>WAAF01000066.1:394053-643423 GCA_013400475.1 Tricholaema leucomelas
ACCCCATCCCCCAGTTCAAGAGGACACTTGCCTTGAACTCCTCCCTCCTTACTGTTGAAAACTGAGGTGAAGAAGGCATTCAGGACCTCAGCCTTTTCCTCGTCATCAGTTATAGTGTCCCCCTCCTGGTCCAGTAAGGAGTAATTTCTATATACCATGTCTTTTGTGGAGATTGTTGTAGCCAACAGACGCATTTAACTGCTGTTCTTGCAATTAGGCTGGCCATACCTTTGGTTAGGATCTAAGCACAGCTTTGAAACAGGCTAAGCCTGTTCTGAATCTTGTGAGAAGCACACGGCTCTTCTCAGAAAGTGTCGTGGTAATTTATTTTCAACATTCATCTTTGGCTTCTAGAATACTGCAGATGTTTACTGCTTTTGAGTAAACCCCCTGATTTTAGCTGATCAGCTGCTCAGAGTAAACATTTCTAAGTATCTCTACCTAGCCCCTTTCGTCTAGTGGGCCACTGTGAATAAGGGCATCTTCCTTTATCAGGATTTAAAGTTAAGGTCTGGAGTGTAATAACTCAATCTCTTTCTGGGCTTTCACAAGACACGGGAGAAGTTAAATGGGTTCTTTATTTTTCTTTTTTGGGCCACTCTTTAGTCTGCCATTTAATCTGCCAAGGCATATTCAAGTGTAGATTGATTCAAGTGCTCTCATTTCCTGTCCTGAACATGTTGTGTAATAGCCTTCTTTAGCTTTTTTTAATATTTGCTCTGTTTCACTCCAGCACTGGGTGAAGTAATTACCACGTCAAATCAGTCAGTAGGATTCCTTGAAATCTGCCAGGTCCTGTGCACTGCTGGGACATGATTAGACCCTGCCTTGGATGGTTTCTAGGTCATAGGCAGTATTTATGAGTTGATGGAGGGAGATCTTCACCAGCCGTTATTAAGGGAGGGCTGGCATAGTCATTTTCATGTCTTAGCCATAAAATTTACTTTGAAGAAAAATATGCTAGGAGATGTTGTTCATTTCATTACTTTCTGTAAATGTTACCCTAGGAGATGTTGTTCATTTCATTACTTTCTGTAAATGTTACCACATCTTCAGTAATAATGTGTACAAGTTTGGGTTGTTTATACAACTGAACCCCAAGACTGGAAAAAAAAAAATGTTTACTCTGAGCAGCTGATCAGCTAAAATCAGGGGGTTTACTCAAAAGCAGTAAACATCTGCAGTATTCTGGAAGCCAAAGATGAATGTTGAAAATAAATTACCATGACACTTTCTGAGAAGAGCCGTGTGCTTCTCACAAGATTCAGAACAGACTTAGCCTGTTTCAAAGCTGTGCTTAGATCCTAACCAAAGGTATGGCCAGCCTGATTGCAAGAACAGCAGTTAAATGTGTCTGTTGGCTGCAACAATCTCCCCAAAAGACATGGTATATAGAAATTACTCCTTACTGGACCAGGAGGGGGACACTATAACCAGAGTATATACAAACTGAACCCAGTGATAAAAAATTGTCAGAGCCTTAGAGATCTTTCCATGGCTTTTGGGCTTTTGGTCATCACCATCTAAACATAGGCAGGCTGGACTGGGGAGTCAGTCACAGTTCCCTTGTTTTTGCTTTTCAGACACTGTCATATTACCCTTTTTATAAGTGCATTCAGCTCCATCTCACTGACTTTTTTTTGGTCCTCATTTGGGAAACTGTTACTCTTAATGTTGCAATTCTTTAGATTTCCTTTCCTATTCCTGTTAAGAAGGATGTGAAGCTGTGTCTGAGGGCTAAGCCTAAAGACAAGCACAAAATTGGACTCTGCAGGTTGGACAAAAAGTGTTGCTAAGTTCTCCCAGAAGTATGTTATTCCTTCCTAAATACTCCACTTCAGAAAGAAACTGCACAAACATAAGGTCAGAATGTTTGTGCTTCAGTTAGCTAATAAATAATGCTTCTTGGCACCACCAGCAGCAGAATGTAATCATCTTCATTATACAAAGTATGAGACTGTGTTTAGTAACAGATAGCATTTCATGTTGGCCTCTTGTAAATCATCACAGCTATCTCCGTGTTCAAAAGACAAACATGGATTCAGATTGCAATTTCTAATAATTTACTCCACCTCCTCAAAAGCCAGCTGTTTCAGGAGTGAAGCACAGTGACATACAATCCCATCTCGTATTTCCAAAAGGCATTTCTTTACCAGTTTTCAGTTGTTGGGGTTTTTTTCCCCACCACTTTGTCTTGTTTAGGTAATACATAAATCTATCAGAAAAGGCCATCATCTATAACCTCTGAGGCCCCTTAGTGACAAGCCCCATTGTCAAAGGCAGGCAGTGCGCCAGGAAACTGTGACTCCCAGAGAGAGTGTGCAAGGTTAGGGGGAAAGTATACTATTGCCAGAGAAACTGTATTCCAAGTGGATTTGTGTGGAACAACAACGATATCCAGTGACTGGCTAAATTAGCCACAGATGTGCTTTTTGCAGCACTGCCCAGGAAGATATACAGTGCTTTAAGGCTGGGTTCAGGCATAGCGATCTTCTGAAGTCAAACCAGATCCAAGCAAAATTGCACTGGTACTAGGGAAGCGTTAAAGGGATTGTGTAATGTGATTCAGACAAGTAGATGAATCAGGCTGCTGCGAACTAAACTAGGAGCACATCGGTGAGAGATGAGGTAAGACGACTTGCATAGAAGTGTGATAGTCTGCTGTTAGCAGTTTGCCGTTCGAAACTGAGCGGTGGCAGATTGACACGGGCGGTTAAATGAGCACATTCTGCCAGCCACCTGCCCCAGAACATGTGTGTGGAGGAGAATCTCCCAGTGCTTTCTTTCAGCTTTTCGGAACGTGCGGGTGCTTGGGTTTGCACTTGCTGTCTCCATTGCTCTGCTGCTGTCCCTGCGCCGCTCCTGCTGCACAGCAGCGCTGCCGATTCCAGCTTTTAAGAGGATAATTACTCTGCTGGGGGCAGCTGGTGTATTGAATATTTGGAGAATTTTCACATACCGAAATCTGAGTGCAAACGAAGGCGCTGGGACATTTCTCATACAGGAGAGTTTTGTCTTGGCATCGCAGCTCGAGCAGTATGTGGGATTTTGGTCTGAGATCGGTGCTGAGAAGCTCAGCTTCCATCCCTCAGCCAAGTTCTGACTCGTTCTTAAAGTTCAGCTAAAACAGACGGTAGAGAGAAGTGCTGTTGAATTGCAGATCCTGCTGTATGGTTTAAAGTTCTGGGGCAACATAAGCAGCTTAGTTACTGTAGTAGTTGGAACAGGGAGCAAGAAAAGCTTTTGTTGTATTCCCTGACCTATTTCTTTACCATGCTAACATGAACTAAATTGAATATGGTGTATTAAAATGCTGTCATCAGAAAGGGCCTGAAAGTATTCAGCTTAGATTCTCATTGCAGTAATCATGAAGAGTAAAAGTGAAATTTAAAAAAATAGCAGTTTCGTTGAGGAGTTTGAGTTCTAAATAAAAGGGTTTTCTCAATAGAAATAGCATATGCTTGTGGATGAAAATGTATCTCAGTTTATGTTTTTCAGACATTTATTAAATGTTTTAATGCTGTTGGTGTAATGTACAAACAGATCTGCTTAGATTTGTTTTGAATTTCCAGATATGGTTCCAAAGGTGGCTTAAATGCTATGAGTTTATTCACAGACATGTTACTTTCTTTTCCTTTCCTTGCTATCACTTTGTAATAATTTGCTTTAATCAAGCAAATTGTGTTACTTCCCACCCTCTGCTTCCAGTTCCCTCTCACTTGGGCTCTGAATTCTGCTTCGGGAGATTTTGCACTTCTATTCTTAGGAATTTTTGCAGGTCACATGCAAAGCCGTGTGTGTGTGTGCATGCATGCGTGTATGTCTTTGGACAGCACACTAATAATTAGAATAACCCTGCAAAGTCATGGCTTTGCTTCAGGAGAACTCACAGCAAAAAATGAAACTTGCCTCCATTTTCAGGTATGTTTTCTAATTTTGATCTAAGAGAGCCAGACATCTGACAGCTGGCAGAAGGGTGATTATAAACCATGATCATTTTGCAAATGCTTGTACCTATGGCTTCATTTCTTCTCTCTTTGCAGGGTCTTTGTAAACAGAAGTTTAGCCATGGAAAAGATAAAGTGCTTTGGTTTCGATATGGATTACACACTTGCTGGTGAGTGTCTGCCTAATTTTATTTGTCATTGACTGAGTTTGGAATATTTTGTCTCCTTGAGCAAAAGCCAGTGACTGGCTGGACAACTCCATTTAGCACATGCTGCTTCTCTGAGCAAATATATACTTGCACTTTCATTTTAGATGTTTCTCTTGAATTTGTAATCTGCAAGTGATTATGGGTGTCAAGAAAACAAAGCTTGATGAGATTATCTGCTTCTTTAGATTGCACTACATTTTGATGTTGCCCTCAGTGCAAGCTTGGCTTTGAATAAGGAAGTGATTTCTTTTGTCCTTGGTGCATATGGTGAGCTACACCTTTATCCAGCAGGTTCTCCCGAGTCCTGGGAGGGTCATTTTTTGGAAATAACTCTTTCTCTTTCCCATTCCTTGGTTGACCACATCAGTGCCTCATTTTCAGAAGAGGCAATGCAGGGGGGGAGAAAGCTTTGCCCATCCTTGGTGTCAGGTAGGCTGTAGGAGATTGCACAAGACTATTCGCTTTCACACAGTTTATTGAGTGACTTTTCCATCTTACAAATACTTGACAGACAAAATCTCTGAGGCTTTTGATGAAAGGGGGGGGGGTAAGGTTACCATTTTCTTCCTAATCAGATTTGCATGAAGTTAGGTATTTTAAAAAAGGAAGAGATAAAAAGCCCACTCCACTTTCCTAGGTCTGAGCATTACACCGCTGTAACTGAGGATGTCACATACAATTCTACCTTCTTTTTCGTTGCCGCTTCCAAGACTGGGGATAAAATATTTCAGTTTAGAATGGTTGTGAATATAAACTGAGAAAATGTGAGGTAGAGTGTCAGGGTCACCTAATAATAGGTTAAGGCAGTATGTCAGCTATGGTCATCTAGTTACTGCATCTACTGAGAAGGAATGTGAGATGAGTAATGTGGCTAGGGACAGTGTGAGGGTCACAGGAGCCAGGGTCAGTGGTTAAGCAAAGGGCAGGAAGGTTTCTGTGTGCTTGTGGTTTGACACAATGCTGCAAGGAGCAGTTTTGGAGACTGTGGTAGGTAATTGCAGTTCATATTTAGATCATTTGCTTTTGTTCTTTTAAGCGGTTGTTCATGAGGCAGTAGTTCTATAAAAGGTTTGGTTGTTCAGCACCTTATTTATACATCTGTCTAAAGCTCCTGCCACTTTTTAAGTCCTGCTGTATCTGACTACAGGCAAGTTCTTCCAGTTTTTGTGTTTCCTGGCTGTGACAGCCTTGTAGCAGTGCTTTTAAGGAGCACAAAACAGTTGTTCAATAACAAATGCTTGGAGAAAACTCCCAAGGTTTCACTTCTGTAATGGAAAAAACTACTTCTGTGCCTTTGGCAAGCTGGCAGCATTTCCCAAGGACTGGGGTGATCCCAGTGGGACCAGTGTGGATCGTGAAGTGTGTTGCTGACTTTCATCCTGACAGAAGGAGAGCTTCAGCACTATCCTCACTTCTCTGACTGTTCATTTTACTGAAGTGTTGCATACTCCTGCAAACACAGAGCAAAAGTGGTGTTATCAACGAAACGATGCTTGGCTTGATGAGAGGAAAAAATGTGAATCTTTCAGGTGTCCTGGAACAGTATCCAGGGACATGGAAATCTGGATTTTCCAAGGCTGGAAGATCGCAGTGCTACAGTTAAGCAGGCAAAGTTGGTGCATTCAGGGGAATTGAGTGACAGAGTATGGTGCAGAAAGAGAAATGGAATGTGGTCCAAAAAGAAAACTGGGTATCTGGATGACACTGAGATAAGCTGCAGTCTTTTTTTCTTTGGTACAACAGGGATCTGCAGATCATTTTACAAGGAGTTGTGAGAATGTAATTAGGTTGGAAAGCCTTTTGCAGATGAAAAGCATTACTTCCCTTTTGTTCACTTGTCTGGGAAATTAACATACATGTCTTCTTATGTGTTAAGGTCATCCTTTCTTCTCCATGTGTGTTGTATATAACAGCTGCACACAAGAAAAACTACTTATTCATTGCAGAGGATTTGAAGAGGGTAGAGTTAGAATATTATTATAATTAATTAATTTGAAATTAATTAAGAAGTGGGGCAAGTGCAGTATTACGTTATTATGTTGTAGTACATTCATTGGACCTTGTCATGTCTCCTGCCTGAGCATGTTATGTTATCCTTTGTATACTCTTTCATGTCGATTTGCTACATTCTAGATTGAGAAAAAAAAAAGTTACTCCCCCTCAACATTATAAGACCCCAGATTATCTGTAATTTAACATCTGGAAATGATATCTGCATACCAGATGGTGAATGCTGAGCAGAAGCCTTTTGGAGACCATTCAAGGCATGTAAATAGACCAAGGAAGAAGAACAGAAGCATCTCCAGTGTCATCAGCTCCTCATCCAGTTTTCTGCATTTGTACTTTCAGATCTAGCTAAGCCACTTTTCTGTTGTTTAAAAATATCCCAAGCAGTCTTTACATGCACTGACTGAAGGCAATCAGAGCCTTTGACCCAGCCAAAAGCTATATGCCACTTGCTTTCACCATCCTCTGCCATGAACTTCCACATCAGAAATAAACTGATTGCATTGATCCCATAGCTGGCAGTCATACACCTTCACATTTCAGAAGAAGAAGGGTTGTTTTGGAACACCTTGAATTACCTCTCTTGTGAAGAGGGGGCCGTGGTGTCAGAAAAAAACCCCTCACTGTCACTTTTCTCTCTTTTGTTTCGCCAAAGCAGTGACCTCTGGTGTCTCCAGAAGTCTTTCTTGGGAGGTAGTCCAGTACTAGAGTTGCTTGACTTTAAAGTTCAAAAGTTTAGGACAGTTTTGTTGTTGTACTTTGTGAGTTTAAGGACATAAACCTACAAGAGCACTTTTTTTCTGGTTAGAATAGTCTAATTTTGGTAGGGACATGGCATTTGCACTTTGAAGTATATTGTAACAGCTACTACACACATGCTGTAGTGTTGTGTACTGTTGTGTCGTGACTGAGAACGTCAGCTTGCTAACTGGCAGCAGTCTTAGTTTCATCATGTTACATTACACATAAAATATGATTTCATGTGCTGTTTTACAGGCCAATATTACTTAGCCCTGTTAAATCAAAGGGCCACTTGGAATTTAAAAAGTCAAGGCTGTCTCATACAGCATTGCCACAGTGATTTGGTTTGCTTTCAAGTCAGAATTAGGTTAAATTTTTAGTTCTTGTTAATAACTTCTGTGTTCTCTCATTGTGTTTGTCTCTTTCCTTGCACAAGGTTAAGAAATACCGTTAATGGGTGGACTGGGCAAACAAAGTCTTTTATCTTGAAGAAAAAAGCCTGAAGGCTTTAACCTTCTCTTCTGAGAAATTATGGACATTAAAATGCTGGTTTTGTAGCCACTGTAATTACAGCTAGAAATAATTTAACTGCTGCAAAAAGCAAATTTAAATAACTCTCATAGTTAAAAAATTTAAAAGCAAATTTAAATAACTGTCATAGGTTTTAGGTTCCTTTTTTTTCTCTCAAGGATTGCTGTTGCATCCTCGTGGGGTGAGTAAGATCTCCTACATATATGGAAACTCTTAAGTCTCCCTAGGTTTATGTTCTGGATATACTAACACTAGAGGCTCAGAAGTCTGTGTTGTATATTACTCTGACTGTTCCCTTCTTCTTCACTTTGATTTGCTCATGTTCGTGAATCACATACAGTAAATTAAAGAATGCTTCTTTTAAGCTGGGTGCTATGGGGAGGAAAGGCGAAGGAGCAGGAAGAACAGCAAGGCTTGACTGTGGTTTCTGTGCATAAATAGTTGCTGCTTAAAATCTTGGAGGGCTTGACGCAAGCAAGAGTCATCAGCTGTTTCAGCCCTTGCTGTTAGTGGAGGTTAAGACAAGTTTCTGTGATGTTACACAGCCGTCGCCTCAGCTGCCCTTTGTTCCCTGCTGCTGACCTTGCTGCCTGTCAGCCCATGCTGGTTCCCCAGGGTCCTCTTGCTCCTTGGAAAGTAACAACATTAAACCAGAGTCTGCAAATACCCATGCAGGGCTGCATTTGCTGTCAAGGCAGAAATGTGAATTGTTTTTTTCAATTTCTTTTACAATTCTGAAGTGAGAGATGTTGGAGGGTCGCTTTGTAGTACTTTTTTGTTCACTGAAGAGTAGTTGCTTTTATTATCCAAATGATTCATCTCTATTTATTCATCCTGGCTGTCTAGAAAACCAGTACTCAGTAACGATTCTGGTCTGCCTTCCTGTTGTACTAGTACTGTCAAAAGTGCCTGTGCTTTGGTAATGGAAAATGTGGTATACAGTCCAAAAGATTTACAGCCTTCTCAGTTTTGTCTTTACTGCAAATCACAGGAAGAAAGATAAAGATAATTTCACTACAGAGTCTTCACTGCAGCATCCATCTGATACTGTGGTGAGACCTGTTGGAAAAGCAGGAGAAATTGGTTTCACACAGCATTTTGTTTGGCTGCTTCCTTCTCAGTGTGGGCTACATTTGTAATTAGGTTTAGATCCAAGTAAGGCAGGAGGTCTGTGGCATTACCAGGTCTTAAATGGGACGGTTTGCACAGAGAGGTCCCTTGAAAGGAGCAGGGCTGAAGCAGTGGGGTTCTCAAACTGGCTGTAATTTTACATTGGGCCATTGGCAGACAGAGAGGGAATTAGTAAGAATTACAAATTCAGTTGTGCTTGGAAAGATACCTCTATGACTGCCCTCGTTCTCCAGAAGTTATGGCCTTGTTGAAAGCTTTATCTCCTGTCTCTGAGGCAAATAAGATGTAGTAGACAGGATGTCTTCATTTGGAATGCTTTTCCTGTACTTAAATCACTGCTGCTTCCACACTCTCCAGAAATCAATAATAAAATTATCGTTGGCTGCTGAAAACTGTTTCAATAAAAAAAAGAAGGGGAAATGAGGCTTGAAAACTACTTGGCTTTATTGTGTGCAAATATGATTAATACAGCATAATCTGATTGGAATACAGCTTGCATCCTGGAAACTGCCAAATTAATACTAAGATTTGGTGCTCAGCAAGGATTTTGTTGCAAAATTGCTTACACTTCAACCGTAGTATTTCTCTTCTTGTCACATGAGAAAAGATAAAGGAAGGACAGCTTTAGTCTTTTCCAATTTACTCCAAAGTGCAATATGCATAAACTGGTTTTGCCCCTTCCTTAAGTAGGCATTTGTGCCTAAGTCATCCTTGCTGTTTGGAAGAGAAGAAAGATTATTCCACGTCTACATTTCACGTTTAGAATGCTTTTCTTTACTTGTTGACACTGGAAAAGATCCACTCAACCAGAAAGTAGGATTGGCTTCTGTGTGTGTGTGATCTGTGATCCGGGAGAAAAGGTGGTAACTGTAGATGAGGTGTCTTAGTTTCCTGTGTTTTGCTTTCCACAGCAGAGAAATGGGACTAGTGAGATGTACTTTGTATAAAATATTTCTGGATTGTACAGGTGAAAAACAGAATATAAACATGGGAGTTTTATACATGAAAGGTTTAACTGAATACTTAAGCTCCTGAACTTGTAATGTAAGCAGCTACAAAGAAATGTTTGTTCTTCTGTTCAGATGGTTACTGACTATTTATTGGTACTGGCCTCTAGTACAAATGTTCTGACAAGGCTCTCCTGCTTAGGTTAAAAGGCTTGTCTTTAGTTTCAGCGTGATGTGAGGACTACAGGCTTTGAGGAGGGGCCTTTGGAGTCATGCTGAACAGTTTTACTTCTTTCCCAGTCACAATTCTTTGTGTCATACAGAAGTGGTCTGATGGATAGAGAGAAGGAGTTGGTTGCTGTGAGAGATGTCTTCACTGTTGCACATCTGCTGTCTGCATTTTCACATTTGCATTTTTCCACTTTAACAAGTGCAGATTTTGCAGACTTCAGAGGCTGGTTTAGCTGTTAAGTGTTTTAAAACTGAAGGCAGATGGAGACACTCAGTTGTGCCTAGCATGTTTTGAGCTGGATGCTTTCTTGCATGCCAATGCAGCGCTCAAGTGGCTGTTGTCCCTGCTGTCTTTGTGTTGCTGCTCTTCCACATTTGACCATTTAAAGCTGTGCACTGAACAAACCCGAGGTCTGGAGCTGTGGGAATGAGGAGTGGAGGAAGCATGTGTTGCTTGCTCTGTCCCAGTAAATCACTGACTGACAAACTGCTAATCTGCTGTCTGTGGATTCTTGAAAAATCACAGTGTTAGCCAGAAGCTGCTGAAAGAAATAAATCTTCACAGTGTAAGTAAAGTTTCAAAGGCTGCTATCTTGTTTTCTTGCCCTTAAAAACATGAAAATAACACCAAGCTGGTTCAGCAGGCTCTTAGTATACCAATGGTCAATTCTTGTTGCCACGTGGATGGAAATATGGAATTATTTTTTACTCTGATAGACCTCCTTATCAAGTTATCTTAATACCATAACAGAAGTACTATTAAGTTGCAAATGCCATTGTGATGACAGGAGCAGCTTACTCTGTTGGAGGAACCAAAGCTGAGAGTACAGGAGGCTTTAACTCTGAGATCAGATGTGCTGTTGCGTTGTGAAGGCTGTGTTTTAGCACACTACAGAAAAACTCATGTGTGCAGCTTACAGCCAGCATGTGCAACTACATATAAACCCAGGTACACACTGTCAAACTAGTATTTAGCTTTTGTGCCTCGCTCTCTTAAGTGAATATGGAGAGAAATAAGAAACTTAATCTATTTGGACACTGATACATGCCTAAATAATGCCTTAGTGTATAAAGAGCTCTTATACCTTTAAATAATTTTCCTTTTATTTCTAGACACTAGCAAATTTTGTTTGAACGTGAAGCCCAGGCAACTACTTCTTCCCTCTTTAGAAGTCTTCATTGAGGGACTAAGCCTCTATTTTGGCACAGTAGTTTGTTTCCATGAAAATACAGATACATATCCAAGATGGGGTTATGACTCTCAGTGGGCTGTATCTGAGAGGCAATTTGTGAAGAATTGTTAAGCACCAAAAAAAAAAAGATTCCATGTGTCAGGGAAACTGTAAAGAATCTCCATAAAAGAACAGGTGACAGTACCATCATCTTTAAAATATTATTCCAGTGTAAAGCAATGCTGTGCCAACTATTAAACTCAAGTTTCCTTCACATGCAGAGTCTGTCTGAATTGCTTCTCTCAACATGCAAAATGTGACCTCAGTGTTGTTGTTACCTCAAGCCATGCATTTTTATTCAGCAGAAGAAGCCTCTCCAACACTAAGCTCTCTTTTGCCAGCCTCTGAGGCATTTCCAAACAGCTCAAATCTTTGTTATGTTGGAGGCAAAGAAAATGCAGCAGCAAGAAGCTAAAAATATCTGAAATTTACCAGTGAGGGCACTAATAAGCCTGCTTTGGGAAGAGTTAAAGCTGATGATACTTGACAACACTTTGGATTTTAAAGCAAGTAGAAATGCAGCACTAAAAACAACCTGGAGTGTAGAGCCAGCAATTCAAGAGCCAAGCTGAACATACAACACTGTGTCAGTCCTTGAAGCAACAACAAATCCTGTCTTTACAGGCCCTTTTAGTATGCAGAGTGGGAGAATAGGAGCTGATACTGTTCCAGGTTAGAGGTTTTACAGCTGAAAGCTGTTCTGTGCTCTTGGGGATGTTTGCAGGAACATTAGAGGTAAGGAATTTTCCATTGCTCTTAGGCTGCAGAGTGGGTGCATAGCTGCTTTATGGGCACTGCTGCAGCTGACTGCAGAGCCTCCGTGCTTCTCTATAGGTGTGTGCTGCTTTCTGCTCACAACTCTTCTGTAGAAGAGAGTGCTGGGGAGCCACTGAAGCTCATATCCAAATGATTCAAGCCTTTGGTGATTAGTTACTCTTACCTTGCTTCCTGTTATCACATTTATTGTCAAAAGCATCTGTGTCTGCAAGAGTCTTAGTGCAAGATCTGGCTCTTGATGCACAGCAGAGCAGCTTGTGTGTTAAGCATACAAAAGTATCTTGGGAAGCACCTGGAGGTTTTGTCAAGGTCGTATTTTTTGACTGCTACAAATATATAATTTCTAGTGAAAAAGAAAAGGTACATTAAATATTAAGTGTGCTTAAAACTTAACTAAGTTGTCTTACTGCACAGAACACTTCTGTGTTTCAGAAGGTTCCTTTGCATAAATGAAAATTATTATGTCAGCAGTTGCTTCTCATTTCAGATTGAAAACCTGTAAATTCAAAGAAACAAAACATACTATTGCTACCCATTTTGTTTGTTTGGTACTATCAAAACTCTATTTAAATATAGGCTGAAACACTACAATTCTGCTTTGCATAGTACAGTGCATTTTTGTTTATGGTCGAGTGGTTAAAATCAAAACCCAAGAGTCAATAGGACTGGGGTCTGTTCCTGGCTGTTTTTCAACTTGTTTTCACTGTAGACAAACACTTTATGGTCACAGTTCAGATGAGTCTGTAAACAAATGGCAAGTCAGTGGTTCACCATGTTCCTAACTGAAAACATATGAGTTGTCCCATGGGTTTTGTTTGGGATTTCTTGCAGTTACAATGAGGCACGTTGACCACTTTGTCAGTTTGTTTACAGGCGTTGAGCTTACAGGTCAGCACAGCACAAATGCGCAAGACTCCATTGCTCTGCATGCAGGGGGGCACATAGCAGGCGCATGTGGGCAGAGGTGAACTAGAACCAGTGTTGCGTGCAACCAGGGCTTTAAACAGCGGCGTCTGTTTCCCTGCTTCTGTCTGGCTAGGTGCTGTGCAGTGAAATGTCTGCAGTGGCTGTGCAGAAGTTGAGGTAAGATTTGACAGGTCTTTAGAAAGTGGAATGCGAGGCAAGGAGAGCTGGAGGTTTGTGCTTACCCACGCCTCTGGGATTACCAAACCAGCTGAGCATTATTTGTGCAAAGGCTCCTGCAGTACGGCTACCCCTGCAGGGTTTCCAGTTCTCATGGAAAAGAAAATCCTTTGCCTTGTTTCCAGTACGAAATGGCAGCACCCTGCCAGGCTGTGCAAGCCAAGAATGAGTCTGGACTCCTGTCAGAGCTGAGCAGTCTGACTCCTCTGTCAAAACCAAGGGAAAGCTAACACTCAGATGTGAAACTTAAACATGACATATTGGATTTCTAAGTAATGAATTGTTTTAATATTGAGAGCAACATGCCTTTAAATGTTGCTGTTTCCCTTTTGTTATGTTGTCAGTGCCTGACAACATCTCCCATGGTTAGAAAAGACCCCATAGCACAGAAGCCGAAGCCATTAGTATTCTAAAACATAATTCCTCTTCTTTTCTAATTATATATGAAAATTGGCATTGCTCTGTAACAGGTTATGAAGGTAATAGATACCCTGAAAGGAGGATCAGTATACTGAGGTGAGATATCATTCATTACCACCTGGTTACTTCTGGAGATCTTTAGACCTCTGGCCTTACAGCTGAGATAAACTTTCCTCGTACTATGGCATCATGCAAATTGGCTGCCCAGCTCTTAACCAGTGTACTTAATCACAGAATTAACCAGGTTGGAAAAGACCTTTGAGATCACTGAGTCCAACCTATCACCTAACACCTTCTAATTAACTAAGCCATGGCAATAAGTGCCTCATCCAGTCTCTTTTTAGACACCTCCAGGGACGGTGTCTCTACCACCTCCCAGTAGATATTGTTGCTTCAGAGGGGTTTATTTTTTAATTAAGTTCAGTGTCCCAAACTCCTTCAGGAGTGTCACTCACTGTTTCCCTCTGGATTCTCAGCTGGAGTCGCAGGTGGAGTGATCACAAGTTCCAGGGTATGAGTGTTTGGTGCTACATGAAGTAGTCTGGTCTGGCTGGTCGTGGAAGTGTGACTTTCACAGACACCCTCTCTGTGACTGGCACTAAATGCCCAGCTTTGAGGCTACGTACACAGGAGATGAGGAGCTCTGGGGATAGATCTATCCTCCTTTGAAGCTCTAGTTTGGTATCTTCTTGGTAGACATTGTTGAGGCAGGATGCATGGATACTTGTACTTTTACAGGGGGTGGCGTTGTAAAAGGGGTCCTCTAGGCTTTAACTAAGCGCTCATTGTCAGCACAGCACTGATATCAATGTATTTCAAATAGATACTGCCAATACTTACTTGAGGTGCCATTCAGAATATGGAGCAACATAAAATGAGCAGCACTTTGGTCCTGCTCTTTATGTCAGGTTTGTGTAATATCAGGAATGTGTTTGCACAAGCTTAGTTCTGCATGTTGTGCCTGAGACGTATATAAATCTGGATACTAGTTCCCCACCTGGCTCTGTATGCCCCAACTGCCTGATTTGCATGCCTTACTCACTGGGGTATAAGCAGCAACTGAAATAGCCTGTTTCTAGCTATGTTACTTTCATTTCTTCAAGACTTAGCACCAAGTAATTGGGCTGCATTTCCTGCGCTTCAGAGGAAAGGTTAACCCCTTCCATTATCTGTCCACCTTTTGGCTTATCTGTCTTCGTGTGACCTCTGGAGACCCCAGATAGCAGGAAAAAAATCTGAAGACTGTTTGTGAAAGCTTTTTGCAGCCCTTCGGAGGAGGTCATCACCTCTATTGTGAGAAATGCTGATCTTATCTGAACACTTGAAAATCAAAAGCCAGTTAGTTTCATCTGCCAACCAAAACAATGTGGATAGAAGAAGGTGTTTCAATTCTCAAGGGACTCTCAGTGGCCAGGGCCAAGGATGGTGAAGCCTACAGTGTGGAAGAGTGCCCTCAGCACCTTCGTGGTGAAGGAGTTGAGCCTGTATATGCCCAAAGGGTCAGAGCAGGTGATGCATCAGCTACAGAAAGCAGCTGCTCCTGCAAAGTCCTCTGCCAACGTGTGTTTTTTCCCAGGGACACTGCAAATACCTTTCCCTGGGCTGTTCTTGGCTTCCACCTGGTAGGGAAGCCAGAGTGGCAATGAGGAGCTGCTTCCTCAGAGCTGCCTCAGTGGTGTGGGAAATCAGCATGTTGCCACTGTCCTCAGTTCAGGGCTTTTACCAGCACCAGATCTGTGGTGGGTGGAAATAAAATGGCAAGGCAGGACAGGTTTGCAAGTATGCAGTTTGTGACAGCAAATACATCTCACAAAACTGACGTGGCTGAAGCAGCACAGAAAAGGGTGGTTATTCTGACTTCAACTCCTTCTTCTCTCCTGTGATCCATGACTAAGAGCTTGTAAAAAGCATTGACAAAGTCTGGAAGAAACCGTGTCGTATCTTCAATGAGAAGCTGTCCTGCCTGAATTTGAAAACTTGCTGTGTTCAGAAGGAGCAAGGAAATAAATGGGCAGCCCTTGAAGGTTTTCTCCTCACAGCTTAAACAGAGCCATCACATGCACTACAGCCTTCCCCAGCTATTAATTCTGAAACAAAGTGGGGTTTGAACCCCTATTTACAGAGAAGCCACCCAAGAGGTCTGCATACTTCTGTGGGTCCTTTTTGCAACATAATTCCAACGATTCATTCAGCTTTGTATTTAGTGCAAATTGGATCTCAAAGTTATTCCTGATTACTCTGTGCATACCTGAAAGTTGCAGAATCAGTCTTGTCTTCTTACTGTGTGTGCTTGTAAACCAGTGCACTGTAATACATTGCAGTACTGTGTTCAGGTTTGGTACTGGTTTATCCTGCAGTGCTTTGCACTTCAAAGCCCAAGCATAAGCATGTTAAAGCATACAAACTGAATTTAGATCTGCTACATCAGCCTGACCGGCTGTGTGAGGCTCTTGCTGGGAGCACCCTCAGATTCAGGGCAAAATTCTCTTCTCATTTTCCTGGAGTAGCTCCTGACTCACTCTTCTGAGTTTGCTGCGCTCACATGTGCAGGCGTTTTGTGCTGTGAAAGAAAGTGAGTGCCCTGAAAGGAGTAATTTGTCACTGACGGAGGAATGGACAATAATGGCAAAGCCCCCAAAAGAGCACAAGACCCTTTCTTGAACCAGTTGTTCTGCACCTGAGAGAAACTCAAAGGGTCTGTGTCACATGGGCAATGTGCTTGTAGCCTCTTCCTTGTAATTATCACTTACCTGATGATCTAAGGCTGCTTTGTGGATATGAGGACAGAATTTTGCCTGCAGGATGCACGATTGCCAACTGTGCCTCCTCTATAAATCAGTTTTAAGTGTGTTTGGAATAGCTGCCAGGCTGGCTTCTGAGCTTACCAGAGGACAGAGCTCCAGCAGATACAGTCCCACATGGCACAGAGCTGTTGCAGTTTTAAAATCAGTCTGATTTTTTTCTTTAACAGGGGAGTCCAGTGTAACTCCGTCAAGACTGGAGTGACACTCTGAATCTGCATCTGCCTCATGTGAGTTAAAATCCTGGCAGCAGCATTTTGCATAAGCTGGAGCCTCTGTAGAGGTGTTTTTTTTTTGGTGGTTTTTTTTTTTCTTTTTCTTTTTTCCTTTTCAGGAAGGCTATAACATTGTTACTGTATGTGTCTTGGCAGCAAAGGTAAAAACAACCACACAAGTGCATGAGAATTGCATACCTTACTGCACAACCCTTACTCATTCCAGATTGACTTTCCTCCTAGCGCACCCTGTGTCAGGGACACCCGCGTTCATCACAGACCACTCCTTAGGGTACTGCTTCTTCCTTTCAGTAGCATAACATTAAGCCAAGTGATGGTATTAAGGAGAATTTGGCTTCTGGTTTTTTGTTTTTTTTTTTTTAAACCTTTGGTTGTTTTCATTCCATCCCAGTTACATAATCCCCGAGCGCTGGGTGCCAATTGCCCTGGGCCACTGAAGCGTTTGCCTGTGTTGGAACACAGACTATTAAAATAATGTGGTCCTCTGAAGCTGGGGACTTGTCATGGTGGCAGAGCCATGGACATGAAATTGTGAGAGAGAGAGAGGAAAAAAAAAAACCCAAACAACATAAAAAGTTGTAGCATGTGCTTTGGTTTTGCTGTCTTAATGTTTGTGTTGGGCAAGGATGCCCTGAAAATGGATTTGTGGCTCTGCCTCTGGGCAAGGATGCTCTGAAAATGGATTTGTGGCTCTGCCTCTTCACCTGTAACAGAGCTGGGGATGCTTGAAGACTACACCCTTCTCTGGGTGAAAGAGTTGAGCATGGGAGACATTGCAGGGCAAATAGCAGAATTGGTCACATTGCCGTGGCACACAAATGGCCTCTGGTTGTGAGCCCAGCAGCCAGGTCTGAAGGACAGCAATGTTTCGGCAGCATTTCAAATGTTTTCATTGCATAGCTGGTGAAAAGAGAAAATATGTGATTTGTCTTTGTCTACTCCTTTTTCCCCTCGGATGCCTGCAGTAAACAAGATATGAGAGAAAGCAACCAGCCCTGAATACAATATTGAAATATGTTTTTGTCTCTAGTGGTGCCTATCATGGGGGCATCTTCCCTGATTGTGCTGCTGTAGTTGCAGCAGTGTTATCATGTTCATGCTTGATCTGAAGGAGGTGGATTGTTTGTTTGCCCTGAAGCTCCTGTTACTGGAACAGACATCCCCACAGTTTATGAGATGTGTCAGTGGGTTGTGGCTTGTACTGTTTGAAGCAGCATGTGCTGTGCTGTAGGATGCTGTCCAGGTGGGCTCCCTGAGTTCTCAGTCTGTTCCCAGCTGCTTGGCTAATTAAAGGAAAGTGTCTCGAAGGCTGTGATGGTAACGGAACAGTGTTTGTTGTCCCTTTCCTGTTTCCAGGAGTTCAGTTTCCTGTGTCTTTGTTTGGTTCATGTATCAAGGAGAAGGCTTTCATTTCCAAGATACTGTGGAGTAGTAGAGAATTAGGGAAGGACTTGAGGCATTTTGCTTTTATCCAAAGGGACATCAAGGAAGCAGAATCTAGGAGCTGAGAGGCAAAAGGAATAACGACTCCCTAAAAAACACATTTGGATCAATCCTATTGCAGTACTGCATCAGCAGAGACTTGGGTTGATGGAGGCTGATTATAATACTTCTTCCTCAACCTTTTTCCTGCTGATGCTTCAGTTTGTTTCCTTAGAGAGCTAGAAGGAGGGATGCCTGTAGTGTTAAATGTAAGACAGAGAGGCAAATACAGAAAAGGAAGAAGTTGAGTGAGGGCATTTTGTGAGCAGCTGGCTGCGTGTCTCACCCACCACGGCCATTCTCTGGTGGAGTCACCAAGATGCACACGTTTATGAACAGAAAGTGCTACAGTTTCTCTCTGGAAGGGTTCTGCTGGAGCTGTTGATGAACCACTTCTGCTTGTACAGAGGAGATTCCATGATGCTTCTTGAGATTCTTGGTGTCAGGGCATTATCACTGTGGTTGGTGAGTTCAAAAAGAGCAGGGTTTTCTTGGAGAAATGTTTTGTTTAGCAGTGACATTTTATGGATAAATTGATAACATGGTCAAATTCCCAGGAAGCTAATGAGGAGAAGTGCAGCAGATTCATAGTCAGAGCAGGGAACCGGAGGCTGCTTCACATAACAGGGAGCTTTGCAGTGCTTTCACCTTCTGAGATTATGTGCAGGTGTATTTATTGCCATTTTCCCAGGGAAGTACATCAGGAATTTCTGTTCCTAGATGATGCTCTGGTGTCACTGTCACAATGTTGTTCATCACCTAACTATTCTTTTGCTCCCTCCAACTCTAGCTCACTCCCCAGAATTGCCTTGTCAGTCACTGCTTTTGTCATTAGCTGTAGTTTTTGATTGCTTGTTACTACCTATAGCTCAATCAACCCTTTCTTTCCTAAAGGACAGAAAAGACTACATGTGTTGAATGTTGTATCACATTGTTGATGTTTGCCATTGGTAAAATAATGCTTGAATATTTTGTAACTGTTTTATTGGTTTTAGTTGTCTGTTTAAGAGCTTTACAAATTTGCTTATTACATTTTTAATGGCTTTGGTTTAATGGGGAATATGGACCCAGGATTCTGGTGCTTGTTAGATTATTAGGAGATGCAGGAGCCCTTAGTCACAGTTACTATGATCTGAGTCTTTTGACAGTCTCATTTCTTCTCTAGTCCTTGCCTTTTTAGCACATTTGTAGTATTTTATTTTTCCTTTTTCCTCTCTCAGATTGAGCTTCTGTATTCCACAGTGTGTATATATATATATATATATATATATGGCAGTGATTACCTGTGTAGTACAGACAATGTGTATTTAATACATATTGGGAGGCCCACAGATGTGCTACAGCTCTCTCAGGAAAAGCTGTCTGTCTTTTAACATGCTTACTGTGTAACATGCACATTTCACTGAGCTAAATCTGAAATCTCCAAGTGTTTGAGACAGTTGAGCCCATTGAACCCATGGTAACCATTAGCGTGGTCAAGGGTTGTGTTTGACCTTGTTGCACCTTAAGACTAACTTCAGACAGCAACATACAGCAACTGTAAAGACACCTTCAGAAGAACACAGTGATTTCTGTCTGACCTAGAGCACAGCGATTTCCTCTTAAATGTTAATTTAATAATCTCATTAAGCAGTAACACTTCCAAGACATGGGAGGATTGTTTGCAGGAAGAAGACAGGCCTGGTGGTAGGAACGACTTGGTTGAACAGGTCCACTTCTTTTGCATTGAGCTCACAATCACAGAATTAACCAGGTTGGAAGGACCTCTAGGATCATCGAGTCCAACCTATCACCTAATCATTCTGATTAAACCATGGCACTAAGTGCCTCATCCAGCCTCCTTTTAAACACCTCCAGGGATGGTGACTCCAACACCTTCCTGGGCAGCCCATTCCAATGCCAATCACTTTTTCTGTGAAGAACTTCTTCCTAACATCCAGACTAAACCTGCCCTGGCGCAGCTTGAGACTGTGTCCTCTTGTTCTGTCGCTGGGTACCTGGGAGAAGAGACCAATCCCCACCTGGCTACAACCTCCTTTCAGAGAGTTATCGACAGCAGTGAGGTCTCCCCTGAACCTTCTCTTCTCCAGGCTGAACAACCCCAGCTCTCTCAGCTACTCCTCGGAGGGCTGTGCTCCACCTCTCTCACCAGCCTTATTGTCCTTCTCTGGACACGTTCAAGCACCTCAACATCTTTCTTAAATTGCGGGGCCCAGAACTGGACACAGTACTCAAGGTGTGTCCTAACCAGCGCTGCACACAGCTCAGGTGTGTGTGTCAGATGAGAGCTCCTCTGACACGTGAGAAGAGTGAGGTCGCTTAAGCGAGTGGCATTTAGATGCACAATGGTAGTAGCTACCAGTTTTTTACGGTACCATATGCTGTTATTAACAAACAAATCCTATGTTACCTTGACAGCTCTACCTTCAAGCTAACTTAGGCTGCAACAAGCATAAATTCCTCAGAGATGAAAGCTGGAGACAGTATTAAGCTTTGTGCTTGTATCCAGGGCAGTAACAGTAGCACAGCAACAATGAATCTCAGGCTTTCTAACCAGGAACACCTGAGCTCCCAACAGTTCCTGGTTTCTTCCTCAGTTTAGTGAAAGCACAGGAACCCAAACCCTGGTGTGAGCAGGTGGAACAGTGGGGCATTTGCGCGTGTGCCTGGCCGGACTGCAGGGAGAGGAGCTGCGGTTTGAAAGACGTTTTTCCTGATGCAGAGAGCTGTGATAGACTGATGGATATTCCATCTGGGGCACTCTGCTGCTGAAACCTGAACTGTGGCTTCGCTCGGCTGCAGCCCTGGAGCAGGAGCTATTTCCACCGTGTCTCCGGGCTGGGGGACCTGAGGCAGTGACAGGCAGAAGTGAAGAAGGGGATGTGCGATGTGGAGGAGGGAGGAGGGCAAATGGGTGTATTACTTTTCACTGCCTTCTTGTTTAACCCCCTAGCTGTTTTCAGATTTTCTAACTGAAATCTCATCTTGGCACAGTGTATAAGTCCCCTGAATACGAATCTCTTGGATTTGACCTGACCGTAGAAAGATTAGTTTCCATTGGATACCCTCATGAGCTGCTCAATTTTGTCTATGATCCTGCATTCCCTACCAGGTAAATGACTTACAGACACCAACCTAGCCTGTTTGAACCCTTGAATATTTGTTCTGTAAAGTTCATAGGCAACACACAAGGCCAGGTTTTCAGTTGTGCCTCTGAAGCTTGTGATTGACAGCATATAATGGGGGAGGGAGCAGACTGCCCCAGTATTTGAGGGCCTTTGCACACATGAATCCATGCTAGCAAAGAGAGCAAGAAAAGAGGCCTGTTGAAAACATGGCCAAAAATAACCTTTCAAAGCAAAGACAGCAATCACAATTGGATTGGGAGTTAAGTCAAGGGGAGGAAGAGCCTTTACTGTTCATCAGACTGCTAGCATGTCTCAGGGAATTTTTCTTTACTTTAGTAGAGTCCTGGTGCAAAGGACACCTTTAAAGGTGACACCAAACAGCAGTAAAAGTGGGACTGATCCAGTTGACTTGTCTAGATAAATCAACTGCTGAAAGCAAAAGTTGATAGCGCAAAGTTACTAAAGACATTTTGGGGGTTGGTAGCAGAGGTAAAAAGGGCATTGCTTTTGATCTAGCTTTGCACCTTTAAGTTGTTTCCACTTGTGTCTTTGCTGGGTTTTGCTTTTTTGACTCCTTGGAACTTCTTTACAGAAGACCACACACCACAGGGTCATTGGCTTCTTGTTTTGCTCTTCAGTCTGGCAGCCTCCTTCCTTCCCTCCTGTGAGCACGTTTTACACCGAGACAGATGCTGAGTGTGCCCATGCCCATAACAAGACAGTAGCCCTTCACAAACCTGCCTCCATCCCAGGGAGGGGGCAGGAGGGATGCCTCTGTGGGAAGGCTACGTTCTCCTGATGCAAACTGCTAAATAGGCAAGGCAGAGTTTTGCTAGAGTTGGAACCAGCAGCGTCTAAAGCATTTTGTGCAACTGTTGCATCCCCCATATGGCTCCCTGGCAGAGCAATGAAAGAGGGGAGAAACTCCTTTATCACGGTTCACTCTTTCTTGCAGCCAAGCAGGGCAGTCAGGGAACCATAAACACAAGTGTCACATTCATGACCCTGTGGAACAGGCCCCTGTCCTCCCTGGTACGTGCATAGCTAAGCCTCTGCCAGATTAGAGGGTTCCATTTTCAAGTCCATGGAGAGCAGATCAGCTGTATCTTTCACTTGGCAGTGCAGAGTCTTGTTGCTTACTTGCAGCCGAGTAAAAGAGACAGCAGAGGCCCTATTTGCCAAAGAGCAAATTTGTTCTGATGCCCCATGCCAAGTGAGAAAACTATTCTAGAGCTGACTTAGAAAGAACTGCAATGAAAATGGTCACTGCTTAATATGTTCACTTC
Organism: Tricholaema leucomelas; assembly: GCA_013400475.1. Lineage (NCBI taxonomy): Eukaryota > Metazoa > Chordata > Aves > Piciformes > Lybiidae > Tricholaema lacrymosa > Tricholaema leucomelas. The sequence continues at coordinate 416,303 of WAAF01000066.1, forward strand.
TTCGTATCTTAAATCCCTTTCTTAACAGAGGCCTTGTGTTTGATACCCACTATGGGAACCTACTGAAAGTTGATGCCTATGGGAACCTCCTAGTGTGTGCTCATGGCTTTAATTTCCTCAGAGGGTGAGTGCTGACTCTTGGCTGTTCTGTTTGAGTTAATATGTTCTTTTGTGTCACTGGCTGTCATTTTTATGAAGAGTTGTTGGGTCTTCACTAACAGCAGATGCTGCATTGCTGTTCTTGCAGCTGCAGGATGGACTGGGGATGCACTGAGGGTTCCAGATACAGCAACAGACCTGAATGTTTATAGATTAAAGCTCTGTGCTGGCACAGACACATCTGCAATGTGCTGGAAACAGGAGAAAGCCTGCTGTGGGGAGAGGTCCATGGGATAATCCATGGGCTGTTCATCTGTCCTGGCACAGTTTAACACCAGCAGCATGTCAGTTAAGACAAAGCTATAGTGTGAGGGCTGCTGGGAGTAGAGAGGATCTGTGTCCTATGACACTGTTAACTCCACAGCTGTTGCTAAGAAAGTTCAAGGGCCTGAGCTGGCCTGGGGAAGAACAAGCTTGTTCTACCCCCTCCTGTGCCTGATGTTTGAGGGTGTCAGATGTGAGGCATTGCAGGCTGCTTCCTACAACCTTCCCTGGCTGCTTGCATTTCTCTTGCCCCAGAGAAGATGCAGAGAAAAGAACTGCAATGCTACATGCCTCATTTGTCCTAGCAAATTGTGATGGTTTGGGAGTTACCCACCCACATGCACAATGAATTCACCCAGACTAGACTCGTCCAGCTGGAAGTTCAGGAATGAACTATATATTCACAGCTTAGCACAATACACAAGCAGATATTTACAATATACTACAAATGTTTACAGCTATATACAGAAATCTGCAATTTAAAAGTAATATAGAAACACAACACCTCTCTCAGAAACCAGAGTCCCCAGGAGGGGCTCCCAACCACCCTTCCAACTCCTTTCCACCCCCCCTCTCTTACCCTAGAATTTGCCTTATGTGCAAGGTGAGTTGGAATGATCAGCAAGGAGGGTTAGAAGGAAATGATTAGTTGGGTTACACAGATCCAAACAGAATGGCAGAAGCCCAGGAAGAAAACACAGACACCACCAGACTCTTGACAGACTGTCTTATCTATGTTTGTGTCCTTGTTTTTGTGTATGTCTCAGCAAACCTATGAGTGAAATAGACATCACAATTGTTTGCTTTTCACAGCCTATAACCTAATTTTTCTCATTAAAATATTACAATTAGCCTCAAACCAGCACAAAAATCACTTCATATCCCTGCTGCAAGGGTGGATGGAAGGAAGGCTAGCTCAGGGTCCCCAGGGTGACAAGTCTTGTCATTGCAGGCCTCTAAGACCTTGCATCAGGAAGGAAAAGATTAGAAAAAGCCCTTACATATGCAGTTTGAGTCAGATGATCTTCAAAAGCTCCAGAAATGAAGGAAATCAGAATAATTAAATGACTTCAGTCATTGCCACCCTGCTGATTAATTGCAGAGGGCCCCCGGCAAGCCTCCTGCAGCCCAGCCCTGCACTCCCCTGCTGAAAGCTGCTTGGGGGAGTGCAAAGCAATACATGGAAAGTGGGGGAAAGTTTAAGATAAGCAAACAATGAAAGCGCAAATGATTTAAGGCAGCATGGGCCTTAAGGTCGAGTTGTGGACTCTCAACCACTGTTTCCCTAAAGGGCCCTGCTCAGTCTGCTGACTCAGCAACGAGGGCTTTGTATTCAACTCTGGAGCCAGCGCAGGGAAGGGAATGCCAGAGGATGCAGTTTGGCTTTTGCCCCTCTCGTGCGTGTGAGAGCGCTGGGTGTTGGTTAAAGCACAGCGGACTCTAGCGCATGAACCCCACGACAACAGCGTTCTGCGGGTCAGCATCATCTATCCTCGTCCTTGTTGTGGTTTCATTCTTTTCCTTCTTCTCTGTTCTCAGGCCTGAAACACGGGATCAATATCCAAACAAATTTATCCAGAGGGACGACACAGATAGGTTTTACATTCTCAACACCTTGTTCAATCTGCCAGGTGAGTCTAACACGAGCCCACATAGGCCTGTTTCTGTGCCTTTGCAGCCAGCAAAGCTTTGCTGCTTAACCTGTTTATGTTTTCTTTTGCATCGGCTTTCTTATTGTGGGCACAAGGCCTGAAGTTAGCTGGCTGTATTACACTACCCCTGTTTTGAAATCCTGCTTTCTTTCTTTGCAGAGACCTACCTGTTGGCTTGCCTGGTGGATTTCTTTACTAACTGTGACCGGTACACTAGGTGTGTATTTCCTCTGCTTAGGGGTAGAAGCAGGGGATGCTACAACAGGATTGTTATTCTATAGAGCAATACAGCACCAATGGACCTGCTGTCAGTGGAGGTCCCTCAAGTGGTTTTATTGAAAGCAAATTCAAGATCTCTTACTCTTCAGATGTTAAGAGAATTTAGTGGTGCCAAGATGATCTGTGTGTACAGCAGGGACTTGTTATGACAGTTTTCTTCAGAGAGAAGTGTCACCATCCTGACTGACACTGGGGACCACACACTTACTAGAGGGTGATTGCAGGCACCAGGCAGCTCATTCTGGACACGTATGCCTTACAGCCACGTTTGAACTGGTAAAACTGAAAAAGGCTGAATTTCCTCAGCTGGTTACCACAAGTCCCTCGTGTCATAATTGAGGACTTTGTTCACTTACAGGTGGAATGCCCAGGCACAGTGTGGTTTAAAAGGCTGTTTGTGCTTTCAAATAGGTGTAAGGATAAAAACAAGGTGTAGTTTAAACTGGCAAATGTGATTGCTGCTGTGCTACTGACTCATGTGATGGGTCATCTTTGTATATTGTGAGTGGAAGGCAAAGGTTTAATGGGATTCTACCTGGGAGCAGAGGAACTGTTTCTGCTGACAATCCATCGGGTGAAGTATCCTTTCTCAGGACAGGTGTGGAAATTGCTGTCACAATAAATACATCTCTGTTCAATTCTCCCTGACTTCTTCTGATGCAGCCTCTCATGGGTGTCTCAAAGATACCTCCAAAAGCTATCTTGTAGAGGAAGTTTCTCATCTTAAGCCTAACGGTTCAAGACAGAAGTAGTTCCTCCTCTCAGCAGTATTACATTTAGCTGATTTCCATGACACTGTCTCTTTAGTCTTGTAAAGAGGGAGAAAGAGCAATATTCTGCTTGCTTTCTCAGTAGCATTCATCTCCTGTAAAATGCTGCCAACTGCAGAGTCCCAGGGTTTTTTCCTTCTTGCGATACCATGGGGGAGAAATAAAACCTGCAGTTATGGAAAGGTGTAGTACTGCCCTGCAGGTACAGGCCTGCTGTTACGAAATCACATCCTGCATTTTTAAACAAACGTTCCTGGGGAACATGCAGATCCTGTTGAAGTCTGATTGTAGCCTTCTTCAAAGGCTGAGCTGCAGTCATATAGGAAACAATTATGGTAAGATGAAAGCACAAGCTACGGACAACATTTGGAACTGTCTCTGTCCTTGACATGTTTCTTACCTGCTGCAGTTGGCTGCTACAATCTCCTCTTCTTTTTCTTCACAGCTGTGAAACAGGGTTTAAAGATGGAGACCTCTTCATGTCCTTCAGAAGCATGTTCCAGGATGTCAGAGATGCTGTTGATTGGGTTCATTATAAGGTGATTGCAAGAACTCCTTGGGGTGCCTGTAGTTGTAGCTGAGCTGGAGGGACTAGTTTGTAACTCATAAGTTGTGTATTCCACTTTTGGGCGAGAACCCTTTGCCTCCTAGTGAGCAAATAATAAATTGCAGTTGTATCTAAGTCAAGATCTTGACTGCTCTCCTAGTAATGGAACATCCCTGCCTTAGCTTGCTGTTCCTTTCTAATGTGCCTAGATTCCAATTCTGTAATGTAATTCGGGGGTTGGGGGGGGGGGTTAGAACATGCTGCCATAAGGATATTTGCACTTACAGTCCATAACTTATGCATTGTCCCAACTATTAAGCCAGCGTTTTACTGCAAATGTTTTGCCATGATACTGTGTTATGTTGTCTGAAAAGTACCTGCATTAAGCAGAGATATACATCAACTCTTCTCTGTTTAGAGAGGAGATGCAGTTCACCTTTTCCACACTTGTGTGCAAATTTAGAATGTAATTTTTTGAGTGTTAACATCTGGCTAAACACCTGATTTTCTTGGTTTTCCTCATTCAAGAGGTCTGTTGGGGTGGGATGGAGAGCCCAGACGAGAAATCTGCTCATGGTTGTATTTGTGGTGGTCCTTTTAGCCATGCAGTAGCCAGGAATCTATTTTCTTTCCTTATGCAGTGTTGTGTGATACATGTTGGAGTTGGCCTTTGAGTAAAGCATTATGGTCAGTGTTGGAGACAGGTCATTGACTGTCTTGTTTGGTATGGCAAATCTATTTTTTTGTTTGTTTCTATTGTATTCCCTTCTGAAAGGGTTAAAATGCTGTTGAAGTGGATTATTTACCATGGTGAGGGAATCGATGGATCACAGAGTTTGTGATGGTCCCTGCTACTCAAAGCCTCTCATCTCTAGAGTCACTGGTTCAGATTCGCCCTGGTTTGTACTTTCACAGCATTTTAAAGTGTGAAAGTTGGCATTACTTTGATGTCTCTTACATCATAAGTTTCCCTTACCTCACTGGGTCCTGTTGTTTCTATTTCAGGGATCGCTCAAGGAGAAGACCCTTGAGAATCTGGAGAAATACGTGGTGAAAGATGTGAGTGTGAAGCTACTTCACTTGTGCTAGTTGATGTTCTGTCTTGAGTAAGCAGGCAAGAAATAAATGTGCTGATGGACTTGACTAATCACAGAACAGACAGCACTGTGATTGCCACTGTAATAACCAAAGACAAAAGAGGGAGTATGGAGGCAGCCTTTATTCTGAGCCAGTGATCCATGTGATTTTGTGCTTCCATGCACCTTTTTTTACATAAAATATAAAAGACAGAGGATATGGGGTATGGGTGAATACACTGCAAAGACTTGTGGTGTTTCTTTTGGTGTTGAAAGCAACGGTGTCGCCTGGTGACTTGTTCTCTGCCCAAGCAGACTTCTTCTTCAAAAGCATCTCTTTAGACAGAGCTATTCCTTAGCCATCCAACAACAATGTCACATGCATTTAATCAGGAGGAACTGAAGGAAAGATCCTGAAAGACTCATCCATATGCAAGTCTCTTGATAGCCCCAAAATTTGTGTTCAGCACATCTAATTGAGCAAGCTCCAGTGACTCCCTTACTTTTGCCCTCCCTGCAATGCATAAGGACCCTCTGGACCACTTACAGGGTCCAGGGCCACTTTCTTAGTTTAGATGAGCTTTGTGACAGAGTGTCACTTTAAAGCAGTTAACCTTGTTTCTAGTTACATGTGTGCAAAATACTTAGGCAACAGCTCTGTGAGGTAATCATCTACTCTGGCAATGGACTGAGATTTATGATTCAATAAAAATAACCCCAGGAATAAATTCTCCCTAATTTGAGGTTGGAATGATAATGTGCTCCAACTTGCAGCTCATGCGAGCTCAGATTTCACCTGCCTCTGGGCCTATTTTGGGAGCAGATTTGGAACTGGAGGAGCTGCTCCAGTGTGCCTGGCATGGAGCAGATCCGTGAAAGCAGCACAGGGTGCCAGGCACTGTGGTTGGCAAAGGTGTCACAGTCCTCCTGAGCCCTTCCCCCTTGCCTTCCTCCTCTGGGCTGTGCTCTGTGCATGGATGGACCAGCAGCTTTCCTGGCTCTGACCAGTATAAAACACGTGAGTTGACTTGCTTGCAGGTTTGATTTGCCCCATTTGGTCTGGTGGGATCATAGCTGAAAGTGTTGGGCTGATGATGAACCTGTGTCGCTTGTGTGTGTGACTTGCGTGTCCCTTGCCTTTCAGGGGAAGCTGCCACTGCTGCTCAGCCGCATGAATGAAGTCGGGAAGGTGTTTCTTGTCACCAACAGTGACTATAAATACACAGACGTAAGTGCTGCTTGAGTTGTTGTCTTGGTGCTAGGTATAGGATGGTTTAGCAGCACACGCACATTAGGTCTTGAGCCATCTTTTCTAGTCCTGGTTTGCTATTATATGGAGAAAGACCTTGGGGTCCTGGTGGACAGCAGGTTCTCCATGGGCCAGCAATGTGCCTTTGTGGCCAAGAGAGCCAATGGTATCCTGGGGTGCATCAAAAGTGTGTCCAACAGGTCTAGGGAGGTTCTTCTTCGCCTCTACTCTGCCCTGGCGAGACCACATCTGGAATACTGTGTCCAGTTTTGGACTCCTCAGTTCAAGAGAGACAGAGACCTGCTGGGAAGAGTCCAGTGGAGAGCCTTGAGGATGACTGGGGGACTTGAGCACCTGCCCTGTGAAGAGAGACTGAGAGACCTAACCTGTTTAGTCTGGAGAAGAGAAAACTGAGAGGAGATCTGATCAATGTGTACAAATATCTGAGGGGTGGGTGTCAAGTGGATGGGGCCAGTATCTTTTCGGTGGTCAGCAGCAATCAGACAAGGAGCAATGACTACACACTGGAACATAGAAGGTTTCACCTCAACATGAGGAGGAACTTCTTTGCAGTGAGGGTGACAGAGCACTGGAACAGGCTGCCCAGAGAGGTGGTGGAGTCTCCTTCTCTGGAGACTTTCAAAACCTGCCTGGATGCATTCCTGTGCGAACCACCCTAGGGGACCCTGCCTTGGTATCTCTGGAGGTCCCTTCCAACCTCCAAAGTTCTGTGATTTGCCCAGCGTGGGCCTGGCTTGAGTCACTTACTCTGTGCCTCACTCAGCTCTGCAGCAACTAAAAGGCCAAAAGAGAAAGTGATACTCATTTTATATTTCAGCATGATTTAAAATGCAGAAATTCCTTTTCAAGTGAGATAGTCTCAGCACAGACAGACCACCAAAGCCATGGCTCTGGAGAGGTCTAAGAGCCAGAAGAGGCTGTTTGCTGTCCTCTAGGAATAAATGTGATTGCCTCAACTCTGGGTAGAATGTCAGGATGTTGCAATGCTGCTAGCCCAGAGATTTATATGCCATGTTAAAGCACTGCAGGATGTGTCTGAAGCAGTGTGCAGATTTCTGAGGCAAATGTGTTCTTCAATTATAAAAATTCTGGTTTAATTCCTGTCACTTTTTGTCTGCAAACCTCATGCTGACTTCCATGTAAATACTGAAAACAAGGTTCTGTAGCCCAAAAAGATAAAAGCAGAGAAATGTGCACTTACAAACTAAACAAATGTATGCTTAACAAACATGTTTCAATGCTTTCTGTCTGTCTTTCAGAAAATTATGACTTACTTGTTTGACTTTCCACATGGACCAAAGGTATGTGATCTCTGGTCTGCAGTTCCAACAGAAACTGATGTGCCTAATTATCTGTGTAGCTGGAAAGCATTTTAATCCTGTTTCATCAGCTGCCTGGGATTAGTTGCTTTAATCTGGTTAAAACACACTTGCTGTCTTGTGTCCTGTTTGAATGGGATCAAAGCAAATAACGACGTAACAAAGAGAAAAGAGGCATCGTCTGGCCTCAAACAGTAATCTGTGCTAATGATAACATTATTTTAGCGGCAATACATTTTAACTGTGGCATTTTGCAGCCAAGTTTCTTAGAAACCTTGCACGGTGTTTTGTAGGTGTTCCTTAAAAAATAAAATCCTTGATAAAAAGGAAGGAGTTTTACAAACCAGCAGAAACATTTGTGAGTGATTTTGCCTTGATTATGGTAACTCCAGAAGTTTTAATCGTGCTTTTTCTAGTTCTGCTGAGGCCAAAACTCAGTCCTGCAACCTTTGTAAAGAGGCTTGCGAGCTGAATTTGTACTGCTCTCTTGATCTCCCAGTGGGAGTGCTTTAGGAGGCAGCGCTGGAACCCACTGTCTTACCATAAGAGGCACGAGCTAGGGGATTTTGATGGACCAGCAGTGTCACAAGGTTGTGGCTATGGACAGTTAAACTCCCTCTGGCTGTTCACCTTGTGCCTCATTCTGGAGTTTGTTCTTGCCTTTGCAGCCTGGGAGTGCCCATCGGCCATGGCAGTCCTACTTCGACTTGATCCTGGTGGATGCACGAAAACCCCTCTTCTTTGGGGAAGGCACCGTGCTGCGGCAGGTGGACACGGTGAGCGGCACGTGGGGGGCTCCTCTGTGGCTGGAAGGGCCTCCTCTGTGGCCTTTCTTAGCGGCAAAGGGCAGCACAGCCTTTAGACAGGACCTGCCCTAGAGGCAGTGGGCTTTCCTCCCCTCCTAGTGATTCCTGAGCGACCTTGAGGCTTTACTAGCTTCCCTAATGTACCACCTGTGGCAATAGGAAAAGAATGTGGAAAGCCACCTCCAGGCTGCCTGGAAGTGAGAGGCAAAGACTGAAGTAGAAAAGATCCATACCATCAGCTGTTCTGTACTAACACAGTGTCTCCTTCCCCAGGTGACTGGGAAGCTGAAGATTGGTACCTACACTGGCCCGCTGCAGCATGGCATTGTGTACTCAGGAGGTAAGGCAAGAACCTTTCTTGTTCTATGGAGTGTCTCTGATGTGTCTTCTTGGCCTTAAGCCACTCCCAACTGTGAGAAGATTCTTGCCAGGTTCTGGGCAAGGTTGTGTTTCCCAAAACACATTGTACTGTGCCCTCCACATACTGCACCAGACGTTCTCCATCGTCACTGCTGCCCAAGACAGGGAAGAAATGGACTCCCTCCTCAAATGTCCTTTTCTTCCTTGCCAGTGAGGGTCTGGGAAATGTTAATGAAGGGCTTGTGGTGGAGGGGGAGCTGCAGTGGGCCCTATGGAACATTCCCAGCTGTACTCCTGGTGCTGCCCATCAGTGCAACCACCCTTGCAGAGTTCTATAAGACAGGGAAAGGCAGCAGCTGGATACACAGGGCAGTTAGTGATGCCCAGGGCTCATATGTGGTGGGAGGCAGCATGGCCTCTTTGTTGCTGCCATTCATGTGGGGACATGCTTGGGCAAAGTTACCCCAAGTGAACTGCCAAGTGAGTAGGCAGTGCCCCATGCTGCCATGGCCAAGCAAGGGTGCTACATTTAGTAGTGGAGGTTTCTGAGAGGTGCATTTTCCCTGTCACTATGAAGTCAGCAACTTATTTCCTTCTGGCTCCGTTCTGAGGCATGCTGTTCTTCTCTCAGGCTCTTCAGACACAGTCTGTGACCTGCTGGGGGCCAAAGGGAAGGATATCTTATACATTGGAGACCATATCTTTGGAGACATCCTGAAATCCAAGAAGCGCCAGGGCTGGAGGACCTTTCTGGTGATCCCTGAGCTGGCACAGGAGCTGCATGTCTGGACAGACAAAAGCGGTCAGGAGCCAGGCAAACCTCAGGCCAGGCTTGGTTCTTGCTTGCCTAGTGCTGCACTTTTGAGGTCTCCAGGGCACAGGGGTGCAAGGAGAGATTACCCTGGCTTTCTGCTTCTCCTTTCAGCTCTTTTTCCCTGGGTCTGGGTGTTGCTGGCAAGAGTTGGGGCCACTTGTGCATGATCAGCCAAGCACTGATACAGCTAGGATAGAAGCTGTAGCTGGGTGGGGTTGAGTTGTTCCGCATCCATAACACACTGCCCAAAAAACTCCTCTTCCTCTGCCTGTATGGAGCCATGGCTTCTCTGGTTCATGCTCCCTGTAATGCCTGAGCCATGATTGCTCTCCCATCTGCAGGGAGTCCCTGCTCACCAGCTGCTTCATCCACCTACCTGCTCCCTCTGCTGCTTTGCTGCCAAAGTGCCCTGTGTTTTCCATCCTTCAGCACTACTTTTCTCCCACATTTGCCCTTTGGTGTGTAAATAGGTCTGGGGGTTATGCAGGTTGTCCTGTGGCTGGATGGAAGGTTTTGGTGAGGACTGCAAAGGTTCAGCCTCAGAAACAAAAGGTGCAACCAGAAACCAAGCCCAAAGCTCTGTCAGTAGCACAGAGCATGGTTGAACCTTCTGCCTGCACAGTGTCGGTGACAGTTGTGCTCCTTGATGCTGTGCCCCCACTGCCATGCAAAGGGAGTGGGTAAGGTGCTGGGTTTGCTTTCAGCTCTTTTAATTTCAACAGCTTAAACTTACTTTCCCCCCCCTTCTTTTCTGGATTTTCCAGCACTTTTTGAAGAGCTGCAGAGTCTGGACATTTTCCTGGCTGAGCTATACAAGTGAGTGTTCAAATGGTGACAACTTTCCTGTTGCCTCTCTCAGCCCAGCAACAGCTAATGAATGGCTCTGATGAAACATTGGGGCAAACGTTGGGGCAGGGTTAGCAGCACTTCTGCCAGAGCTTTGACTCTAGGCCTGGGCTTTTCCCATGAAGAATATCTCTCTTTGAGGAGAGACTGAGGGAGCTGGGGCTCTTTAGCTTGGAGAAGAGGAGACTGAAAGGTGACCTTATTCATATTTATAAACGTGTAAAGGGTGAGTGCCAGGAGGATGGAGCCAAGCTCTGCTCGGTGATGCCCAGTGACAGGACAAGGGGCAATGGGTGGAAGTTAAGGCATAGGAAGTTTCCTGGAAACACGAGGAGGATTTTTTCCCTGTGAGTGTGACAGAACACTGGAACAGGCTACCCAGGGGGGTTGTGGAGTCTCCCTCTCTGGGGATGTTCAAAACCTGCCTGGATACATTCCTGTGTGCTCTGCCCTAGGTGATCCTGCTCTGGCAGGGGGGTTGGACTAGATGAACTTTCAAGGTCCCTACCAGCCCCTGACATTCTGTGATCCTGTGACCACCCTTCCCCTCCAGACCAGCCTCCCTCCCCTGAGCCCCCATCCCACCTCACCTGATTCTGACAGGCTTTTCACATCATGTATTTACCTTCTCGCCTGTACCTAGGCATCTGGACAGCAGCAGCAATGAACGCCCTGACATCAGCTCCATCCAGAGACGCATTAAGGTACCAATCATAACAACCTCTTTTTGCCCTTTTGGATCCTAAAGGGCTTGGCAGCCCCACCCCACTGCTCATCTCTGAAATGCTTTGCACAGGCAGGGCAGGCTTGACAAAGCTGTTCTGTCTTTGTGGATTCAAGCAGAAGAGCTTCTCAGCTCAGTGGTGTCACTGGCACTCCTGCAAGGCAGCCTGGTCTGGAATAGTCTCCTTCCTCATGCACACAGCAGCGCTGATTGACAGTGTTCACTGCTGCACAATGCACATGCAAACCTGGAGGGGCTGTAGTTTCTGGTTCAGCCATTCCTGGGGTGCTATCCTGGAGCAGGTGACGGCCCTGAGCCCACTGCTGCCTCCCCCTAGGTTAGCTGGGACGTGGCTGTGCTCTGATGCCATGAGGTGCGAGCACAGAAAGCTTTGCTGGAGGTCCTCAAAGGTCTCATGTGGCCTCCAGCTCAGTGTGCTCTGCTGCAGTGGTGGTGTGGCTCCACACTGCTACCTACCCGGCCCAGGATCTAACCTGCCCTTTTCTTTGTAGAAAGTGACCCACGACATGGACATGTGCTATGGGATGATGGGGAGCCTCTTCCGCAGCGGCTCTCGGCAGACCCTCTTTGCCAGCCAGGTGATGCGCTATGCCGATCTCTATGCAGCCTCCTTCATCAATCTCCTCTACTACCCCTTCAGCTACCTCTTCAGAGCTGCCCACGTCCTGGTGAGTTGCATACCCTGGGAACGCGGGCAGGAGTCCCAAAGGTGGCCGCTGTTGTGCTTGTTAGCACTTCCATGAGCTGCAAGCACCAGCAGTGGTACCTTGGAGGGTTGGGTGGTATTTGATGCACTGCGGGCCAAAGGGTTACGCGCTCTATGGTTTGCTCCCCATCTGTCTCAGGGAGATACCCTGGGACTGCAGCACCCTTGCCACCTTCTCTCTCTCTTACATGTTCAGATGCCACACGAGTCCACAGTAGAGCACACACACGTTGACATCAACGAGAAGGAGTCACCGATGGCCACACGCAATCGCACCTCAGTGGATTTTAAAGATTCTGACTACAAGCGGCATCAACTGACCCGCTCCATCAGCGAGATCAAACCGCCCAACCTCTTCCCCCAGGCACCTCAGGAAATCACACACTGCCACGATGAAGATGATGACGAGGAAGAGGAAGAGGAAGAAGAAGAGGAGGAAGAGGAATAAGAAGGAAAAAGAAGAGTGTTTCTGAAGACAAACCATGACTCTAGCAGTGATCAGGAGCGTATTCCTTTCTTAGGGCCCTTGGGGTGATGGACTGGGGGGGTGTGATTCTTGCAAAGGCACATTTTGGAAGTGTCTGGAAACTTCTAACAAATTAACACTAATTAGGAGGAGTCCCTTGTTTGCAGTTTTGCGGCCGGTTCGAAAAGCTGATGGGTTGTGCCTGGGTGGTGCATTCAGATCGGGCTGCCCGCCTGTGCTGTCATGCCGCTCCCATTACGTTTAGGGATGCTGCACGTTCCTGCCTTTCCCATGACGTGAGTCAGTTGGTTTTCATTTGTATGGTGTCCTGTGAACGGTTTTTGCCATTTGTCACATTCTCTGTGGAGGAGGAAGGGATGTGCTAAGCCTACTGCAGGAGACTAAATGATCCAAAGCCAGCCTGCCCTTTGGGTTGCTGCCCTGAACCCTCTGGGTTACAAACTCTTCCCCTCCCCGTGTTAGCCAGGGTTTTGCTGTGACTTCCAGCACTCAGTTACTCTCTGCTTGGTGTGAGCTTCTCTGCGTGAGTGGTTTGATTCCTCCAGCCATCACAGGTGGTGGTGGGATTGCAGCTCTTGCACAGCTGCAGCTGCATACGTTTTGGCTTGTAGACTCTTGTTTCCTCTCGCAGTGTTTCAGAGCTCTTTCATCATCAGCATGTGATGCATGATTCCCAACGCAGACCTCAGACAGCTGAGCTGCACACTGTGTTCTCAACTTCTGTAGTTTCAGCAGTAAATATTAACCCAGGAGCTTGAAGCTACTGCTTTCGCATTACGTTAAGTTGGTTTGTTTTCCTGCTGCCTGTTGCTGACCTTTCTGTCCACTCAGCTTTAAGAAGTTGAAGTATCCCAGCCACCATCTGGAGTGAAAGGGCCTGTTATTGCAGGCTGCTGTGGGCCACTCGTCTGCCCTAAACTAGGAAACAGCATATGCCACAGAGACAGCCCCGTGGTGGGAGCCAGTGGCTGGCAGCTGCCCTTGGCCTTGGCCTGGCATGGAGCAGCATAGTCTTACTGCAAGTTGTGATGGGCAAGGCTGCTTCCCCAGCCAAGGAAGGTGACGCTGTAGGCTGCCCTACAGGAGCCAGGGGTGCTCCACAGGCATGGGCAAGCAGTCCTTGTGCCTGAAAGCCAGGCTGGGGAAGGCATGGGGCTGACACACAGCTGGGCGGCAGTGCCCTGTGGTTTTCCTCCCTGTCATGGTTGCAGCCTCCCTTACTCCAGCCTGTGCCATTCGCTGTGAAAGGGATTACAACAAGGGCCCTCTTGTAACGAATTCAGCTGTTGTTTCAGTACCATAAACTCATTTAATCTTCTTTTTTTTTTCCATTTTTAAAGTACCTTAGGAGAAAATAAAAACAAACCCACACCACCAACATCTGAGCAGGAACCACTGCTGCTGTAGTGGCAGTTGTTCAAGTCAATAAATGATGATGTTTCTAAGAAATGCCTTTGTGCTTTGTGGCACGTCGCTGAGATGATGAGGGCTGTGCAGTGGAAAGTCAGGAGTGGTCTTGGTGGTGTCCCAGCAGGACAGGTGCTGAAGAGGGAAGGCATCTCTGGGAAATGGTTGTGTGAAGCATTGCCAAGCAGTTGCTGTGGATCTGACTTCTTGGGCTCGTCTGGTTCTTGGGGAGGAGGAGAGCAGTAAACGAAGATGGGGGAGTGGGGCACAAGGCTTTTGTTATCCCCATGGAAGCTGGGAGGCAGGGAGGGAACAGAGAAACATTCTGGCCTAGACTCAAAGAGACCGAGGAGGAGGATTTTCCACAGCAGGAAGGATAATGCCACAATCCTGCTACTACCTTCAACATTTTGCCTTTCAAGGGTTGTTTCCCACAGGTACTACCACAGCTTTTTCCCCCACTCTTCATGGCACATGGTGGCAGTGGCAGCACCGTGCTCACCGGGAGCTGCAAACCTGGTTAAAGTACCTGGGGAAGGTACACCAGCTCACCTAGCTAAAGGCTGCATGCACCCTGTGCCCAGCCCAGATGGGGACAGCACAGTGCTGTGCTCAGCCCTCCCCTGTAAACCAGATGCAGCCCCCACCACAGAAAGATACTCAGTACCCAGGGCCCAAAGCACCAAACAGAAAATCAAGATTAGGTGGCTGCAGATGGTGCTGAATTGCTAAAAGCCCCAAACTCAATATTTGGGTCCTCGATGCCTTGATTTTGGGGTGTGAAAAGCAACCATTGTGTACCTACAGCAAGGCTGACTGCAGAGGGCTTTGAGGGAACTGTTCTTGAGCTCTTTCACTGAAGGCCATGTTGGGCTTTGCTATGTTTAAACCTCATTTCTCCAAGTATAGCCACTTGAATTTTTTAAGCCTTAGCTCAGCAGCTGGGGAGGGCATGTGGCTGCGGGAAGGGAGATCTGGGGAGCTCTGAGCATTCCTTCTTCCCAACCAGTTACCACAAATAGCTCACTCCCAGCCCAGGGCTATTTCTGACTGCAATGGGGAGAAGACTCTTCAAGGCTAGAGCAATGGAAAGTATTTGACCCTCACTTGATGGTGGGAAAGTGATGGGCAGAGCCTCACACACACAAAGAGGCAATACTCACTGCCTAGCTTTATGCCACCCTGCCCATCCTGCACTGGCTGGTGCCGCAGTAAGAAATTACTGAGCTAGAGTGAATCCTCTTCCCCAAGCTGGCACCAGGGACACAGTCACAGACATTTTCTAGCCCATACTTCTGGCAGGCATCTCTTTGTACCTCTGGCCTGCACCAAGTGCTGTTTCTAGGCAGCTGGTGGCCTGGCAAGCACCTGTCTCCAACCAGCTCCGCAGAGCACCCAGGGAAAGCCAGCACGAGTCACAGCTCCTGCAAGGCTCCTGCTGCTCTCCTGGCAATCTGATCTTCCCCTCTCCAAAGGATAGTCACACTATGGGACCTCTCCTGTGGCAGAAGCCTGGCGGGAGCAAGACAAGCAGCACAGACAGGCTTCGCCCCCGTGCCTGAACTCGCTGAATGGAGTTATGATGGCTCCTGCTTTCTCCAACACCACACACCCACCCCTCAATGCCACACAGAGACTGAGGGGAGTTCGCAGTGGCTGCACCGACCAAATTCTACCAGGAACTGGAACCTGAGACTCACTCTGCCCTCATCACAGGCCTGCAGACATTTTGTGTTGAGGTCTGCCAGCGGGTACTTCTGAACAGGTCAAAGTAACTAGAGATAATCCCAGCTAGTAGATAACAAGAGAATCCCAGCTAGAGATAATCTTCTTTTGTGCCATTTCCTCTCACAGTGGTGAGCAAGCTCATTGCAGCTGAAGCACAAACCCAGTGCCAAAGTATGCCTAACCACGATGGAGAATGCAAGTCCCTAAGCAGCAGTTACTGCAACATGGGCACCAGAAGCCCTGCCCACCTGCAATGCACATTGACAAGGTAATCTTGTAGGTGCAGTGCCACCAGCCCACCCTGGCCCTGCAAAAAAGGGTGCTCAGCTGCAGCAGAATGGCCCTGAGCCATGCTGGGCTGCAAAGTGTACAGCAGGGGCACAGGGATGACCAGGCACTGGCACAGCAGCAGCAAGGTAGGGCAAATGACCAGGACTTAACCACCTGTAGGTACAAAAGGTGACTTTGAGCATGACTCACACGGTGTGTAAGAGCTACCTTTTACTGCTGGGTTGGGAGGGCAGGAGTGCAGGGCCCAGCCACGTAGTCTGGGTGCTGCTGGAACCTGGGGCATACAGAATCCTGGGTGCAGCTGCTTCAGACAGCGCTTCCACAGTGTGGCCTGCACTTAGGCAGACAACATCCATTCCGTTTCCCTGCAGGGACACATCTTGCACCCAGCCATCCAGGAGCTCTGGGCTTGCTTGCCCTGCTCCTCCTTTCCACTGCTCACTACCAGAACCAGCCCCAAAGTCTGCCCTTGTATTAACTTGACTTACATCCTGCTTGCTGCATCGCACCATCCTCCACCACTGAGGACAAGCAAAAGCAGAGAAGTCCTCACAGGCCTTGCCCCTTTCCTCATTGCCCTGATACAACATTGGGGAGCAAGATGCAGGTGGATGAGACCTTTCTGCAGCAGAGGAACAGAGACAGAAGCTGCACTAGGTGCAAACAAAACCCCAAAGCTTGAGCAGACACTGTCCAGCAGCTCAAGTGCTGAGAAACGAAGCCAGCCCAGTCATATCTGGCACACAGGAAAGGGTTGGCCATTCCTCTGCCAGTGTGGAGCTGGAAGTGATGCTGGGCAGGAAACTAAGCACAAGCTCACTCTCCTGCTCAGAAAGACATCTCTTTCTGAGCCACTGCTGGCTCTCCACAACTATGGTCTCCTGGTGTTCTGGCAGCAGACAGCAGCATCGAATACAGGTGGATGGGCAAACTCACGCCACCAGTGATGCCTACCCACCAGAGCTGCCGTTGGCACCAGCCTCATTGGTGACTCCCAGTCACACCCCATCTGTGCCACAGATAGACAGATAGATGGCATCTGCACTTCTGGACAAACAAACATGATATGTAGAGAGCACGTTGTAAATAAAAGGTTTTTATTAGTGGAAGAAAAAAGTCCCTCACCCCTGAGGGAACTTCAGAAAGTCAGCTGCTTGCCGTTGCCACCACCTCCCCAGCTCTTGGTCAGCAAAATCACAGGCACAGCCCTCCCCGGCTCAAGGACTTACAGGACCACCAAAGCAAAGAGCAAGACTTGGCTCCAAGGGGAACAAGATCAGGCCCCTCCATGGTTCTTGACAGCTGAAGTAGAGATTACAGATTGCTGATGTGGCCAATAGCAAAGACCTGGGTGTGGCATCACTGACATCAGTCCCACCACCCACATGCCAAAATCCATCCCTTGGAAAGGAAGAGGGGGTGTGAAGGAGGGAAAAAAAAATAAAAATGCATAAACTGGAATGTTCAACAGAAAAAAAAAAAATCATCATCATTTATCTAAAAAGAATAGAAACAAACAAATGCTTTTAAACAAAATCACAAAATATACAAACAAATCTGGTACAAAATAAATAGGAAAGATTGGAAATCTACAACAAAATCAGAATAATTATAAAATTAATTCATATGACAATCAATGTGTGAAACGTTTACACTTCATTCAGGAGCTCGCTTGTGCTTATCCAGGTTTATGTACACAGATGGAAATACTGCAGGCAGAATACTACAGCTCTAGAAACCCCAAGGCATGTACAGTATGATACAGTTTGCAAAGACCGTGTATGATGGTGAGTAAGACACAGGGAAGAGCTGGCTGGAGTGGCTGAGAGCATTCGGATAGCCGTGGAAATGCACCACAGAGGGAGAGCAGCCATGCGTCTGAGCGGGGGAGGACCGAGCCTGAGCAAGCAGTGGCCAGGAGCGGGGCTTGGGGCAGCCAGGAGGGACACGACCACAGGAGAAAGGTTTGGTGCGAGATCTCCAGCTGCTGAGCACCAGGTGCTCGTGGCTTCCAGGAACACTTCTCAAGTATTTGGTTTTTCAGATTCAATGTGTTTGGCATCCAGGCACCTGCCCCATGATTTGGGTACTGAGGTTGGCTCTGCAGCTGTGTGTCCTGGAGAAAGTACACACCAAAAGCTCCGAGGTCCCTCAGCAGGGTCCAACTCTGAACTGCTCATAACCAGCCTTGTGCACAGGAGAGCATGGATCAAATAGGACAGAAGCACTGGTGCTGGTGTCCTGGTAGGTTTTCACTTCCCAAATTCCATGTGGTCTGCAAAGAAGGCAGAGTCCCTTGAGCAGTATTTCCTATCCCTAGTGTGAGGAATGAAGACAGGATAGCTGCAGTACCATCTGCTCCTGATTGCTGCACCTCCCTCTCTCACCTTCCTGAACACTCAACCAAACCACAGGGAGAAAAGCCATGGCTGCTGTGAGAGCAGCAGCCGCAGAAAGCCACATTGCTGAATGTGAGCCAGCACGACGCAGAAGAACAGGGCACATAACCTGGTTAAAACTTGCTGGCCAAGCAGCCCAGCCCAGTCTTCTGGGACCTGAGACTTTAAAGGAGGCATGATGCTAGAGCTGATCTAGGCCCAGGCAGCCTGCCACTTGTGTGAGCCCAGGAGCTCACCAGGAGCCCCTTCCACCCTCCCTCACTGATACCTGGGCAAATCCCAGGCATACATTCAATATTGGCACTTCAACTAAGGCCTATGATTCAGGTTACTCATCTGACACCTTCAAGTTTCTTACTTGAATTTGGAAGTAATTCCTTGAGGATAACATAACACCTCCTTTTATACAGCTCTGCAGTCTCCAAGCAGCTCAAATGGAAAGCCAGACTGCTCCACCAAGTACTAAGTGCTGGGACAGGTGCCCCCTCCCCATCAAATCCTGCTACCAACCAACTGCCACACTGCTTTCTGGAAGCCAACAGACACACCAAATCCACCCATGGAGCACTGGAGCCACCTGCAGCCTTTGCCTGCTTCAGGTGCTTGTTTTGCTCTCGACAGCTGACAGACCTCAAGCCCAACTCTGTGACAGGCAGCTTCTGTTGAGAATAGCCAAACCTCTCCTGCTGGGGCAAAGACTAACCATCAAGCACTTTGTTATCCAGAAATCTCTGCTGGAGGGGTGAGAGCAGTCAAGAAAATGTCTTCTGCAGGGTACCAGTGATAGGCCTGGCTCAGAGGAAAACAGGGCCCAAAGGAGAAACCTCAGGAGAAAGCAGAAGGTTGTTTTTCAAGCTGGAATCAGAAGAAAAGCAGCTTTGAGTACCGTATTTCTGAGGTGCAGAACTGCTATACAGCCTGACCTCAAGATGATGAGAACAAGACGTCACTTCAACCACGTTCAGTGCTACCAGTCTGTGAAACACTGCCCTCCACTAACTGTAACATACCACAGCCTGGAGGCAGCTTTCTGGAAGCCCATTCCCATTCCTGTACTCACAGAAGGAAGGGTGCTGGGATAACTTGGTCTTTCTCCTAGGGAATGTTCTGGCCTCCCCAGGTTGAGGATCCAGCCTCTACAGAACACAAATGTGCACAACCAGACCGAAAAGCTCAACTGTGTCACCTTAGACCTGCGCCAACAGCATCACCTCACCTGGACACAGCCTCAAGGACATGGCTATGAATCTAACCACAGTGTAGAGCTTTCCTCCTTGCTAGTCAAGCTGCTTTCTCCTCTGTGCCATGAACAGATGCCTGCCTTTCCATCATATTAAACTTCTCATTTCACTGTTGGGCCAAACCAACCCTCAGTATCTAGGGACCACTGCAGAGCCAGGCAGTGAGGCAGGCAGCAGGGTGGGCAGCAGGCCCAAAGCAATATCACACTGAGCCTTTCTGCTTTGTGCCAGCTTCACACACAGCAGTGCACAGCACAAAGGCAGGAACCCATCAATGCTGGTTGGACAGCTTTGGGATGAAGCCTCAGGTTAACATCACAAACAAGAGATACTTTGCACCATCCTTCCCCAGCCCCCGTCCCGTTTTCTACTGATGATCCAGACACTGGATAACTCCACAGCTGCTACACAGGTACTAGTTTCAAAACCACAGATGTGTGTATTGGACAGCATATAAAATATGGTACATCCACCGCGGGGGAACGGTTGCTATGGATAGCGTATCCCAGCACAAGGAAGGTACATGTCCCAGGGGTCCTGGAGAACTAGGCTGTACTCCCCATCACGTAGGATACTTACACAGGATGCTTGTGAGGAGACAGTGCTGCTCTTTGCTGCCCACACCCCCCTGCCCCCCAGCTGCGCTCTGCAGAGATTCACGTGAAACACCACTGCTGCCCAAGCAGCACCCTCCTCACACAAAGCTACCTCTTTGGTTTTCTTTGAGCTGACCTGAGCCAGAGCTTAACACCACCGGTACCAAAATCTCATCATCATCATCTAAGCAGGTCCCTGGAGGCTGAGAAGCAGCAACAGGTGATGTTTATGGGGTAACTTTCCCTGCTCCCCCTGAGCTTTCTCCAGGTTTGAGGTGAGTGCAAAGGGCCATACCCTGAGACTCCTACTCTTGCTAGCTCCATCCACACAAAAAGGCACTTAAAGAAAAGAAGAAAAAAAACCCAACCAACCAAACAAAATAATCCTGTGGCGAGGAAAAGGGCAGTAAGACCAGGATAGGGGAGGAGGAACAGAACAGTTGTAAATAGGTAAATGAGTGGCTGAGCCCTTTATCAACACGGCTCAAAAGATGCAAGCCCTGTGCAGCCAGCCCCAGCTCCCCCCCACAGACCTTGGCATCATCTCATCCATGCTTATTTTGCAGCTGGAGTGTACATATGAACAAAAAGAGCACAAGAGGGAACTATATATGACTGCAGGCAGAGCAGAACTGGAGGGTGGTGGAAGGACCTGCCCTGTGGAGCTTTCTCTGCTGGTGCAACAGTATGGGAGAAGCACCTCATCCTGCCACCCCTGCCTTGGGGCTTCTGCTCCCCACCCAGCCCAGACACACTGCCAGCATCCCTTATACCTCTATGGGATATCCTGTCCTGAGCAACTCCAGGGCAGTGGCCTTCAGTTGCACAGGGATTTTAGGGAGCGAGCAAGCTGGGAATAAAACAACAACCACTTTGTAAACTCTGGAGGGTCCAAGCCTGTGTTCTGCAGAGATGCCAAGGTCAGTCTGCTAAGTCCACCCTGAGTCCCTCTCTCCTCTCAGAACTAACGTGCTTCATATGATCTCCACGTCACCAGAGCCAGGCTTACTTGGAGAAAGATTCTCATTGGAAAGCAAGGACATTCCTTCAATCTTTACAAAGATTTGGCAATACACAGAATTAAAATAAAAAATAAAATCATAGTTACAACAGATTCAGGTTCACTTCATTTAAAGGAAAACTCAACCAACAGGAGTGTAAAAGTTATAATTCACAGTTGTGCATTTAAGATATTAGTGTTGAAAACCTCACTTCAAAGAACTCTTGTGCAAAATTGTATTGACAGTAGAAACCATGGCTAGATGCCCTCCCAGCCTCCCCAGGCCAGCAGGCCACTGTCCAACCCTCTGCCTGCACACACAGGCAGGTGGACAAGGGGAACAAAGGCAGCAGTAGGAGTTGACAGAAGAAGATGCAGTATCTTTTCTACAAGTCAAAGCCTTGCCAAGGTTCAAGGTCAAGTCCAATGATTACCAAAGCCACAAGCTGGTGCCCTGCACTGCAGCAACGACCGGCAGCCCAGCCACGCATCCTTACGGCACTGCAGCAAAGCATCCGGCACCTGAGCCCCCCTGAACGCAGGCAGGCGGCCAGTGAGGCACAGAAAGCAGACCTGCTCTGGCAGGACACCCTCTGCAAGAGTATGGGCTCAGATGCCACTGCGGTTGGAAAAGCCAAGTCCTGGCACCAGCAAATGCCAACTGGAGGCTCAGAAGCGATCCTGATCTGGATGCTGGGCTCCTCTGCTTGTGATGGTTCCCACCATGAGGGCTGGGAACCCCTTTGCATCTGTTAAACAGTAAAACTGTAAATACCCTGAGAACAGGGAGACTAGACTTTTTCCTCTCTAGAGAGAGGATCATGCTTCGTTCTTCAAGCTAATTAGCAGCAGCAGCAGCAGCAGCTCCTAAGCCCTTTGGGTCAGGTACCTACTTTCCATATGAAACATATCTACGATGGACTATTTTTTATGGAAATCATTTCACTTTCCATTAATCAGATCCATACAAACGATGAAAAACAGTCATGCAAAAAACTGCCTGCAAATTTTGGAAGAGTGAAGCACGGGCAGAAGCAGGAGGTATTTTGCTTTGGGATCACATGGCTTTGGTTGGAAAAACTGGCTTTTTTTTTTTTTCTTCTTTTCTTATTTTCTGTTGTTTTGAAAGACACTGAAACAAAACCATAACCTGCCATAAGAGGCAGAAGTCAGATCCAGTGAGCGACCCCATCCCAGAGAGGGAGCTGCCTTGACTTGAGCCTTACCTCCTTTGGCAGGTTTGACAAAGCAGATACTGCATCTCAACTTCACCACCAAGTCAAACACTTTCAACAAACTTGGACATTCGGCAACTCCAGATGAGAGCTGGAGAGGCAGGTCCCTTGCCAAAGACGAACTCTGTAATGCCTCAACAGTTTGCTTCACGAGAAAGGTGCAATATTGGCAGCTGTCTGGGCATGAGCAGGGCTTCTATCAGGCCGTGCTGGCGCCAGGCTGCCTGCTCTCGGTGGTGGCAGGCTGGTGCGTATCAGAGCGAGGATGGAGGCTAAGGAAACACTCTTAGATGGGACTCAAAAAAAGTTAATTACAAGCTAAACGTGAGAGTAAGGGTTTTGAAGGCCCCCACCTCCTCCTCACTGGGTGCACAAGTTAGATGTTCCGTGATTTCTGGGACTTCGTCCTCAGGAATGGCTCCAAGGAAGAAGTGCATCATTCCTATCAGGAAGCACAGCCAAATTAAGAAGGCTTTCTGAAGCCAAAAGAGGAGGAGAGACACAAGCAGACCAAACTGGCTCTGACACCACACACTCCAGTTTCCTGTGAGGAGATCCTGCAGCAAAACACAGCACCTTTCCAGCCACCCTTGCAAAGATGGATCACAGGAACTTGCAGCAAGTGTCTTCTCCAGCCTGTAAGCAGGAGAGACAGGGCAGGCATGCAAACATAGAGAGCTCTGGCAGTCGCATTTGGGGCTTGGCTTTTCTCTGAGGGTCAGATGAGATTATCCAAGTGTGAAGAGAGGAAAGGAAATGCTACATAGCCAGGGGCCACAGGAGGGTCTCAAAACAGACAAACCATAATGCCTGATCTGTGAATCACCTCAGATACCGAGGGAAATGTTCACATTTAGTTTGAGACAGCACTGGAAAGGGAGAAAATGAGGGGGCAATTGGAATTTTTTTTTTTCATGTGAGGACCTAAAGTCCATCTATGGAAGTGGGGAATGTGTGATGCAGAACTTCCACAGTGTGCATCTTGCTTTCATCCAGTCTGCATTCAGTTTTTTGGAGCGGAGGAATTGTTTTCTGCTGCCTGAGTCAGGGTGCCCTGCACTTGCCACACTTGGGTGGGAAACTGCTCTGCTACTGTGGTAATCCCTAAACTGGCTGTTAAAAGGGGCAAGAAGAGAAGGAAATGCAGTAAATCTGCTCCAAGGAAGGAATGTGGCTACAAAAAGCCTGGAAAAGAACCTCACCAAATCCCTGAAGTGCAATACACTCGTGTCTGGAAAGTTTTGTCAGGTCTTGGAGAGAAAAGGATGGTCCTGACTCCTTGGCAGAGCCCATCCTTGCACTGGCAAAGGTTCACTGTCACCTGGAGGGTGTACTTTGGGCATAACCATAGCAGCATTTTTTTGTGTTAATACTAGGGATGGAAGGGGGGATGGGAACTGATATTCTCAGTTACTTAGCAAAGCCTGAACAGCTGCTTCGACCAAAGTAATGATGTGCATACCACTACAGCACAGGAAGGGCTAAAAGTTTGTCATTTTGGGGTGTGCACATTACTTTACCACGCAATCGTCAGGAACATCAACCAGAAACCTCCCAGTTATTTGACTGTGGGAAACTACACCTGGTTTTCATTACACAAGGCTGCAGTTTTGCTAACTCTTTCCCCCCCCTCACCTTCAACACACGCAAAGTCACCAGAGGTCACAAAACTGTAAGTGTAACTATGCTTTTGCCTGTTGTACAAAGAAACCTTCTGAAATTGGAGAGATCATTAAATACCAAAGTAACCATTCTTTCCCTGAAACATAACTGGAAGAATGCAGTCATACTCATCCCTCGGCCCTCCAGGAGACTGAAACCAGAGGTTCCTTGAAGCTCACTCATTCTTAGGACACAAATAACATACAAGTACCAGTTACTAACTTCTTCAACAGAGCAACAAAAATTACAAAAAAAGGGAGAAAAGAGACCTAAGGACACTGGAGCTAACTCACAAAACCATGACAGAGCCCACTTGAGGTTCAGGAGGGACAGAAACAATTTAAAACTCTGCAAAATACTTTTTAAAAACATGATCTCTCTTGAAAAAATAACCGGAGGAGCCTTTAAACTTCTCCATATGTGTTTGAGGAGGAAAAACCCAACAAGGATCAAAAAATACAGATAAAAAATAAACACAATTCTACTTTGCAAGAAGTACTTTCACCGTTCTCAAGGGTGGCTCACCATTCCCAAAGTACACTTGGGACTTTAGTCTCTCTTGCTCTTTGCTCCTTTCTTCCTGTTTTTTCCCCTTCTGCTCCCAGAACGGACGCAAAAGTCTTTGGTCTCAGAACACTGGATGCAGCACAGTGTTGCAAGCACGTACTAGCGGTGTTCACACTCAGGGAGGAGGCAGGAAGGAGCGAGGGCTGGTCCTGCTGAGGAGGTGGGATGAGTGAGTTGTGGGGAGTCAGCTCCTAGATGGCTCCTTCACTGTGCATACTGTGGTTGGGCTTGCTGTGAGTCACACAGTTCTGTTCGTTCAGCAAGTTTGCTGTCTCGTCGGGCAAACCATCATGCAGCTCCGTCAGAGTCAGTTCGATTTTAGTGTTTTCACTGTCCGAGGACTGAGGTGTTTTGTCCATCCGGGATGCCATCAGGGCATTTTGGTACTGCTGTCTTGAGATCTGCTCCAAGAACAGAAGGAAGGAACAAAAAGCAGACACTTTTAAGTCTCCCATGGGACATGCTGTGAAAATGAAATGCCCTCCCTTTCCAGACGATCACAGTTCAACCCCTCTTTACTCTTGCTTCTATAAACCATCGCTGCCCTTTGCGAGCCTTAGAGCATCCCAACTCGGAACCACAACGTGGTGACACTTCCAGACAGGGAGGAAGCACAAAGTGTGCAGTCACCACGCTGTTCAAAGGCAGGGGTTTACTCCTATGCAGAGGCTTTTAAATCAGCTCTCTGTTTCTTTCTAACCATGCACATTTTTCAAGCCAAACACAGAGTTCAATGAAGTCTGTCCCAACTTCACTGAGCTCCTGGTGAGGTTCTAAGAGTCCCTGTAGAGCCAGAGTGTACAAGCATTACTGCTCTTGTCTAGGCCAGCAAATACAAGAGCTACAGCTTTATTCTGACACATAAGGACTTTGGATTCTAGAAAATCCTGGGTTCTCCACAAATTAGCCACCCATGAAGTCTCTCACTGTTCTTTACAAGAGTCAGCAGAGCAGTCATGACAGGAGCTGGCCTAGAGCACAGAGTGTTACTTCCCATGATGCTCCAGAGGCAAGGAAGCCTATAACCCCATACATCTGTATATGGTGGTGGAGGGGAGAATTCCTGCTGGAGCCACAAGCAACAAGCCCATAAACTCACTGAGTCAGCCTCAGCCAGGACAGGCAGCAGGACACACATGCACTGGCAGCCCCATGTGCTACAACAGCAGTGAGTTATCTCAGCAGGCAGGAAGGGAGAAGAGGTTAAACTTGTAGAAGAGGTCAGACTTTTAGAAAACCATAAATTTCAGTAGCAATGCAAGAGAGGTACTGGAAATGGAGACAGTCAGACAGACCAGGTCACAACTCCCACAGTCAAAACCCAAACGTGCAGGAGCAGGTTACAACCCTCCTTTACAAAGCATTAATTGTGTAAATGCCCATGTGGCACAGTGAGAACACGCAGGTCGAGTACTCTGTCCTATGTGTAAAGCAGAGTGATGCAAAAAGAAGTGTGCAAGTCTGACTGCAGGGACACCAGGCAGTTTAGAATTCACTAGCAAGACACAGCGAGAGCTGGAAGGACTCCACAGAAACCAGCATAAGATGAGCAGCTGCTCTGTACAGCAGATCAGCCATTGAAACCTGTAGTGAGGATCACCTGCCCAGTGACATTTACTGGTCTAAAGCTGGAAGGCTGGAGCCATCAAGCAGTACGCTTGCATCTGCCAAGTTCTGAAGGCAGGAGTGTACTCTGCCTTCTGAAATTTGGCTACAGAATAATCAATTTAGCACTCCAGAGTTTCTACTCCATGCCACGTTCTTGATATCGAATTAACTCTGATAGAAGTTGAGCTCACAAATCACTTGAGTCACACACACAGAAACTGTCAAGGTGCACTTAATTCAAGAAAAGCACCGAGGTCAACTTCTGGCAGCACTGGCTGTTCCTCAGCCCAGCTGTATTTCTTATCCCACAGGACTCACACACATGTCAATGTGGGACGCACCATGCTGGGGAATAAAGCTGTACTCATGCAGCAACTCACTCGTAGTATGAGACAAGAACCTAACACATGAATTTAAGATAAAGAGAAATGTTCAAGACTTCTCCAAGCAGAAGAAGGATGACAAGTCAGAAAGTAAGATCGAGAACCCCAAACTGAAACCAAAATCAAAAGTGAATAAAAACTTCAACCAACAGGAAATGCCTCATCCTTTAGAAAAGGGCACTGCCCGATAATGAAGGGTCTCCATTTTGCATGGTTCCAAAGGCTTCACAAGGGTGTGTCACTCATGATAAAAAGCAGAGAGAGGTTATTTTCTATACTCTTTCCTTCAGGTACCTGAAATCCAGAAACTTGTGTGACCAATCTACTTACAAGCCTGAACGAGAGGAACAGTGAAGACAAATCAATGGACAGCAGATATCAGGAAGAAACAACTTGAAGTTCTTTTTAAACAGCTGCTTTCATAATCCCATTTACTCACGGAGCAACCTAGAGGGGCCTCCCTTTCCCAGGCTCTCCATGCTATCAGTCAAGCCCAGATTTCCAGCAGGGCCTTTTCAGCTTTTTTCCTACCTTGACAAACTGAATGTCTGTGAGTGCTTTCACTGAGTAGTCTGGAACATACACTTGCAGGAACGATGCATTCAGCTGGTTGTTGCTGCTCCCTAACGTCGGTGTCACTGCATCGATGCGATCGCTTCGGTTTAAAGAGTCTGAGTGATTCAAGCCGCAGGGACGAGGAGGGGACTTGTTTTCAGCTGAGAAATGGTCAACAGTGAGAGATTTCTTAAATCAAGTGGAAAACATTTGAAGTAACCAGTTTCAAAAGGCATAAAAAAATCACGATGTAGTGCTGAAGAACTGAAAAACACTTCATCCACTCAGAACTAGACAGGTAGCTAACCAACCAAATTACCCTGGAAACCAGCACGTTTAGAGTTCAGAGCTAGTGGCCATCACCCATCAAACCTGGGTTTCATTATGCTGCAATGGACATGCCCTGCACACAGCTGGTCACACTGCTTCAGCTGATGAGTGATCATCACCAGAACAACGTAACTTTCCAAGGGTCCCTTACAGGAGCTCCTGATAGTCAGACCACGTTTAATAATCTTGTGGGGTTTTTCCTGGTGATTTATAATCATGCTTTCATAGCAGACCTTTCATCCACAGTCAGTCTCAGCTAAGCCTTGCTCACTTTTATTCCACCTAGTACCTACATTTGCTTTGTTTCCCAAGCTAGAGCAGATATTTTCAAAATCACAAGCGTGGAGGAGAGTGCACTCCACATGATGGTTACTTCATTTTCTCTAGTATCTCCCACTGCTTGAAGGAGCAGTAGCTCAGTGAAGGAAAGCAAGGTCAAAGACACCACAGAATCACAGCACGTTAGGGGTTGGAAGGGATCTCCAGTCCAACCTCCTGCCAGAACAGGATTATCTAGAGTAGGTCACACAGGAAAGCATCCAGGTGTGTGCTGAATGTCTCCAGAGAAGGAGACTCCACAACCTCTCTGGGCAGCCTGTTCAGTGCTATGTCACCCTCACAGGTGGATGTGGCACATACCAGCCATCAAAAGAGGGAAAACAGTCAATACCCTTAAGCACTGCAAGGATTCCCTTGAAAACTTTGCAGCTGTGCCTTGCAAGCCACAGTTTATTTCAAGTAAAACGTGCTTCTGGGAAGCCACAGACATGTTGCATCCCCAGCTTCCACTCACACAGTGATCCAAAAGAAATGTAGAAATGCATGCTAAGAGTGATTCCAAACCCTCCTGCAGATGGGCTTCTCACTGGGGGCACATAACAACGCAGAACTGGTGAGGTGTTGTATCTTAGTGCAGTTCAATCTCACTCAGCCAGCCCACACTGAAATTCAATGTAATCTACGCCACTCACTACATGACAACCACTCTCAGATGAAAGATCAGTTTTATTTCCTATTAAGATCCAAAAGCCTCTTTCAGCAAATCAGCAGCAACCTGCTCCCAAGATTTTAAAATCATTTTTTTGAATGTTTTTCTATACATAAATATTAAAAAAAAATAATAACCAAACCTCCTCCCAAAAACCTCTCTAAATGTCAACCCTACCTCTGCTACTAAATTGCTATAACCTCTCCTTGCCCAAATAGCACAGCCTGTTCTACACCTTTGCAGCTAGCCTTCCCTAAACCCAATGCTTTAAATGCCTCTAGATGCATGGCAAATTTTCCCTGTTATTTCCCCCCTTAGAGGGGGCGAAATAACAGCTTTACAAAAAGGAACAGAAAAATACAGGTTCTGACAACCTGGCAATTTTTCTGCCATTTCTGCATCATGGAATTAGTCCAAATCCCTATGCCAACACCAAACACAGGCTTAGGGGGAAGCAATTTGAACCCTGCAAGGTTCCCCTCCACACTGACTTGCCATCTTGAAAATCACAGAGCACTTCAATGACTGCTGCCAGGAGCCAAACCTCTATCTGCAGAGAGGACTTGATGCTGTAATTCCTGCTGCAGAACAACTGTGAAGTCTGAGTGAATTTGCCCATCTTTCCTACCTGCATAGCACAAAATAAGACTTCGTGTGACAAGAACAGCATCACTGAACACAAAGATTTCCATCTGGAACAGCTTTACACTAGTGTGATTTGTATCTGCCCTTTCTTTTTGCCAGGGGTCTTATGGTGAAATAATAATAATAAAACCCAGAGGAAGACAGAGAATAACAGGACAAAGAATATATATATGTATATATAAAGGCAAACCAAAGCAAGCAAACAAAAAATTCAGGTGAAATGAAAGGACAGAACAAAAAAGTCTGATCACTAAAAAATCTGAGAAAAAGGATATCACTTCTGGACCATGCACAAGTCGCAGAGGAGGAAGAAAAGTTAATGAAGAAGGCAGGATATAGAAAGAGCAAGTGATACAAAAATACCAGGCAGGCCTGGGTTTCATAGAATCGTAGCATGGGCTGGGTTGGAAGGGACCTCCAAAGGTCATCTAGTCCAACACCCCCTTGCAGTCAGCAGGGACATCCTCAACTAGATCAGGTTGCCCAGAGCCCTGTGGAGACTCACCTTGAATACCTCCAGGGATGGGGTCCCAACCACCACTCTGGGCAACCTGTTCCAGTGTTCCACCACCCTCATGGTAAAAAACTTGTTCCTAACATCCAATCTAAATCTACTCTTCTCTAGTTTGAGGCCATTTCCCCCTATCATGTCACTGCAGGTCTTTGCAAACAGTCTATCTCCATCTTTCCTCTAGGCCTCTCCCAGCTACTGAAAGGCTGCTATTAGGTCTCCCTGGAGTCTCCTCTTCTCCAAGCTGAAAAACTGTTCACAGAACAGTGTTCTGCCAGCCCAGATATGGACAGATCCTTTCTACAAAGGTTTTCCACACA
Source organism: Tricholaema leucomelas (assembly GCA_013400475.1). Taxonomy (NCBI): domain Eukaryota; kingdom Metazoa; phylum Chordata; class Aves; order Piciformes; family Lybiidae; genus Tricholaema lacrymosa; species Tricholaema leucomelas. The sequence goes on from WAAF01000066.1 coordinate 445,869, forward strand.
CTCCTCACCTTCCTATACAGTGGATAATAAGCAAAACATGAGAGAAACATCAACACAACTGCATTATGAATTTGGAATTAAAAAACATCATCCTCTTTAGAAGCACCCATCAGAAGATCTGAGTTTCATCAAAACCATACTGTCACAGTGACCAGGCTTACCCTATTGGTTTCTTTCAAAGGAGATTCTTCTCATTATTCTATTCCATTACCAATGTTTTTTATTTATTTATTCTTTTTTCTTTTAGTTGAGGGAAAAAAAAAAACACCTATGAAAATATGCTTGGCATTTATATTGGAAACAACTTGTATGTGCAAAGTGTACATTTGGCTGTAGCAAGGAAAAGGGTTTTTAAAGGAAGAAAAAAAAAGAAAAAAGGAAGACCTGGCAATGCTAAAGAACCAAGCTGAAAAAGATAAAGCCATCAAAGTCAAAAGAAAGCCATCAGGTACTTTAATTAAAGAAAGATTAAATTTCTCCCCCTTCCTTAAAGTTTAGCAGCAGGAAACCAGTTCTCTGCAGGGCAACAACCTGTAGTTTGTTTGGAATGTGCATGAGACTAATTTAAGGATTGATGGTGAAACACATTTTCAGGAGTGAAAGAAAGGCTAGGGGGAAAACACAGGAAGCAGGTTGTGGAAGTTTATGAGGCGGTGGATATCAATGTTTAGGAGATACTTCAGTTCACTATGTNGTTGCATCCCCAGCTTCCACTCACACAGTGATCCAAAAGAAATGTAGAAATGCATGCTAAGAGTGATTCCAAACCCTCCTGCAGATGGGCTTCTCACTGGGGGCACATAACAACGCAGAACTGGTGAGGTGTTGTATCTTAGTGCAGTTCAATCTCACTCAGCCAGCCCACACTGAAATTCAATGTAATCTACGCCACTCACTACATGACAACCACTCTCAGATGAAAGATCAGTTTTATTTCCTATTAAGATCCAAAAGCCTCTTTCAGCAAATCAGCAGCAACCTGCTCCCAAGATTTTAAAATCATTTTTTTGAATGTTTTTCTATACATAAATATTAAAAAAAAATAATAACCAAACCTCCTCCCAAAAACCTCTCTAAATGTCAACCCTACCTCTGCTACTAAATTGCTATAACCTCTCCTTGCCCAAATAGCACAGCCTGTTCTACACCTTTGCAGCTAGCCTTCCCTAAACCCAATGCTTTAAATGCCTCTAGATGCATGGCAAATTTTCCCTGTTATTTCCCCCCTTAGAGGGGGCGAAATAACAGCTTTACAAAAAGGAACAGAAAAATACAGGTTCTGACAACCTGGCAATTTTTCTGCCATTTCTGCATCATGGAATTAGTCCAAATCCCTATGCCAACACCAAACACAGGCTTAGGGGGAAGCAATTTGAACCCTGCAAGGTTCCCCTCCACACTGACTTGCCATCTTGAAAATCACAGAGCACTTCAATGACTGCTGCCAGGAGCCAAACCTCTATCTGCAGAGAGGACTTGATGCTGTAATTCCTGCTGCAGAACAACTGTGAAGTCTGAGTGAATTTGCCCATCTTTCCTACCTGCATAGCACAAAATAAGACTTCGTGTGACAAGAACAGCATCACTGAACACAAAGATTTCCATCTGGAACAGCTTTACACTAGTGTGATTTGTATCTGCCCTTTCTTTTTGCCAGGGGTCTTATGGTGAAATAATAATAATAAAACCCAGAGGAAGACAGAGAATAACAGGACAAAGAATATATATATGTATATATAAAGGCAAACCAAAGCAAGCAAACAAAAAATTCAGGTGAAATGAAAGGACAGAACAAAAAAGTCTGATCACTAAAAAATCTGAGAAAAAGGATATCACTTCTGGACCATGCACAAGTCGCAGAGGAGGAAGAAAAGTTAATGAAGAAGGCAGGATATAGAAAGAGCAAGTGATACAAAAATACCAGGCAGGCCTGGGTTTCATAGAATCGTAGCATGGGCTGGGTTGGAAGGGACCTCCAAAGGTCATCTAGTCCAACACCCCCTTGCAGTCAGCAGGGACATCCTCAACTAGATCAGGTTGCCCAGAGCCCTGTGGAGACTCACCTTGAATACCTCCAGGGATGGGGTCCCAACCACCACTCTGGGCAACCTGTTCCAGTGTTCCACCACCCTCATGGTAAAAAACTTGTTCCTAACATCCAATCTAAATCTACTCTTCTCTAGTTTGAGGCCATTTCCCCCTATCATGTCACTGCAGGTCTTTGCAAACAGTCTATCTCCATCTTTCCTCTAGGCCTCTCCCAGCTACTGAAAGGCTGCTATTAGGTCTCCCTGGAATCTCCTCTTCTCCAAGCTGAAAAACTGTTCACAGAACAGTGTTCTGCCAGCCCAGATATGGACAGATCCTTTCTACAAAGGTTTTCCACACACTCCTCACCTTCCTATACAGTGGATAATAAGCAAAACATGAGAGAAACATCAACACAACTGCATTATGAATTTGGAATTAAAAAACATCATCCTCTTTAGAAGCACCCATCAGAAGATCTGAGTTTCATCAAAACCATACTGTCACAGTGACCAGGCTTACCCTATTGGTTTCTTTCAAAGGAGATTCTTCTCATTATTCTATTCCATTACCAATGTTTTTTATTTATTTATTCTTTTTTCTTTTAGTTGAGGGAAAAAAAAAAACACCTATGAAAATATGCTTGGCATTTATATTGGAAACAACTTGTATGTGCAAAGTGTACATTTGGCTGTAGCAAGGAAAAGGGTTTTTAAAGGAAGAAAAAAAAAGAAAAAAGGAAGACCTGGCAATGCTAAAGAACCAAGCTGAAAAAGATAAAGCCATCAAAGTCAAAAGAAAGCCATCAGGTACTTTAATTAAAGAAAGATTAAATTTCTCCCCCTTCCTTAAAGTTTAGCAGCAGGAAACCAGTTCTCTGCAGGGCAACAACCTGTAGTTTGTTTGGAATGTGCATGAGACTAATTTAAGGATTGATGGTGAAACACATTTTCAGGAGTGAAAGAAAGGCTAGGGGGAAAACACAGGAAGCAGGTTGTGGAAGTTTATGAGGCGGTGGATATCAATGTTTAGGAGATACTTCAGTTCACTATGTATATCATTATCTACTTCACTCTTAGGTCTAGACATTTCATTTGAAAAAGAAAACCTCAAAGGGAAGAAATATGTTCATGGTGGCCCAAATAATTTTAGGGCTCTGTTCATTCTGCAGACCTTGATCACTTTCTTTTTTTCCCCAGCTACTCTGTGCATGCAAAGTCTGAAAACCTCAGTTCTTGACTACTCCCAAGTTCCAACTGCTCAACCACATCTCAGAGCTTTTTCTCACTTGATTTGTCCCTTGGACTCTCTTTCCAAAGGGATTTCTATTGACCTGGTTACTCAGCAAGGAAAGGTCGTCAACAAAATGAGACCAGAAAACCCTACAGGAGGTCCCATAAGCTCCAGGTACATTCTGTGACAAATCTATCCACTCAGTAAATCACTGCTGCTTCTCAACAGCATGACCACACTGAGAGAAAGCTCAAAGCTATTGAGGGAGAGGAATGGTCAGACTGCACACAAAACATAGAATGTACCCATAGGAGAATATGAGAATTCTGGCTATTAAAGAAGCTTCCCTTTTATGGCAGTTTAGCAGCAGTCATTCTCCTCTGCCAAATGCACTTTCTTCAGAAATTTGTTAAGGCTCAGCTTGGGAGAGAATAACTTCTTTTCAAAAACCTCCTCTCCTTTTTTTTCCACCGGCATACATATCAGAAACAAGAACAAGCACACATTACCAAACAGGTTTTCTTCAGTTTAGTTCTTCCCATTTTGGTGACTCTGTTCAGTTACCATAAATGAATGTTCAGGACACCTACCTGTGAGGCATAACTCTGTGCTGGACTTCTCCCTAACGAGCAAAGGGGTCAGATAAATACAGACTGCAGCTGACTTTTTATGGCATCAGGGCAGTCACAAGAATGGTGAAAATAGAAGCATGCGGATTTACCTGGAGAACCTGCTGCTAACAACTCTGTTCTGCTGACAACAAAGGTACGAGACAGGGACAAGGGAACTAGAAGAGGGAGAGAAAAAGGATGAGATCACGACCAGAAAGGTGGCTGCTATCCACATGTGGGAAGGAGCCAGTTCAACACACCGAAGAACTTAAACCAAAAGCGCAAATCAACTGTGAAAAGGTAAAGGGTTAAAACAAAGCCAAAATTTAAAAAAAGACAATAAACAACTTTAAGACCAAAGCAAAAAACAAACCTAAGGAATCACAGCAAAGCAAAGTGAACAGTTTTCACTTGCTAATTCAAATGGTTATGCAGCAAAGCACAGCCCATCAAGGCACAAAGGTACACTCAGGTTTTAAAGTAGTTCAAAAGGAGCAATGGTGCCTGCTCCAGTCTGGAAGGCAAAGAGTTAAAACAAGTCAGAAAGCTTTCACAGGTGCTGTTCCTCATGGGAGTTGGACAAAAATAGCAAGGGGGGAGGGGGGAAATATAAGTTTAAAACCCCAAAAATTAAAGAAAAAAAAAATCAGAAGACACTGCATACTGCAAGTCTTCAGTAAAATGTCAAGCGAGGTTGTGACTCTCCAAGCTCATCCCTGTCAGGATGGGTACCATACTGCTCAGCATTACTGCAAACCCTTCCCCAGCTACAGTTAAAGAAGAAACCTTCACTCTTTTGTTGTTTTTTTTGTTTGATTTTGGTTGCTTGTTTTGGGTTTGGTTTTAACTTTGTATTTTGGGGTCTTATGTCCTTTGAGTTTTTGAAATATGCTTTACTCTCCTGTTACTGACTTCACGGTCCAGGTGGCAAGATGAGGCACATGAAATCTAATTAGGACACAGAGGAGTAGAAGTTTTCTCTCATTCTGAAATTACTTATACCTTCACTGAGTTTTCCTGTCTACACCGAGCAACAGGCATTTATTTTTTAGGAGCTCATCCTAATAGAAATCTCAGGATGCTGCAAGACATCATAAAACAAATTATCCAACACTTGGATGTAACACCAGCAAAATGAGGGGTCTGATACTGGCAAAATCCAGCCAGAGGAAAGTTAACAAATCTAAGGTTGGCTGAGATTACTTTAAAATAGGCTGACATGACAAAATCTAGGGCGCACGAAGGGGAGATAATTTGACCTCACAGGACTTTGGGCAACTGGCGTGGTTCTGGGAAAGGTTAGCAACACAAGGCAAAACAACACATGCAAACATTCAACCTGAGCAATGGTGGCAAAACAGAGATGCCACAAGTGATTTTCAAGCATGGGTCTGGCAGGAGAAGTGACCACGACTACACTGCAAAAGCTGAGCTGCAAAGCTGAGCATATGATGCAGTTGTACACACATATGTCACAATTCCTCATGGACACTGCTGCTGTCGCTCACATAAAATCCACTCAGTGTTCTGCACACTGTCAAATCTGTCAAGCCTCAAATCTGATCAAAGCTCACACAATTAAGGAAGAGTTAGTGCTGACTGTAAAAGTGAGCTCACACATCCCAAAGAACTGCTGTTGTCTGTAGAGTTGCATAAGGCTGTACTCACACCTTACAAAACCACGTTCATTTAAACACCGTTCAGCAGTACATATACATCTAAATACACATACATCTAAACCAAGCTGGCTCTCAAGGGAAATACAAATCCTGCTGTGACAGTAGGACCTGATTTCAGAGTAAGAAACATCTCTCTCTGAAGTAAGCAAGTGGCTTTGAGTCAGCAGGTGGCCAACACCAAGACCAGCACCAGCACCCCAGCTCTCCCCAAGACAGCTGTGGATTCCCAGCTGAGGTCAAGATCTAAGCAGTGACATTGCTGGCACCAAAACACATCACCAAATGCTGAAATACAGCACTGAAGTCTACTCTTGGTGGATTATAAGAAAACCCCTAACCTGTGCTTGTGAGGTAGTGGCTTGTGTGGTAACTAACTGTTTGTGTGCTGAGAGTTGGCTTGCACCTCGGTGGGAACTGGGTTGCACCTTGCCCCTTGCCCTCAGACACTCCGCTCTCCCCTGCTCTGCTGCCGATTTCTTGGGGACAGTTCCAGACAAGCTGACAGAAGCAATTCCTTTTCTTGCACGGCTCTCCTCCTTTTCCTCAAGGCAGCTTTAGAACTAAGCCTGGTGAAGTCAAGCACCTCCAACCCGCATGTGTACTTTCCGCCACTAGATGTCCTTCTGCCACTAATTACTCCTTCAATTCCATCCCCGGTTACCCTGCCCTAAGCAAAACTACAAAGCTGTTCTCCAGCACCAAAACGCATCACTCGCTAAAGCCAACGCTCGCATCCTCTGGGAGCTGGCCACTCGCTGGGCTCCGGAGTCAGATTCACCACCAGCCCATGCCCCTCCCAGGGGCGCTGTGCCAGGCAGGTGGTTTCACTGGCAAGGAGGTATCATTTACCTCAGACCCACGAATGTGAAGGTGGGGATGCCCTGCACAGCCTCCTCCCGACCCACTCACAGGACAGGCAGGCATGTGCAGGAGCACATTCCAGAACCAGAAGGTAAGAGGACATACCTGGTGATGCTGTGAGGGCCATCACCCCATAGTAGGAAAAAGCACCAGCTTCAAACTTCATTCCCTCTTTCCCAGCCTCCACTTCCACCTTCCCCTGTTAAGGAAAAGGAGAGAGAGCTGCAATTAAAAGGGACCACAGGCACAAGACCAGACTTGAGCCCTGAAAGCTTGGTTTGCCTGACATTCTTAAGCAGTGTCATGGTCCCTGCAGTACGTAATGGTGCTTGAATAAGGACAGATCCTGGAGGGCAACACACCCTTGTACCCTGATCTATCCTGGTCTTTGGTGCCCTGTGGCCAACATAAGTCCCTGCAGCAGGGTAGTGTTGCGGAGTGGTATTACTGCCCTGCTCCAAGTGTTGTCAGATTTCTTTCCCTCAAGGTAGAGTGAAAAAAGTACTTCTCAGTATCACAAGGAACTCACGTGTAGCACAATCATCTGGGGTCTGGAGACATCTAGACATTTTGGGTGAGAGCCTACATTCACACAGAGCCCTCTCTACCACAGACACAAAAAGGGAGACTGGGGGCCAACACATGAGATGGTCATCTGCCTTCACTGACGAGCTTTCCACAGAAACAAAGCCCTTAATCCTGAAGGAGCAGTCTTGAGGCTACTTTGGTTTTCTTGGTTTCTAGCAGTGTTACTCTTAAGATTCTGCTCCTCCATAGGGCTTTGCCTAGCAGGAACCTCAGTGCTTCCCATACTGCACAAAACCACACAACCACTCAAGGGAACCCATACCTCATGTGGGCTGACTCAAATGTTTAACATCATGCTCTACAAAGGACTCTGGAACACAAACCACCTCATTAAAGAACTGTAAGCACCTCAGCTGCTTTCATATACAAGTAGCCAAAATTAACTGGCTGCTTAGTGAGGCCTGGTTTACACATTACCCATCCTTACTGGTATTGAACTGGGAGTCACAGCGTACCACTGTGGACAAAAGAAATCTCATGCAGCTTTTAAACTGAACTACTGCACAAAGGCTGGGATTTTCAGGCATACAACATAACTACATGCAATACTTCCCCTCTGCTTCGGCTGGAAAGGGCAGACAGATTGCCTCTCCCAGGCAAACAACATAACTCCATGCAATACTTCTCCTCTGCTTAGGTTGGAACAGACAGACAGATTGCCTGTCCCATGTGTACTAAGTAGATGAACACCAGCTGACTCATTCAGGTTAAATGAATCCAAAAGGCAGATTTTATTTCTATGTGTTTATTTCACTGAGGATAACTTTTAAATCAGTAATCATGTCTTTATCTTTACAGTACTGCAATGGGGCAGAAAAACATGCAAATTAACTCAGTCTGCATGAGCCTTGATATCAAATTGATTTAACTGTCCCAGGTGAGAAAAATCAACATTTACCTAGCAGGAAGAGAATGTCTAGCTCACAAATCCACTTTCCTGCTATCACAAGCAACGACTTCATATAATCCCTTTTAAACCAAATTTCACTCCACAACCCAAATAAGTAGCTTATTTTTTCATTACAAGCCTTCCAAAAGGTACAGTTTTGTCACCCAGGCGAAGACTGGCTATAAACAGAGCTCTCAACCTACTTACTGCTGGTAGTTATGCACCAGCCAAGACCAGGGCTCCAAAATACGTGCATGACTAGACTTTGATTCTCATATACAGTCAGTCTGGAGTTAGTAGCTAAAAACAAACCAGTAATTAGTAGTAGGGGTTGAATTTCAGATCCAAGACCACTGCTGTATCGGCACACACAGCAGCACTTCCAAGCTTCCCAGTGGTGGCCATATGAAGACCAGGCATGCTTGGCATAGTCACAGTAGCTGAGAAGCTGTTAAGCAGGCATGCCATTACGTGTGTTCTGTTTAAATGCATGCACATGTGGTTCCTGGTTTTCCACTGTTTGGAAGAAACTTGGAAAAAAAGCAAAACAAAAAAAACCCAACCCAACACCACAATGAGCAACAAAGACCCAAAATCTCAAACTCCTACAGTAGAAGTTCCCATTAGCTAACAGGAAAGCTGCTACAAACAGGTGACTTTCCAACTAGAACTCAGGGTTTACCATGAAGTTATTCTTGATCTCTCAATACGAGACACAAGTCTAAGTCCATTTAAGTACAAAAGAAAAGTATTTATCCCCTCTTGATCCTTGCAGAACCAATCTCGTTACCATTTTTGTATTAAGTAGCTACTGCAAGACTCAGTTTTCCCAATGCATCACAGAGCTAGCATGTTGGGTGTACTAAATATTTATTGATTGCAGAACGGCTCAGAAAGAACTGACCGTCCTTTTTTATTGCCCATGTCCTCCATTTACATCTCTGCAGCATTACCTCATTCAGGAGTATTATCTTGCCTCTGGAATATTTCAGATTGCAAAAATTCAGCACATAAAGAGCAGTTAGTGAGCTCCTCAAATCCTTGGGAGAAAGAGATTATTTTTTTTAAAAGAGAATTATGTTGAATCCATAGTATTACATTACAGCATTCTCTTAATTGTTTATTACTGACAGTGTTCAAATCTCCCTTACCGTGGCTGTTTCTTTGGGGGTTTTTAAGGCCGTTGTAAGGAAGATTTCAAGCCCTATGTAACAACTTTATTATCTACAATGCCTGTGGTTTTGTAAACTGATTTTGGCCACGCAGGATGGAAAAATAAGCAACTTCCCAGAAAAACCTCTCTTACAGGACTGTTCCTGCTCAAATAAGTGATAGACAGAAGCTAAGTTTTGGTGTAAAGCTTTACTTAGCCATTCAATTCTCCTGTCAAGCAACAAAACCTGGGAGGTAATCAGTACTGGAAGCAATCCCGCAGAGAACAAACAGCAGTCAGCTCTTCCACACCACCTAGGGTTCCTATCTCATAAACACCCAAATGCAGCAACCCTGGGGAATGCTTGGACAGCAGGGTGCCCAAGAACAAGAAAGACTGTGGCAGGAGGTGTCATGCCTTCAGTAGATAGTGCAGTGCCCCACTGAAACCTGTGCTTCTCACAACTCCAAAGGTACAGACTTCAAAATTGCACCAGAACCTCTTTCAGCTATCAAAGCCCTCACGCCTCCTTTTGCAAAAGAAAACAACACATTCGAGAAAGCATCCTGGTCAAACTCTTATGACATGACATTTCTTGCATCCCTATTTTCTAAGCAATGCCAGCTCTATGCAGGGATTCCTTTGCATTGCCTGTCCTAGTGATACCTACAGCATAAGCATTTTTCAACAGATGACTCAAAGTGGGAAGTGCTGCCTACCCTTCATAGCTGTTTTAACTGAAGCTAAAAGCAGCTGAGCATGTTCTTCTAAGTTGGTGTGGTCATAAAGGAGGAAGGAGCAGCTCCCAGGAGCCACAGCTCCATTCCCATGTTTGAAAGAAGGCAGACATCAACAACTGGAAGAAGTATAGAGAGGGAGATGTCAGGAGATGAAGGATTTTGCAAATATGTACATAACCACATGTCTGACCTGTAAAATGAGAACAAAGTAGTCGACAGGCTTGTTTCGCTGGTAGAGGTAGTGTTCTGGGGCTTTCTTGTTCTTCTCATCATATTTCAGCTCCTGGATGACATTGGGATGTTTTAGCAGCCTGAGAAGAATCTTCTCTGACATCTGGGATGGACCAAATGCTTCTACTTCTATAACACAAGATACAACTTGGTATTACACATCATATGCCTGGTAAGAAGTTAGCAGTAGTCGTTAATAGACATTTGCCTATATAAAGACACACAGATGCAGAGAGATCCAGTATGGATTGCAGGCTTCGAGTTTTTTGAGACTGCTAGATTTGTAAGAGGTGGGGGGAAAAGCCTGGAATGCCCCAACTTTAATTACTGAAATATTTTTCCAAACAGCCAAAACCCATGTCTTCATCTGAAAGGGAAAAGAAAAAGGCACTCTTGCCTGCTTGAGAGTTCAGAGTCACAGCTGTATAGGTTCACTGGAGAGTTGTGTAAATGGAAGAGTTTTACAGTTGGGGCACAGAGAACCAGTGAATTTGTTTTATCATTCCTCAGAAGGTACTAAAATGTGTGCATTACACTTTACTAAAAAACATCCCCCCAAAAAACGACTGTTTGGGGCTTGGAAAGTTGCTCTGGATAGATGCTCTACATAAATCACAGACACAGTTGGAGCTGTCATGGTTCAACTCGAAATGAGAGACAGTGCAGGTCAGTTCAAACCACATGGGATTAACACCTGACACACACAACACAACGCCTAGCCACTTGCTCTTCAGTATTCCCAACAGGAGCCGTTTGAAGAGGAAAAGCTCATCCTTGTATGGGAGAGTTAAGCCAGGGACGCCAAGACTCATACATGCAAATTGATAAGCTTTCCTAACACCTCATTTCAGAAGAGGACTGTTAATGACCCAGTACCTTTTGTCTGCTAGAGATACTATGCTCAAATGACAACAGAGAAATCAGAACTGTAGCTTTCATCTTATTTAGCACTGGCTTCACAGACAGATCGGGATTTAAGCTACACAATCCTTTCGTCCGAGAAGCAGCACTGTCTGTTGAGCAGGTGTTTAGGGAAGTCCATCAGGTCTTGTACTACTGCAAGAGCAATGCCTTGCTTGCTGTTAAATCCACATCTTCCTCTTGAACTGGTTCCTTTCATCAAGGGCATGCTCACATGCACATGAGCTGTAGGAATCCAAGCCTTTTAAGGAATTACTGCCCCTCAGCTGAGATGGGATAACCGATCGAATACATGTTCCTTTCAAGAAAGAGGCAAAACAAAGCATGGAGGTGGACTGGGCAGGCAGTTACTGCACCTTAAAGGAAGGGAAGTACTAATTTCCAATTGGAGCTGATCAACTTGAGACAAAACAACTTCACGATTTTCTACCCACAAATAGATGTTGAACACCGCAGTGAAAGACTCCCATCTGAAAGGCCTGCACGTGAGAAGTCTTTATATGTCAGAGAGCACAAGCAACAGGAAGGTGTTTTCCGCAAGCTCTCCTCTTAACAGGGCTGCTCATCTCTGAGGTGAAGGGACCAACTTTACGACGACAGGCAATACCAGCTGAAAGAAACCATTCAAGGCCCTGGCCTCTCTGCCAGACTGCCCACCCAAGGGCTAAAATATCAAGGTGTTCTGAGATGGAGACAACTGTCCTCTGAAACCTGAAGTCATCAACGGAGGTCACGCAAGCCAGCCAGAAATCCATTTTTATAAGCACAGTTCAATCGCCTGCACAGTCTGCATTAAATGTCTCGGAAGAGTTTTTCACTTGGAGTCAAAAAGTCTCATGGAACAGGTTTAGACCCTCCTGTAAAAAGTCCAGCATCTCTTTCTGGAGAAGGTGCCAGAGCGCAATTACAGTCAGCTGGCCCAGTGGTATCGAGTCCTCTTTGGTTTTGTTCCCTGAGCTCTTCCTAATGGGCTGCACTTGCTAGTCGTTAATCTGATGGACTCTAGACATGCAGTGCGGCACTTGGCATTCATCCTTACCTTTCAGACCAATTTAAAGTTACTGGTCCACCCCTGGTAAATGTCTCAGAGGGTTCATGCCGACACTGAACACAGGAGAGGAGAGAATTTAAAAAGAAAAACACAACAGTGGCATTATTTGTCACCCCACAGTCCAGCCTCCCTTCCCGCCTGCACTCTCCCACCCACCTCAGCGGCCTTTGCTGACAAACTGTCTCTGAGGCTCTGGCACAACTGCAAAGAAAGACAACCCGCACTTGCCTGTCGCCAGGAACCGGTGCATTGCCAGGAGGAGCTGCGGTGATATTTTAACCTTCATCTCGCTGTCTGTCTGCTTGAAGGCAGAGAAGTCCTGCTTCCTGTCCCGATGAGCTACTTTCTTTTTTGTCTTGTTATCAGCTGGGGAAGGGAGAGTGGGAAAAGGAAGGAAGGAAGTGATTTCTGTTAGAACAGGATCCAATGTGAACTGTGCTGGATGGAGTCAGCCAGAGCACAGGGTGCAGACAGACCCCTCTTGCCGTTCATGCAAAGCCCTGTTTGTCAGCACGCAGCACAAAGTGAGACCCTGTCCTGCAGCCACCATCCTCGTCACTTCTGCCACTTCAACAGGGGGACAGTCTCCACTTGCAAACACCCAATTGCAGAGCAGGCCTGCACAATGCCTATGGTGCGTGCACATTTCTAGGTGCGGGGCAGGAGTTCTGCTCAGTGTTATTAATGGTCAAAAGATGTTGCTCTGTAAGAGTATCTGTGAGAGCTACTTTTTTCCCCTCGTATACATTCCTTGGAGAATTCCCAGCAAGTACACACAGTAACTGTACAATGATGCTTCTCTCATGCTGTGGCACGACTTCACTGACTGTTTTGGCAAAATCTACATGTCTTTGGTCCAAGTAACTCCCAAAGTCTAGTATATGCAGTTTCTTTTGTCCTGTCCAAGCATCGGCAAAGGCTGGCAAGCTGTACAGCCTGGAGGTGGGAATCTCTGGCTGCTTTACAGGCACTGAAGTCAGAATGAAGTACGGAGTAGCTTCAAGAGTTCAGATACAGGAATTCACCTGCTAGTGATCCCACACTCCTGCCATTTATTCAGTTAAATACTTCTCTCTTAGCTCATGCATCTTAGAAACAGGCTTTGTGGTGGGGAATCCTCATTTGTGAAAGACAACACAAAAGATAGAGCTGCAAAGACTCAAAGAACCCAGCTATTATCATCCATTCAAAAAAAGTCTAGGAAACCAGGTAGCAGGGAGCTGTAGGCATTCTGGGGTACAGTATATGCCAACTGCAGGGAGAAGAGGTCTCTTGCTCTTCTCTGCTGGCACAGTGTGTAAAGTGGCACTGGCTATAAGCAGCAGAATGCTGTCAAGACAGCTCTGAGCTGCACTGGATATTTCAGGAAATCCAAGTCTTGAAGCGATTACTGTCAGCCCCTCAGACTTGAGGCATGGCTTAGGTCCTAGTGCATTAGTGGAGAATGATATTGGAAACACTATGACTACTTGTCTGTCAGAATCTTTACTATTGCTCTAAAATCACTGGACTCTTGAGAGATGAGAGGCAGTCCTGGCACACTGATTTACTGCAGAGAACTCAGGCAAGCACACAAAGAGGTGCAGGTGAAGCTAACTCTGAAATCTCCTGCCTACTCCAAGGTAGCTGGTGCTAGATTTTAGGTTATAACCGCAAGGGTGCTAAGAGTGATGTACCACAGCAAAGAAGCCACTGAGATCCGGAGTCCTGTAGGTGCTCACACACAAGCTACAGACTACACAAGGCTCTGAGCGCTTGTGCATGGGGCTTGAAAGTACACAATGCCAGGAACTAACAGATGTATTAAAAAGAAATCTTCTCAAGTCACCTTAGCTTTTTATATAAGAATAGCTACAGATCTTCAGCTCCCCATGGACAAGCCTCCATTATAGGACTATCACAGAGTCCACAGCGACACCACACTGACAGTGAAATATCTACTGTAGTAGATATCTAAAGCTCATTCTGTGAGCAGTGCAGATCAGAAAATTTGAGATCTTGTTCCCAAGAACATGAAGATGACTGATTAAGACCTATGACTGATTAAGACCTATGTCTTCGAAACCAAAACCCTCTTACCTTAGTAGTACTTTACCCAGGAGCTGGACTACTTCAGGGCCTGCAATTTCTCTTTCAAAAGCAATCGCCCAAGGGGTACAGACTAACAACCACCCCTACTTTAGGAATACAGTCTGAGACAGACCTTTTCTGCACATGCAGTTAGAGAAAAGATGGATACCAAAGCAACACAAAGTGACTAGGAGAGAAGTCCCTTTGAAGCCAGGTTCTACCTGTTTTAAGAAGTAAGAACAGAAATTGCCTTTTGTGAAAGTTCAGAGAGTGCTGTTTTTTATGATGCTGCGGCTGACATGCTTTCTCATAAGGAGCTCTGTCACTGCTCTCTTCAAGGAGGTAAAAATCACCACAAATACAGGTTTTGTCCCTAGGACAGGGAAACATCTCTTCAGTGGAGCAGTAAAGCATCTCTTTCGCTCCTGTAAATGTACTGTGCCGCTATAGGTTTCACACTACACTTCTGGTACTTCAAAACAGGGACAGCATCATACCATGGGAGGATGTCTTAAATCTTTCTGTCTGCATCTTTCATCAAGGTAAGAAACTCAGGCTCTTAATCAAATGATGGATGATTTCAACTCCTCCTTCCGTTTCCTGGCAGCCCGTCCAGAAACCTTCCCCCAAGAAAAGTGTGACACAGTAAGAGCAGGGCCATATGGCTTAAAGCCATTATCTTGGCTTATGTTTGTTGAGAGATGGTCTTAACTGTTCTCACTACCCAAATGACATTTTAGCTTCCTGTAAGACTTAACAACTAAGGACTGGATAGTGACAGAACTAACTGAATCTGGACCAGGTACTTCCCCCATTTGTCCTGTCCACAGTGAGTGAGATGGAGACCTGAAGCACTGGAGTTATCTTGGCATGCTGAAGTGATCTCTGCTTAGAGTGCCATGATGCTGTTTGGTTCTGTAACATGAACAATGTGACACATGAGGGACACCCTTGGTATAATTTGTGATGAAATATCAACAAATATTACAACTATTTTCAGTAGGTTCTGCCTTCAAATCAAAGGCAGAAAGGCTGACCATTAACTCCTGGGCTAATAAAGGGAACTCCAGAAACGGAGGAGACCAAATACAAATAAGATTGTGATCTCTCTTATAATTTTCCTGAACTTCCAGGCCTGGCATAAAACACAACAATTAATTGCACGAATTTCCTTGATGGAGTCAGCTTGGAGACAGCTACCTAACAGGGAGTTCAAACCTCAGATCACCTGTTCAGTTGGGCAAACAGGGAGACAGGCTGATGAGCATTGCAGATGCACCCAAAGTTCTGGGGAAGTCCTATCGCTTTTCCTGTGCTCTTTTTTGTCCTTTTGTCTTTAGGGCAAGAATAAAGACAAAAATATTTTCTCAAATGGAAGCATGGTTCTGTCTGGTACACAAGAATTATACAAGGACAGAGGTTAGCAACAACTCAAGATGTGTATTTAAAGAATATACAACTGTCAGAAGACTACACTCACTGTGCCCATACTCACTACCAGGATGCTCAGCCCAAGGCAGTCAGAGGCACACACTCCATGTCCTCCTCCCCCTCATCCTCCAAGTGAAGAACTAGACAGCCTAGACTCCCAACACGGGGTGGGGGGAAGCTTTTGCTGCTGCAGCAGTGCAAGCACTGTAAGAAATGTGACCCATGGCCTGGCAGGGGCTGGCCTGGGGTCATATTGGATGAGACAGGCTGCTGAAGAGCACACGAGGACACGAAAATGCAGTGTAAGCTGACGCTTACAACCAGACTGTTTATCTGCAACATGCAGAACACAAGGATGTCTTAAGGTATTTCATTTGTAGAAAAATCCCAGATTTCACATGGGGCAAACCCTCTCTGGGTCTCTAAGAGTGAAAACCAGCAGCATTCCAGTTGCATCTCAGGGGTGAATAAACTTGCTTTCCATTAGAAAGAGCTAAATAAGGTAGGCTACTAGTCAAACCCAGGTCAGAATGGTGAAATCCACGTTCCTCGAGTGGACTCTGTGGTCAACACAGGACTTTCTGTCTTGGGTGTTTGAGAAGATTGATAAATGTTCTCCCACCATGGCTATGGCCATGGGAGTGCAGGACAGATTCCTGCAGTGCATCAAGCATAAAAAAACGTTCCAGCTTTCAGGGAGGAAGAGCCAAACACACTGACAGCTCTTCATAGTGACGCTGGCTGAGATGTAGTCAGAGCCTCCCAGAAAACTTTTCTCTCCACCCCATCAGAATCCCCAATGCAAAGTCTCATGCTCAGCAGTACTCAGACTATCCAGACGTTGAAAGGTCAGACACATTTAATAATTTTCTTGCTCCCAACACCTCTTGCTAGCCATAAGATACAGCAGACTGTAACAACCTAAAGAAATAGCACACACTTATTGGTGCACAATCCTTGAAGAAATTCAGCTGCAGAGCTTCAGCAGTGAGAGCAGCTTTCAGCTAAAAATGCAAATATACAATTCCTTCTACCCCTAACACAGGGAAATGTATTTTTATGGAAAGAGCAGAAAGGCACAGCTCCAACACCAAGGTCAGCCACTTACCAAATTTCAAGTTTCCATCTAAGCAAAACATTTTAAAGACTTCAGAACAAAGGAGTAACAATGCTGCCAAGATTTTTCATAAGGTCTGCTTTTAAATAAACACCTGGCACAGAGTAAATCAGCCTAAAGGTCTCAAATTGACTCACTCTGTTCAAGCCAGCTTGGTCTTCTAACGAAGACCATCAGAGGACGATGACCATTCATTACCAGATGGGGTTTCTAGCACTGACACACTGATAGTCACACATCAGAAACTAGCTGCTTTAACATCTTGTGGACAATAAGGTACTTTTCCATCACTGGAGCACATTCCCATCACTTCACCAGTTGTGGTTACAGGACACTGGTCTGCCCAAATCCAAAACTGTGACAGGTTTAGACACTGGATATTAGGGGGAAAAAAAATTACATCAAGAGTGGTCAGGCATCAGAATGGGCTGCCCAGGGAGGTGGTTGAGTCACCAAGCCCGGATGTGTTTAAAAGCCATTTGGATTTGGTGCTTGAGGATATGGTTTAGGGTGAACCTTATAGAGCAGGGATATTGGTTGGACTTGGTGATCCTTCTGTGATTCTGTGAAAACCTATCACGTTTTCTGCAATCTTCATAGCTTTTCTGGATTTCTGCTCTACTCCTTACTGCAACAGTTTCTTTCAATCTGAAGAGTAGAATGAGGTCCAGAGCCTTGCAAAGAAGCTAGAAGTTCATCTTCACAATACATAGCAGGAGCCACCCTCCGAACTTCCTGTGTCCTCCAGGAAGCCTAAGAAATTAAGTCTCCCTCCAGTTATGAGCCAGGAATTTTCCACAGTAAAACCTTCCGAGGAAGAAGAACATCAAATGAACTCATGTACACCAGCTCTATTTTGCTAATCTAGGAAGTCTTTGGATAGTAAAATTAAATTCTCATTTTTTTCCCTCTAGCATGCTATTAATGGCCAAAGCTTTTTTTATCCTGAAGAATACCACTGCATGATCTATGTTTCTTTTAACAAACAAGGGAGAAAATGCAACAGTGAAAAGCATATGCAATGCCTTTTCATTTGAAGAAGCATGGAAATATCTCAAAGATGATGAGACAAAGATAGGATCTTTCTGGAGCACAGAAGAATGTCTGAATTCAGCATTATGTTGTAACTGATTAGCCCAACAGCTCATTTGTGAGGGTATGAAAAGAAATGGATAGGAACTGGATTTCTGTGATTTGCATAGTAATCAGGGTGTTCAGCACATTGTAAAACACAACTGTGATTTATATGAACCTTTGGGCACATAAATACTGGTAAAATACTGAGCAGCTGCAGAAAGTAGTTCAGGCAATAACAGTCTATACAGAAAAGTACAAGCAGGGTGCTCATTTGGCATTTGGTATGGAGAGAGAAGATTCTTGCACTGGCCTATAAAAGATGCTGCAGAAACATTCAGATCCCTTTCGTGAGGAAAGAAAAAAGACAGAACAGCCTAAGAGTGTTAAAAATATTTATAATTATCATTTGTATTACAATAGAGCTGAGAGATATTCTTGTACCACACACGAACACATAGTAAAAAACAGCATCTGCCAGCAAGTGATCAAAGCACAGAAGACAGACTGATGAAGAATGATGGACAGGAATGACACAGGCCAGACTGTGTAGATGGGAAGAGAGGCAAAGACACTTAAGGCCAAAGACCAGACAAACTGGAAAAGAAAGGAGTCCAGATATCTCAAGTCCAAGGTAATGGATGACCCGCAGCATTATGTTCCTCAACGTATGTTAACAGAAAAGAAGGAGTCTTACTGAGTGATAAACAGAGGAGTCATTTAGAACATGCTGTTTTTCAGCCCTGAAGAAGGCTTCTATTCTCAGCTTTTCTGAATGAGTGACAGAGTGACACTATAAAGAGACTCCATTCTCCTTCCCTGAGGCATGGTGTTTACCTGCCTTACCTGCCTTCTTGCTAAGGTAGGGAGTCAGATGAACTACACGCCCTTGAGGCCGAAAGAGTTTAGGGGAAAGTGTGGAAGGTCATGAACATTGTAACAAAAAGATTTAATGAGGCCACTGCGGTGGTGGTGAACAGCTAGCAGGGCAGGGCAGACTGCTGCAGATGTAAACCTTCTTGACAGAAGGGTCAAATACATAAACCTGTCCTGTTTCTGAATTAGTACAACATAAAGGAGTGAAGTGCTCATGCTGCAAACCCAACAATTAGTTTGACATTGTGAGGGATCTGCAGGTCATTTCACCACTGATATTTTAAATCAGCAACTTCACATCTCTCAAAGCACAGCTATTAAATGCAACTGCTCCTTGTAAGGAGGCTTCCCTCTTATCTATACACAAAGTGCAAATGCTTTTACTCACTGTATAGATCTGTTTCATCCAAAATTTCAGACTTGATGATTTCTTCAATCACGTCTTCTAAAGTGACAATTCCCAGGACTTCATAAAAAGGATCCCCTTCTCCTTCATTGTTTACTCTTTGTACTATAGCCAGGTGAGATTTGCCTGCAAAGAGAGAAACCAGCAACTTAGACAATTCAGAAATGTCTGAAAGATCAGAAATTACAGCAGAATTACAGACACACAGGTGTAAATAAAAAGACAAAAAGGTTGGTGTCAGGCTTCATTAAAACAAACAAACAAAAAAGATGAAAGTGTGATAGATGCCTGAAATCACATTCCAATTTCTGACACGTGCATTAATGGGTCACATAAATCCACCTAATGCACTAAAGGAGCAGGGCTAAAGAGATCTCTCTCTAATGTCTTTCCCAGTGTAACTGTCACTCTGGCATTGAATTCACTACATTATCTTGTCAGTAGCTGTTCCACTTCTTGTCTCACATGCAGGCAGAGGAATGCCAGGCTGGAAGCTTCCTTTACAGCAAGCTCGCTTGAATGTTCTCCTTGAGCTTGAAAACAACAGCAACAATGCCCAGACCACAGAAGCAAGTGGACAAGGTAGAGTGGGGAGAAGAGGCCAGTCCAATCCTTGTTATCTTATTTTTCTCTTCCCTCCCTCAAAAACTAATTTATTTATATATGCTCCATTAGACAGGAGAAGGGGGAGAGGAAGGCCTAATTTAGGAATTTAATTAATTAAAATACTCCAAGTCACAATACCTGATCAACAAAAAGAAAAGCTAAGACAAGTTCACAGGATCAAAGGATGTTAGGAGTCAGAAGAGACCTCTGGAGATCATCAAGTCAAACCTCCCTGCCAGAGCAGGGCCAAACAACCTAGTGCAGGTCACACAGGAACACATCCAGACAGGTCTTGAAAGTCAGGTTTCTCAGCCTCTCCTCACAGAGCAGTGCTCCAGCCCCTTAATCATCTTCATAGTCCTCCCTTGGAATCTCAGATCTCTGTCCCTCCTGAACTGAGGAGCCCAAAACTGAATGCAACATTCCAGGTGAGGTCTCACCAGGGCGCAGTAGAGGGGGAGGAGGACCTCCCTCCATCTGCTGAACACACTCTTCTTAATGCAGCCCAAGATCCCATAGGCCTTCTTGGTCACAAAGGCACATTGCTGTCCCATGGGTAGCTTGCTGCCCTCTAGGACTCCAGGTCCTTCTCCACAGGGCTGCTCTCCAGCGGATCATCTGCCAAGCTGTACCGGTGCAGCTTACTATTCCTTCCCAGAGGCAGGACTCTGCACTTATCTTGTTGAACCTCATTAGGCTCTTCTTTGCCCAGCTCTCCAGTCTGTCCAAGTCTCATTGAATGGCCACACAGCCTTGAGGTGTCTCAGCCAAGCCTCCCAGTTTAGTATTGTCAGCAAACATGCTGAGCAAACTCTGTCCCCTCATCAATATCATTGATGAAGATATTGAACAGGATCAGACCCAGCACTGATCTCTAGAGGGCTCCACTAGTTATAGATCTCCAGCTGGACTTGGCACCATTTATCACCACTCTTTGCACTATATTGTTTAACAAGTTTTTAATCCATTGCATTGTCTGCTCTTCTATCCCACACTTCCTGAGCTTGCTCACAAGGACGTTATGGGAGACAGTGTCAAAAGCCTTGCTCTGTGCCCTCATCAATGTCATTGATGAAGATGCTGAACAGGACTGGAGCCAGCACTGATCCAGTGTACTAGTGACTCTAAAGGTCCCCGAGTTGTGCATCACTGTCAGAGTGTTCCATAATTCCTGAAGCCTTTTCCGGCACAGGAATAATGGTAATATTGCAACCCTTTGAATTTGCTTTAAGATCCCTGGTTGGCTGTTTCCCTAGCAGCCATTGAAAGCTGGTCCCTTATAAAGCTGTGTATTAAGTAACATGCATTCAAAGGGTTCACCAAGCAGAAGTAGCATTTTGATATGTAAATAGGGCAGATATCAACAGGCCTTCTCAGCCGTCAGGAGGTAAGCAACACTGTCTCGAATTCCTCTTCACTGGTCTTAAAAACAATACTTATCCCCATCTGCAGAAGATAACCAAACCAGCTCAACTTCACTCAGACCCCTTTATAGGCAATAATGTCTGCATATTTTAGCATTCAGATTATTAGACTAACAAGCATTCAAACTATTCCAACCCTGACTTACTCATGCTTCAAGAATGAAAATATCCTGAAGAAATTAGACGAGGGAGGAAAACTTATCAACTACTGATATAAACATTGCATCAGGTCAAGTCAATTCACTTTGGTAAGTTTTTCACATCTGCTTTCCCAGGGACCCAACATAAGCAGTTAAAAACAAATTCTTGGTGAATGCTGTCTGTCGAAAGTTAAATTCTTTTGCTATTCCCAGCTTGTGATCATTTAAAAGGAATTTTCCAAAGCAGGGTCTAATATTAGCCTCAAAATGAAGTTTCCATTCCACTTAGGCGATATTCTCACCAAAGTAACTACTGCATAATCTGATTGTCTTGGAGCTACTCGTTTAGATGCAGATGGACATACTTTAAATACCAACTCCACAGTACTACTGAGACTTATCTTGAGGAGACCTTATTCTGCAGTGAATTAATAGAAAGATGATTTGTGATTTTAAAGGATCGACATTGGTACTGTACTGAAAGTCTTTCACTGTGCCAGGTTTTATTTCTTTGCATTCCTTACCAGACTTTCAGCTCTTTTTATTGCTCAATGAACAGCATTAAATAAAAAGAGCGACTTCATAAAAACACAAAAGATTAAAGTACTACTATCACTGCTTTCCCCCTGTAATATATTACTCCAATTATATGCTTTCAATATAATTATGTTCAAGAAGAACCATGGCACAAAAAGGTGTCACATTAGCAAATCAAATACTATAATTAATTTCCTAGTGCCTGCTCAGGCATTAGAATATTTGCTTTCAAATCAACAGGCATGAGTCCTTCCAGAACCATTTCTACCACAGACCAGAGCAGCTCATTTGCACATCACAGAGCCACAGAATCATAGGGGTTAGAAATGATCTCTGGAGATCATCTAGTCAAACACCCCTGCCAGAGCAGGCTCACCGCAAGCAGGTTGCACAGAACAGTGGGTGCATTCTGAATGTCTCCAGAGATGGAGACTCCATCACCTCTCTGGGCAGCCTGTCCCAGTGATCTACCACCTTCAAAGTAAAGAAGTTCATGTTTAGATGGAGCTTCCTATGATCAGGTTTGTGCCCACTACCTCTTGTCCTGCCACTGGGCACTGCTGGAAAAAGACTGGCCTTGTGCTCCTGATGCTCACCCTTTAAGTAGTTACAAGCATTGGTAAGATCTCCCCTCAGTCTTCTCTAGGCTAAAAAGCCCCAAGTCCCTCATTCTGTCTTCATAAGAGAGACGTTCTAGTCCCCTCTTGTACTGTCTCAAGCAGTTCCTTGTCCTTCTTGAATCAGGAAGCCCAGAACTAGACACACTACTCAGATTAAGTCTTACCAGGGCAGAACAGAGCAGAGGATAACCTCTGGCTGCCACATTCTTCTTGATGCACCCCTGGTTGCCACTGGCTGTTTTGACCATGAGGGCACATTGCTGGCTCATGGTCATCCTGTTGGACTCTCAGGTCTTTCTCCACAGAGTTGCTTTCCAGCAGGTCAGCATTAACCTGTACTGATACCTGGGATTATTCTTCCCTAGGGGCAGCACCCTACAGTTGCAAAGAAGCAAAGAAGCCATTCAGTAACTGCCTTCTCTGTATCCTCTGTCACCAGGTCACCCATCTCAGTCAGAAGTGGGCCTGTATTTTGTCTTGTATTCCTTCTCTTGCTAATGTGCTTCGAAGAAGCCCTTCTTGTTAATTTTTACAACTTCAGACAGATTTAATTCCAAGAGTGCCTTAGATTTCCTTGTAGGATCCCTACACGCTCTGTCAGCATTCTTATATTCCTCCCGAGTGGCCTGTCCCTTTTTCCACATGCTGTGAACTTCCTTCTTTCATTTGAGTTCTTCCAGAAACTCCTTGTTCATCCATGCAGGTCTTTTGCCTCCCCTGCTTAATTTCTTACTCATGGGCATGCACCTTATTCATTCAGATACAAATTCCCAAGGATCAGCTGTTCTCACACATTAGTAAATGGTAGGTCAGATCTTTAAGGCCAGGCTGGATGGGGCTCTGAGTAACCTGATCTAGTGTGAGGTGTCCTTGCCCATGGCAGGATGGTTAGAATTAGATGATCCTGGAGGTCCCTTCCAGCCCTGACAATTCTATGATTCTATGATCTGCACAAGTGAGTACAATTAAAACAAACAAGACCAAACAATGCTATCCACTCAGTCTTTCATCTTTGATCAGAATTGCCTTCTCCACTGCAGTACTGCCTATCATACAGCTGAGGGGCAGCAATACCATGGGCAGGTGTGCACCACCTCCAGTCACAAAAACAGTTATGTGCCCTTTCCACTAATGTGGTCTTCAGGAAGAATTTTAGCAGCCACAGCGCTATGATCTGATCAACAACACCTAATGTGTGGTAAGTGGCCAAACTCTGTACCAGCTACTACTCTCTTATGCAAAGTGAGCTGGCAGGGAATTAATTATAGATTGGTATTGGACGTTATGCACCTTTTACAATTAAAAATGAGGTTAGAAACAATTTTTCATGGTTCTGCCATAACCTCTGTTTTCATTTTTTCTACTTCACACCCAAAATATCACAGTCTCACAGTATTACCGAGGTTGGAAGAGACCTCACAGATCATCAAGTCCAACCCGTAACCACAGAGCTCAAGGCTAGACCATGGCACCAAGTGCCACGTCCAATCCTGCCTTCAACAGCTCCAGGGACGGCGACTCCACCACCTCCCTGGGCAGCCCATTCCAGCAGCCAATGACTCTCTCAGTGAAGAACTTTCTCCTCACCTCAAGCCTAAATTTCCCCTGGCGCAGCTTGAGGCTGTGTCCTCTTGTTCTGGTGCTGGCCGCCTGAGAGAAGAGAGCAACCTCCTCCTGGCTACAGCCACCCCTCAGGTAGTTGTAGACAGCAATAAGGTCACCCCTGAGCCTCCTCTTCTCCAGGCTAAACAATCCCAGCTCCCTCAGCCTCTCCTCATAGGGCCTGTGCTCGAGGCCTCCCACCAGCCTCGTTGCCCTTCTCTGGACACATTCAAGTATCTCAATGTCCCTCTTAAACTAGGGGGTCCAGAACTGTACACAAATATAGAGACCATTGAAACTTGTCATAGTTTCAAATGTCACTGGAGTTTTTGGTGGGTAGCATCAATGTTCATCCCTACATTCATTATAAAACTAAAGGTTGTAGAGAGTTTGCCTGTTGAAAATAGATCAATTATCCAAATGCAGGCTGACACTAAGCTTTCTTCCATCTTGACTGTCAAGATTTCCTATTCCCAACTTTCAAGAACCTATCACTTTACTGGTGTCAGATGAATTTAAGCTAATCTCATTGGGTTGTCTCTAAAAGGCTGCTTTGTGCTCCCAAAGATTTCTCCTTCTCTTGCATTGGCTCTAATGCTTATGCAGTCACTGGATGAGAGAGACCAGATCAGATCCAAAAACTACGTTTCTTGTCTTGATCCATACAATGACTTTCTGGAAATCATCAGACAGTGGAGGAGCAAGCATCAGCACTGATGATGAAGGTGTCACAAAGATGCATTCCCAGACTGGCTGCCCCTCTCAGACTGCTGCATAAATGACTGCAAAATACCCTCCACACATGGAAGTAACCAAGGCAGAAGAGGCTAAGTGAAAAAGCCAGAGGAGTGCAAAGACTTTTTTATACATCATAAAAGAGCATAACACAGCATGTGCCCAACTTTAAAAGTAGCCTGTGAGTAAAATAATGGCTCCTCTGAGTGTTTTAAACAAAAATAGGCTACAACTTTATCAGCCTGCTGATATTTGCTATATAGAATCATAGAATCATAGAATGGTTTAGGTTGGAAGGGACCTCAAGGATCATGCAGCTCCAACCCCCTGCCACAGGCAGGGACACCTCCCACTAGAGCAGCTCGCCCAAGGCCTCATCCAGCCTGACCTTAAACACCTCCAGGGAGGAAGCATCCACAACCTCCCTGGGCAACCCATTCCAGTGCCTTACCACCCTCACTGTAAAGAACTTCCTCCTAACATCCAGTCTAAATTTCCCCTCTTCCAGCTTAAACCCATTCCCCCTCGTCCTAACATTACTAGACCGTGTAAATAGTCCCTCCCCAGCTTTCCTGTAGGCTCCCTTCAAATACTGGAAGGCCACTATAAGGTCTCCTCGAAGCCTTCTCCTCTCCAGGCTGAAGAGCCCCAACTCTCTCAGCCTGTCCTCATAGCAGAGGTGCTCCAGCCCTCTGATCATCTTCGTGGCTCTCCTTTGGACCCGCTCCAGCAGTTCCATGTCCTTCTTGTATTGGGGGCTCCAGAACTGCACACAGTACTCCAGGTGGGGTCTGACGAGAGCAGAGTAAAGGGGGAGAATCACCTCCCTTGCCCTGCTGGCCACACTTCTCTTGATGCAGCCCAGCACTCGGTTGGCTGTCTGGGCTGCATGTGCACACTGCCGGCTCATGTTGAGCTTCTCGTCGACCCAGACCCCCAGGTCCTTCTCCTCAGGGCTGCTCTCCAGCCATTCATCACCCAGCCTGTATCTGTGCCTGGGATTGCACCGACCCAGGTGCAATCATTTTATTCAATTGAGAAAGAGAGCCTTCAACTGTATTTTCCACTCTCAAGGATATACAATACAAAACCAACGAGAAGCTGAACAAGCCAACACCCAGGTAAGGAAACCCAGACTGCCTATACTGTTCCTAGGGCTTAGAGAGCAAGCACACATGGGAATAAACAATTTCTATACTTCACTGATTTTCTGGCCATGGTCTCTTACCCACACTACGTCTTTGACAATAATCCTTCTTTAATCACTTGTTTTAAGTGTTGATACAATGAGATTTAGCAACTAGGCAGCTCTGTAGCATTGCCAGATCTCATGATAAAGGCAGAAATTACCTAAGTGATGTGTATCAAGCATCACCAGGAGAGAACCATGGGCAGTGCTCTGACGCCACAATTCCTCTGTTGCCACAGGCAGCATTTGCTTTTGGTCTCAGCTTCCTTCATCTACAGCAACGGTCAGTAGCATCAGCAAGAGCCTAAGGAGCTTGTAAGTGTGCAAGGCTTGAGACACAAGTTGTGACAAATGCTAATCTCTCAGTTACATTCATGGGCAACTAAAGGACCAAGAAGTTTTGTTAAAAGCAAATCCAGACTCATTCTGATGCTGAAAATCCTGCCACTCAGCTTGGATTTTGCTCTATATCACAACTTCCATTTCATTTACTCAGCTAATTAAGAAATACAAAGATGCTTAGTGAAATCTGCATAAATCAGTGAACCTAGAATGCGCTCCTGGATGTCCATATGATTGAGCACACAGAACAGCACTGGAAGAAATGCCTGAAATACTGATTCTCTTACATTTTTATGTTTAGAGTGAGGACCTCAAGAATATTGTCATACAGTTCAAACTAGAGATGAAAACATCTGGCCAAGATCAACATCTGCTCTGGACTGTACAAAGGGTCTTGTTTATGTGAAAAGTTTTGCCATATGAAGAGAGCTGTATTCACCATCTTCTCACGTGTCACAGACATGCAGGGGGAAGAAATGGGTCGATGGGGAACACTATGAAGTTCAATAAACGTAAACACATAGTCATGAACCTGGTACAAAACGATCCCTAAGCACTGGTACTGGGGACTGACTGGCTGCACCTGCAGAAAAGAACTGCATGGCCCTGGTGGACAAGCTGCATGTGTCAGTCGTGTGTCCTTGCAGCAATGAAAGCTAACTGCATACTGACTGCATTAGGATACATGCAGCTAGCAGGTCAAGGGAAGGGAACACTACGCTGTAACCTTTTTAATATCCCTATGATGACCTGGAGAAGAAACCCAGGAGGTGTTGAGTAGTCCTTGAATCTGCTATCTAAGGATGTGTGCTTCAGAAAAATCTCCCAGCTTACTCTGTTTTGGTTTTGACTGATTTCTACAAAGGTAAACTATTTGGTGTCAGTGAGACACACAGGGTTCAACAGCACATTATGCAAAACAGCCATTAAAATCATCAAGCAATTACAACTGTTTAACAAAATGTCTTCCTCAATTTCTTCCCTGCAGCACAGTTAAGGGCCTTCTATTAGCAGAAATTTGCATTCATGCTGTTTGCTTTTGCACTTTATTTTCAATGGGGAAACAAGATCCCTACTTTCACCCCAAACTGAGACACCTAAAGGCTGTGTGGCCATTCACAAGACTTGGAGAGCTGAGCAAAGAAGAGCCTAATGAGGTTAAAGAAGGGTAAGTGCAGAGTCCTGCTTCTGGGAAGGAATAGTAAGCTGCACCAGTAGAGCTTGGCAGGTGATCTGCTGGAGAGCAGCTCTGTGGAGAAGGACCTGGAGTCCTAGAGGGCAGCAAGCTACCCATGGGACAGCAATGTGCCTTTGTGACCAAGAAGGCCAATGGAATCCTGGGCTGCATTAAGAAGAGTTCAGCAGATGGTGGGAGGTTCTCCCCCTCTACTGCGCCCTGGTGAGACCTCACCTGGAATGTTGCATTCAGTTTTGGGCTCCTCAGTTCAGGAGGGACAGAGATCTGAGAAAGTCCAAGGGAGGGCTATGAAGATGATTAACAGGCTGGAGCACTGCCCAGGCTGAGGGACCTGGGGCTTTTTGGTCTAGTGAAGAGAAGACTTAGAGGGGATCTAATCAATGCTTATAAATACTTGAGGGCTGGGTGTCAAGAGGGAGGGGACAGTTGCACCCTGTGATAGGTCAAGGGACAATGGAGGTAAACTACAGCACAGGAAGTTCCACCTCAACGTGAGAAGGAGCTTCTTTACTTAAGGGTCATGGAGCACTGGCACAGGCTCCCCAGAGAGGTTGTGGAGTCTCCTTCTCTGGAGACTTTCAAGACCTGTCTGGATGTGTTCCTGCACTACATTCTATGGTCCTGCTCTGGCAGGGGTGCTGGACTTGATCTCCAGAGGTCCCTTTCAACCCCTAACACCTTGTGACCCTCCCGACCCCCCTACCCCCACCCCACTAACTGGTGTACACCACCTTTGCATTCATGACTCTGCACTGTTCACAGAATTGAAGAGAAATTCAAAACTTCTGCACAAACGATCTAGACTTAGGCTTTTCAGATCCTGCTCTTTTGGGTAGCAAAGCACACCATGTCTTCATATATATTTTGGTAAAGCAACCAAATAACTAACATCCATTCAGTGCAGACACGTGAAAACCCATCCAGACTCTCAAGGAAATGAGTGAAAGTATCAGCGCAGCCACAGCGATTCTTCACCTTTAAAGCAGGCAGCCTACAGTCTCATACAAACATTAACTAGAAACCACATCAGCATTCACAGGGAAAAAAAAAAGTAGCACTTTAAATAGATTCTTTGTGTTAAAGCCCATTTCAGTGGGAGGACACACACACACACACAAGAATTAGGGAGAATTCCAGAACGACCTCCTGACAATTGATTGTATGTGTAAGGAATACGTTCCCAAGGGAAATGGCAGAAGCTCATTTACTGCGACTTTCAAACACCAGCTAGACAAAGCTCCTAACAAGGACTCAGTCATTCTCTACTGCCCTGTGGCAGATGGAGGAGAAGCAATGACCTAAGATTTTCCATCTCAGGCAGCCTATCACTTGTTGTAGGTGCTCCAACTCAACTGCTGCCTACCTTTCCATTTGTTCTAGTCAGATCTTGATGAGAAGCATGTTGTCAGACTTCAAATACTTCCCTACTGCTTCTACAAGTGAGAGCATAGTTCTAGAAAGCTGCTGCAGCTTTGCATGCAATTGCAAAACCGGGTAACAAACTCGGATCAGAACCATGAGTAAAAGAAATTTACAGGCACAGCTGACTTGCTGGAGGGCAGGGATGCCATCCAGAGGGACCTGGACAGGCTGGAGAGGTGGGCCCAGGCCAACCTCATGACGTTTAACAAGGCCAAGTGTAAGGTTCTGCACCTGGGTCGGTGCAATGCCAGGCACAGATACAGGCTGGGTGGTGAATGGCTGAGAGCAGCCCTGAGGAGAAGGACCTGGGGGTCTGGGTCGACGAGAAGCTCAACATGAGCCTGCAGTGTGCACATGCAGCCCAGACAGCAACCCTGTGCTGGGCTGCATCAAGAGCAGTGTGGCCAGCAGGGCAAGGGAGGGGATTCTCCCCCTTTACTCTGCTCTCCTCAGACCCCACCTGGAGTACTGTGTGCAGTTCTGGAGCCCCCAACACAAGAAGGACATGGAACTGCTGGAGCGAGTCCAGAGGAGAGCCACGAAGATGCTCAGAGGGCTGCAGCAGCTCTGCTATGAGGACAGGCTGAGAGAGTTGGGGCTCTGCAGCCTGGAGAAGAGAAGGCTTCGAGGAGACCTTAGAGTGGCTTTCCAGTATCTGAAGGGAGCCTACAGGAAGGCTGGGGAGGGACTATTGACAAGGTCTGGTAATGTCAGGACGAGGGGGAATGGGTTTAAACTGGAAGAGGGGAGATTTAGACTGGATGTTAGGAGGAAGTTCTTTACAGTGAGGGTGGTGAGACACTGGAACAGGTTGCCCAGGGAGGTTGTGGATGCTTCCTCCCTGGAGGTGTTTAAAGCCAGGCTGGATGAGGCCTTGAGCAGCCTGCTCTAGTGGGAGGTGTCCCTGCCTATGGCAGGGGGTTGGAGCTGGATGATCCTTGAGGTCCCTTCCAACCTACACCATTCTATGATTCTATGAAATCAGCTGGGAACCAGAAATGCCTCAAGTAAGGAAAAAGGTCATTTCAACTCAGAGCTCTTCTGTGAAAGCGGAAACCTTATGGAAGAACCAGAAGTGAGAGCATTTAGAGGGACCTATTAAAAGGTGTAGGCAAACAACAAGAGTGAAACTAGACAGGAGAGGAAAAGTTTCAGAAACTCTTTGAATAGCAGTAATGATTCCCTTGCCATGGACAGTCTGCCAATGCTTCCCAGTCATGCAGTTATCTGGTAGGGAATATGGGCTGGATATGGCTGAGACTGACCATATCCAGGGTCCACAGGTATAAAAAATGCACAGCACTAGCAGGGCTGCTCTCAGCGTTGGCTAGAACATGTGATACCAGCCTGATAAATGGACAAACACAAGCTGGAAGTAATGCCCTGGAGAAGTATCTGCTGCATCCAAACAAGAAGAGGAAAAGATGGAAAATGTAAAATTCTTTGTGACATGCCTCTGAGGCTCCAACCCGAATACAGAGTTGTGATATCAGGACACTGTGGCTTGAAATGAGAAACAGGATGGAAATTAAAACCAAAACAAAACCAACAAATCAAGGAAGCACTTCAGGGAGCACAGCAAACTAAAGTTGATGGAAGAGGTGGCAACAATGAGAAGAGAAAATATTAAGTCTAGAGAGAAATCTGCCCCTAAGTGGGCTAATGCAGAACAGAAAATTCAGATAAAATTTAAGATGAATAAACAGAATACTGAAGTCATTCTTGGTGATGGTTCACACCTTCCACACCAGATTCAAAAGATACTGAAGTGTGACTTATACTGATGTGATGTCCCTTGTGCCTCTGCTTCCCAAGGCAAATAATGACCTTTTGGAAAGAATCACAAGGATTGCATCTCCTTATTGACTTTGCACCTCCAAAGCACTGTTAACAAGATGTATTTTTTTTTCAATTTAGTGCTCAAGGAGCCTATAAAGGAGCCATGCTAGTTTTACTGCTTCTATGTTCAAGATTGTCACCAGAGATTTCAGCATTCCTTCAGGGATGAAGAACGGGCATCAGCCAGTGAAAATGCAGCCAGCAGAGGGAGCGCAAAACCTTGGGTCTGCTGAACTCAAAGCTCCAAGTCTTCCCCAAACCTCAGTCCAGCACTGCAGATGAAGAAGTGCCCCAGATTATGGCATCAGTGGGGTCTGGTGCTGGCCTGCTTCTGTATCTAGGTAGACCTCCTTCTAAGAGATTTATACTCCAACTTGGGATTCCACAGCAACAACCAACATCTACCATGGCCTGTTCAGTCTCCTGTAGTTCTGCACTGCTGATATGACTTGTGCCCATCCTATCCTTTCCCCCTAGCCCTCAATCTAAGTGGGACCTTTCCTTGATCCCTTCATAAAGGCATGGGAAAAGAACTGTCACCTTGTTAGTCTCCTCCATTACTCAACCTGTCCAACAGGCTGCCTCTTTTAACCAACACTTAATCCACCAAATAAAAACAAGATCATCAGGAGACATTTATGTGCAACAAAAATAGAAGCCAACCCGAAACAACGATGAACTCAAATGGCTTTGATATTCAGGTAACCAAAACAAGACACCACAGGAACAACAACCTTACTCTGTATCACTGCAGCCAAAAATGCTACCGATCTAAACCTCCCTCTAATCCTGCCTCCCTCAATTCTTAGAACAACGTGAGTTTAATTTGGTGATCTTCTGGATTTTGGCACCTACACTATGAGATTTTAAATCCGACAAAAGGTGAAATACTAGAAGGCACAACAGAAACATGTTTGGACATTGGGAGGAGGTTAGCTGAGGCCATTGTGCTTACATAAGGACCTAAACTGCGCTGAGAGAAAAGCATATAAGCTGAAAAAGAAGAGCATTATCTTGGGACTATGGGTCTCGAAAGGAACTGAAGGCTTTGTAAAGCCTTTTTTTCCCCTTATTACCACAATCAGCTCCTGTAGTTTACTTTTAGGTCACTATTTAGGACATAAATTTTAAAAGGTTCTTGTGTCTGCCAACATCTTAGATCATTAATATTCTATTTTAATGACCTGTTTTACTTCAGGCTATTTATATCACATGCGGTTTGCATTTCCAGCAGCTCAAAACTCCGGCTGGTCGATGGCACCATCAGATTTTTCAATCTGAGCGCAAAGCTTTCTCATTTGTATTGGGGCTGGAGCCAGAGGGAGCTTTAACAAAAAGGTACCCTGATAACTTTCTAAATTGACGAGATCCTTCACCCAGCAGGATTTACACAACCCCGGAAGCGCTCCCACGTGTGCGCTTCCACGAGCTGCAGGGTAAACACGTCTGTAAAGGCAAGCAGCGGCAGTGACCTTGGCTTCGCAGGAGTGCAGGACGGGGCCACGTGAGCACTCGCGCTCTGACGTCGCACACTTGGTTCTCCAAAACAGCGCGGGGCACACCGAGTTGCACGCCATGCTGAGGGGGCTGCTTCCAATTGCTTCTGCAGAAAATTAAGGGTGCCACAGCAATCTGAAGGCACCAGAAACACAGGCTTCTTCTCCCACTGGCTTTTTGGTCGAGTCAGGTCCCTCAAGGTGTAGTGATGCAAGAAGGGCTGTCACAGAACTGCGTGTCACACTGACAGCAAATTCAGTGGGATGCAGGGACTATCCTCTGCCTGGAAAGCAATTCTTTTAAAGACTAAAGGTGTTGCATATCTAAACATAGCAGAATGTCAAGAGAGACCCAACGCCAATGGCCAGAGAACCTCAACTGGAACGATCATCTTCAACCTTCTGAAGCCACCAGCTGCATCCTCACATTGCCTTGGTGCAATTTTAGCTAATAGAGCAGAAATTAAACCTGGACTCATGCCTCTTTATCAAGAACACGTACAGATCAACCTTTATGGATGCAGGGGGGAGGGCAGGGGAAAATCATTTAAATCACCCAAAGATGTGCTGAAACTGTCTTGCTACAACAGCAGACAGACAGAAGAGCACCTGTGATTTCAGAACTGGGCATCGCTGCTACCTGACTACCTACAAACTGCAGGTGTTTTGCAAAATAGTAATACTATATATGCTATATGCAGTATTATTAAAATACATTTGTAGTAGATTTGTATAGGCTTGTTTATAATATAAATATAAAATCAGAATCATAGAATGGTCAAGGTTGGAAGGGACTTCAAGGTTCATCCAGCTCCAACCCCTGCTGTAGGCAGGGACACCCTCCAACTAGAGCAGGTTGCTCTAGTCCTCATCCAGTCTGCCTTTAAACACCTCCAGGGAGGAAGCATCCACAACCTCCCCGGGCAACCCGTTCCAGTGTCTCACCACCCTCACTGTAAAGAACTTCCTCCTAACATCCAGTCTAAATCTCCCCTCTGCCAGCTTCAACCCATTACCACTCATCCTGTCATTACAAGACCTTGTAAATAGTCCTTCCCCAGCCTTACTGTAGGCCCCCTTCAGGTACTGAAAGGCCACTATAAGGTCTGCTCGAATCCTCTTCTCCAGACTGAAGAGCCCCAACTCTCATAGCCTGTGCTCATAGCAGAGGTGCTCCAGCCCTCTGATCATCTTCATGGCCCTGTATACTCTGTATACAGTAATACAAACCAGCAATGACGTACAGAAGGGGGAAACCCACACGGCTCTGCATTTTGCTAAAGATCTCAGCAGATTTTATCTTAACGCTGAGTTACCACTAAGGTCGTGCAAAAAGGCCAAAAGAACTAGTTCAAGTGCTGACTCAGCATATCCAGGCAAAGGAAAGCTAATTGCAACCCAGTTTGTTTGAAAGAGTGACAACACTGATGGTATATTTGAAACATTCTTGGTATTATTCAAGAATCAATGCTGGACAACTGGCTTTGCTCCTGAATTTTCAACTCCTCACACACTTAAGATTTTTAAGTGAACTTGTAACAGAACTTTATCATTCCATCTACACAAAGCAAGATTAATTTTCTTCAAAATGGTATTACTGGGTCAGATTTTAGAATTTAAGGCTTAATACAATTCTCTGTGGCAATTACACTATGAATATTTTTTAATTACTGACTCGATAAAGCAATTTTTTAAAGTTTCCATTTGTGAGCAACCACCTAATTAGTTTTGGGTCACCCTGCATAGCCCTCTGGGTAGGCTGAGTTTGCTTAGAGGTCTTGAAGGAGGATAAAGGCCTCTTGGATAAGACAGCTAAGCCTTGCTTTCTTCAGCAACAGCCACTGGAAAGAACTTAAAGTGAAGAGGTAGTCTTGCCCTTGAGCAGTAAGACACTGGATATGCAATGAAGAAGCCAAAAGGGAGTTTAAAGGAGACTTTGTGAACTTGCCACCACTGTTTTTGCTGCAACAATGATTTCTTTTACTCCTTATGACTTAGGTTCAACAGGATCTATTCAAATAGTGAAGAAAATCAGTTTTGAACTGAGACCAATCTATAGTGAGTAGTCATAGAATCACAGAACAGTTCAGGCTGAAAGGGACCTCAAAGATCATCCACTTCCAACCCCCCCACCATAGGCAGGGACATCTCCCACTAGAACAAGGCCTCATCCAACCTGGCCTTGAACACCTCCAGGGAGGGAGCAGCCACAACCTCCTTGTGCAACCTGTTCCAGTGTCTCATCACCCTCACTGTAAAGAACTTCTTTCTAACATCTAGTTAAAATCTCCCTTCTGCCAGTTTAAACTCATTACTCCTCATCTTGTCATTACACGACCTTGTAAATAGTCCCTCTCCAGTCTTCCTGTAGTCCCCCTTCAGATACTGGAAGGTCTCCTCGAAGCCTTCTCTTCTCCAAGCTGAAGAGCCCCAACTCTCATAGCCTGTCCTCACATAGCAGAGGTGCTCCAGCCCCTTCATCATCTTTGTGGCCTCCTCTGGACTCGCTCCAACAGTTTGATGTCCTTCTTGTGTTGGGAGCTCCAGAACTGCCTTTCATTGGTCTACCTTACTCTTCTCTTAAGCAATTTTTTGATTTATTCCAGGTGAACCTAACCCCAGATTTTACTAAAATATTTTGCCACAGCATTTTCCACAATTTTCCTAACCCTCCATCCCTGTGGTTTTCTTAAAGGGACCTGGGACCCCCTCAAACTACCACACCCAGTGAAAGGCACATTAAGCATGGCATTTGAGGAAGCAAGATGGGGGAAAAAAAAGAATTAGTGGAATGGCTGCTCACTGTTTTATTTTAAAATTCATGCCAAAATTATTCCAAAGGCAGCAGATACATCAGGGTAAGTCAACAACTTTTCAAGTGCTGGGTGTGGATGACAGGAGATGACACACAGCTCACACATAACACTGAAATATTATTCAAATTCTTCTTGTCAAATATCTCCCATACAGCCAAGAGAGGTGATATTTCAGTGACACAACAGGAATTCTGCCAGGGTTGTGTTTCCTTCATCATCTGCCTGTTTAAGCTCAAGGAAGGTGTAGCAGAGCCAATCCTGTCTTCTTTGGTATTCTGTGAAGTCACTGTCATTGTTTTAGCCCCATCCAAAAGTAATTAAAATATATTTGGCTTTCAAATGCCCTAAGTACTTAGCTTTAACATCACTGACTTCTGGGATTTTGCTTGTTTTGATGATTTTACTCTAGAACCAACTTTGTGGTGTAGGTTTCCTTAAGAAAGGGCTTTTGATCTAAGCAGAAACACTTTTTCATTCAATCTCTTGTTGAAAGGAACAGATCTCTATAGCTACTTTAAGACTGTTCACCTTGTTTGCAAACACATCAGAGCACCTCTAGGATTTTATCTAAGCTTAGGCTCCCTTACTTTTCTACTAACACCATGTATTGCATCAAGGTATCTCAGGACAGCAAGAGCTCACAAGGGTTCGTTTGAATCATCTACTACATACAGCCACAATCCATTGACCTGCTGCATCCAACTCCTCCTGCAAGACTCTACTAGCTATGGAAACAATCTCAGCTACCATAGTTGAAGTCCCAGCACAGGGCAGATGAGCTTCTGTTGGGAGTACAGAGGGTGAACTAAAACTCCAGCAATCCATACAGCTTTGACCACAAAACTGTGCCCATGCTAAGAGCACTCGGACACCTACAATACCAGCACCCTTGCATCCCCAAAACCCTCTGAAAGTGGAAATGGCCTTGCAGCAATGGTGTCCTGTTGTCGTGACTCCTGCCTTGCATTTGCTTGGTTTTAGCTAGGATTAGGCTGAAGTCTTCAATAAACACTAAAGTAAACTAGCTCAGACTTCTTCTAGAAAAGACATGGGCAACTAGGTCACGCAACATATATACACACACACGTCACTGTTATCTTCCAGGACTGCTTGTAAATCCAAACATCCTGGGTATGCCCATACAAAAACATCAACATGAACCCCAACCAGAAAACCAGCCCACCAGGCTCTAAGGACTTGTTCTTGAATCCGTAGTATAAACAGCAGTATTTATCTAGTATATTAACAAGAGCAGGACGGATGTGTGCTGCTGCATGTGATTCACAGGAGAATATCCAAAGACTGGGGCATGAGAGAGTTTGGAAAAGCTAAAGACTGACAGCCACACATAGATATATCTAAGAAGGGAGGTTGTTGGTTTTGTACTTTATTTAAACAGATGAGTCTAACTTTGTGCCTTTCCCCACTAAAATACCCTTACTTTCCTCTGTTCACCTACTTTAACAGCAATACATTTATGCCTTTCCTCCAGACCCTGTTGTCAGACTCACAATTTTCTTGGGCTTCTTTCTAAATCTTCTGCCTTTTCAGGAAAGGTCTCATCACAAAATGCAAGCTACTAGCCAGAATGTGCTGTCTTCCCAGAACAGGTCGAGACTGACCTCTGCCTCAGAAGAAGAAACTGGAAAATATTTCTCTTATACTCACATATTAATTTCATCCTAACTACTCTGCCCTAGTGAGACCACATCTGGAATACTGTGTCCAGTTTTGCGCTCCCCAGTTCAAGAGAGACAGGGACCTGGTGGAAAGAGTCCAGTGGAGAGCCACAAGGATGACTGGAGGACTTGAGCATCTCCCCTATGAAGGGAGACAGAAACCTGAGCTGTTTATGATGGAGAAGAGAAGACTGAGAGGAGACCTTATCAATGTGTACACATATCTGAGGGGTGGGTGTCAAGTGGATGGGGCCAATCTCCTTTCAGTGGTCAGCAGCAATCAGATAAGGAGCAACAGCTACAAACTGGAACATAGAAGGTTTCACCTCAACATGTGGAGGAACTTCTTTGCAGTGAGGGTGACAGAGCACTGGCACAGGCTGCCCGGAAAGGCTGTGGAGTCTCCTTCTCTGGAGACTTCCAAAACCCACCTAGATGTGCTCTCGTGGGATCCTGCTTTGGCAGAGCAGTTGGACTCGATGTCTGGAGGTCCCTTCTAACCTCTAAAGTTCTGTGATGACAAAATATAGAAAGAAAATCCCCACAAATTTGCTAGAAAGACATAGATAAAAGTGGTTATATAAACCTCTACTTTACACTGTGCAGTATTTACTTAAATCATGCATTTCCAAGTAGAGTTCTTACAGTCTAAGTAAAGTGGACTACATATGACCTGCATCTTCACGCGGAACAGGTTCATACACGCGAAGGTCCCAGCTATGCAGGCTGCGTGGCTGTCCCTACAAGGGTTAGGCAAACAGCCCAGCAAACCCTGGCAAAAAGCAAATGCAATTTGAGTTCACAGTGGGGCTATCACTTGGCTATTTCTGTAGAGCCTGCTTCTAAAAAAAGATCCTGTTCACACAAGTAGCTATTTTACCTTAGTGTCCCACAAGATCTAAACACATTTTTTCCGATTACACTTTCCCACCATAAAATGCACAACAAAACGTGACAAATATTTCTAAATATTCCTATGAAAGCATTTTGCTTATATATAGAAACATGAGTATATATGGAAACATACAAAACTCTGTGTTTATATATAGATGTCTCCTCACTGTATAACTAATATTAGTTCATGGAACTGAAGTCACACACGAGAAAAAAAAAAAGAAAAGGATTGAAGGTCCAGAGAGCTTTGCCATAATGTAGACAAAAAAGAAAAAACCAACAAAAACCCACTCCTCTCTGATTTATGATAATATCTGTATGAAATGCTGAATAGTAAATTCTCTTGAGAGCTTCTCTGACACGAGAAACACAACAAAAACAAACCAGGAGATGAGTCCAAGAGACTCGCTGAAGAGACATCTAGTCCACATCTTTCCCTGTCCCCACTTCCATTCCAGCAAAATCCCTGTCAAGAATGACAGAGAGAGGCACAAAGAAGTCTTGCTGGGGCTTGAAGTCTGTTTCTTGGGGATTAAAAGACCATCAGCTACATAAAGACGTGGGTATTTAAAGCTCCGTTAGAGGAAGCATTTCAAATGACTACAATTGCTACCCTAGAGAGTGCTTCACACTATAATGTCATTCTTATATACAGTACAAAAACAATCCAAACAAACAACTTTTGATAAAAGCTCTTCATAAGATTCATTTCCACCAGTCTGAGGGTTTTGAATTTTTAGCCTGGAGAAGAGGAGGCTCAGGGCAGACCTTATTGCTGTCTACAACTACCTGAGGAGTGGTTGTAGCCAGGAGGAGGTTGCTCTCTTCTCTCAGGTGGCCAGCACCAGAACAAGAGGACTCAGCCTCAAGCTACACCAGGGGAAATTTAGGCTTGAGGTGAGGAGAAAGTTCTTCACTGAGAGAGTCACTGGCTACTAGAATGGGCTGCCCAGGGAAGTGGTGGAGTCGCCGTCCCTGGAGCTGTTGAAGGCAGGACTGGACGTGGCACTTGGTGCCATGGTCTAGCCTTGAGCTCTGTGGTAATGGGTTGGACTTGATGATCTGTGAGGTCTCTTCCAACCTTGGTAATACTGTGATACTGTAATTTTACTCTCTAATTAGTCCTCCACGATTGGTGTCCCAAACAGCACATTTCTTGCATTTAAACAAAAGGCAGATGTAAAAATTACTGATTTGTTTCAGTGTTTAAACTGAGGGAGACAAACCAAGCAGAAAATAAGAGGGTCGTGGGGGGGTTCAACAGCTAAAATTAAAATACTTTTTCCATGCCCCCAAGGGAATTAGCAAAATGGATAAAGACTAACACCCTTTTAAACGAGCAACTCTCAATCTCAACTATTCAAGCACTACTCTTAACAATGAGTCTCCATTCAGAGCACTTAAGACTATAATACTTAAAACTGTCAAAGGAGCCTGTTTTAACATCTAGCCAAACACCTCTGCTTGAATGCTCTTCCTTCATGAATACAGAAACTTGGTTTTCAGTAAAGGAGAGTTTTCAGCAACAAAAGCTAGACACTTCTGTAGCAGTTCCACAAGAATTGCCATCAATAAGACCCCTTGGATGATGTGAACGATAAACAGCTCATTCCCCCCCCCCCCCACNAAAGCTACTGAACTGAAATAAAGGCAGGCTCAACTCCTGCCTCTCTCTTACAAGTTTGTATAATATACTGGAGTCAGACAAAGCAGCCAAGAGAGGGGTCTGGCATGGAGAAAGGTTGGAGTAGGCACTGTTCATAGTGCCCAGCAGCAAGCTTCATGCCATGGCTGTAAGGTGTAGCAGGAGCAGCAGATGGCTTTCCAGAAATGAAGATTCATTGCTTTCAGTATTTGCCTCTGAATCTTTAAAAGCTAGAGGCACCTCACCTGCATACTCCCATGGCAACTAGACTCCCTTCTAATCAAAAAGCTCTGTCTTCTCCCTTGCCCTGGAATTCCTGTTGCATCAAATGGACAGAGAAGCAAATGGGCTCGAAAATGAACAAACGGAATTGCACAGCTGAAGCAGTACAATTTCAAAGTTTTGTTATAAAAACGTATAGATGTTTGTCCTCCTTCACAACATCATCACCTTCTTGCTGGCTGAAAATTAACAATTAGATAAGAGGTTCAGTTGCACTGATACAAGGGAAGAGTACCCCTGTCTGATCTAGAAGCAGACTAGATCAGTGTGGTACAACAGAAAAAGACTAATTCTAATCTCGGGACCAAGAACTCTAAATCCATCCCACTTCACAGGAACACCAAGCTCTTTTATAAGCACAAGTGATTGGGAGCTCAGATCTATTATTTATTGAGATGATGACATGTCTGGCAGAACAACAGCTCTTGGCAGGATAGCAAAATATTTATGCAGCATGACAACTCAAAGGAAATCATTTGCCAAAAAGACTGCAACAATAGTCTTCAACTTTTTCAATTTATGGACTGCTAGAAATGCTCAGTGGGAATGCAGAACCCTGTACAGCTGAGCTCTCTACTGATGAGAGCTTGATTGTTTTTTAAGATGCCTTTTATTGAAACGTCAGAAACAGTCCTTGGACGCAAGTTAAAAATAAATCAATCACCAGACTGTATTGTTTTCTCTAAGTTTTTCATCCAGCTATTAAGCAACCTTCCTTACCATACACAATAATCAATAATTATGAGTCTAAAATCTAATTGCTACAGGTCCCTGCAAAATATTCTTCCTAGCGACATCGGCAAGAGCTTGCATGACTAACATAGAGACCAACCACCACCAGGTAAAGAGGTCAAATGACAAAAGCAGAGAAGCCCCTGGATGAGGAAGGGCACAAAGCTGTGTACCACCAGTGTCCTGGGCTCTTCCAGGCAGGATGCAAGCAGATGCAACCCTTGGAGGGACTCCGAGCACTGCATCCCACAGGGGTGTATTTCTAAGGAAAGCTAAAGCTGAAAGCAGTGGTTGGAGACAGTGGTTTTTCTCAAGGCAGCCTTTAGAGACACATCAACAAAAATAAAATATGGGAAAGAGAGCAACTCTGGTAACTGCAAATGAGATTCATCTTATTTCCAGTGGTAGTTCTTGAATCAGTACTCAAACCACCATCTCTGCTCCAGCTCATTAGACTTTCCTACCCTGTAATTTGTCTGCTCCTTTACAGTAGCCCACAGTGAAAGGCATGATAATGCAGGGATGAGGGAGTTTAGGGGACCTAGTCTCGCTGAGGGAAAGGGAGAAGGAGGTGGAAGAACCAGAGAGATGGTATCAGGGACAATATGATTGTCTTAAGCACTGATGTGTTCCATCAGATGTTCTGTTTCAGCAGACAGAAGTATGAGCAAGTTGGCCTGGTGATCTAGCCCCTGCAAAATGCCTGTTTTTTGCACATGCCATCACAGAGGTTGTCTGAGGGGAACACTGCACAGATAATGCTAGGGAATCCTTTATGGCTTAAAAGAGCAATGAGAAAGAGACTGTGGCAGAGGTCAACACTGATTTGAATGTCCAAGGGTGAGACACTTAAGAAGGTACACGAAAAAATAGGAAACTCTTGCCCACCCTACATCTCAGCTGCAATGGCAACACCTCAGCTCCCATCCTCACCAGAGTGCCTTAAATTCTTCTCTGCATTTAAAGTAGCATCACTCTACCCTCACACTTTTTGCTTTAATGCCTTTCTATGAAACACCAAAAACAGTTCCTTCTCCCTTTGTGATGGGTCTGAGCCAACCTCTCAGATGACAGCAGAGAGCACAACATAAAAATCTTTAATCAAGAACAACTACTGATCTGCAAAGCAAATACTATTGCAATTTCTTTGTCAGAGTTATGGGAAGATGTGTTTTCCAAACAGCAGGGCTAGTGAAACTTGAGTAGCAGATGAGGCATGAGAAGAAAGTGAAGCTTCTGGAAACAGGATCAAAGATGGCAAGAGAGTGATTCAAGAAAGAGATTTCACTGATCCAATAGGGAAGGAAGACATCTCAGAGCTGTCCACTGTTCTCAAAGGAGATAGGCAATATCTTAAAATTTAAAAGGGAGTACGAAAAGGTGACT
Source organism: Tricholaema leucomelas (assembly GCA_013400475.1). Taxonomy (NCBI): domain Eukaryota; kingdom Metazoa; phylum Chordata; class Aves; order Piciformes; family Lybiidae; genus Tricholaema lacrymosa; species Tricholaema leucomelas. Next base: position 487,412 of record WAAF01000066.1, read on the forward strand.
GGAATGAAAATGTGCCAACCTAAGGTAGAAAGAGCAGCACGGATATAAGTGAAATGATCATAAGTCCTAATATTGGTGTGCGAGAGTAGGATAACACCAGAGAATGAGCACAGGAAGTACTAAGAAGGAAGACAAGAGCATGCTAAGGCAAAAAGGTAAAGTGCTGTAGCAGTTACCTGCTCAAGAAAGTAATACACTCCAGAAACAAGAGGAGAATTTGTGCACAGAAATCTCCTCCAGTCATACAAGCGAGTGGCCCAGCGGTTTATGCTAAGCTGCTTGTGAGAAAGTCTCCTGAACCTCGTGAACAAAGAAAGCAACCCTTTTTTCCATCCATCTCTCCCAGAGTATTTAAAGATCTGAATTTTCCCATATCACTTTTGGTTCATCTCTCTCTTCCTATAAATAGAGAAGCAGCAGTGCATCCATCTCTTCTTCATCTTTTTTTGGTGGTCTAGCCTTGTACACATTCTGGAATGTTTTTCTAGTAAACGATAAGCAATGGGAAACAAGTCACAGACAAAGGACAAGAGACCTTGAGCTCAGACAAGTAGGAGAGATGGGAGTCGTCTCTTTCCCAAGAGGCAGGTATCTTTCCTCTGGACCAAAGGGGGTTGTTTTGGAAACAAGCATATCTATTTCTGTCGTTTCCTTTAAAGATGTAGTCTTCGTGGGCTGATAGTAAGACTGACTACAGTGTCTGAGAATGACAAGTTGGCCCCAAAAGAAAGCATTTCTAACCTAAATATGAAACCCAAAGGAAACACACCCCTGCTGTTAAGCACACGTCTCAGTGGACTAACACTGTGATCTGTGCTCTGCTCCCAGAGCCTTTACTTTAATCCAAAGCCTAATAATCAAGTTAGCACTTTGTGAGGAGAGCTAAAGCCCCCCGGGGTTTCTAACAAGTGGCCGGCTGGTGGAGAGGCTGAGCTGGACACCAGCAGGTGGCCTGGCTGCCATGGGAAAACAAGCATGGTGTGGGCAGCCAGACAGTTGAGCAAGGAGCTGCAAGAATGTCTGCAGTTCTACCCTGACCCATTGGAGGTCTACCACATCACTGGATGTTACCAAGAAGAGCAAAAACATGAAGAGATGAGGAAGGGCAAGCCATGGTGAAAGCAGAAAATGCAAAGAGCAGGCAGTTTGGGTTTGGAAGCTGTTTCACAAGTCAACAAAGCCAACTTCTGTACTGAGATGTTCTAAGCACAAGACAAAGGCTCTAACATATCACTGCAGTGATGAACAGGACAAAGCAGCCACATTAATGCTATGACACCCATGAAATATGAGGAAGGAGCTGGGGAGAGAAGCAGGAGGGTGGGGGAAACTAATGAATTCCAGAAGATCATGATCTTCCATTCCTGCTTAAAAATAGGAACTGTGGTCAAGGGTTTGAGACTGAGAATCAAACCTCAGCAGTTGGATTCAGATTTTGAAACCACAAGAGGTCAGAGTTAATTGACGGTTGGTCATTCAGAGGTCCTGGGACAATATAAGAATCAACAATGCGTTGTAAAGCCTTGTTGAAGTCAGCTTCCCATCTCCCATACAAAGACATAATAATATCCCTTAAATGAGTGGCTCTGATCAGCATCCTTCCTAGGCTTACATGCTCAGCAGTTGGGGGAAACGAGTGAATTGCCAACTAGCAGCAGGGTCAGGCACAGCAAGAGCTGCAGGAAGGAACAGATTTCAAAGTACAGAGTAGTGGGGATACTGACTCTGGGATAGCCTAATCCACTAACAGGTAAATCCCCTTCACAGAACACTCCTTCCTGCCTGAAAAACAAACAAACATCCCACAACACTATTTGACAACCAAAGCCCCCTGGTTTAGAGTAAGCGCTGGGAGGAATGTGACCTGTGGCTCCTAATGGGAGAAGACTCCAGCACACCCAGTACCAGGCTGAAATCTGCTCAAGCCTCAGCATATGGGATTGTACAGTGAACTGTCCTGCTTCCATGTGTGAGATCATTCCTTGGCAGGCAGGACACTGGTCACTAAGATTTGATGCTTGCAGTGCTGTTTAGATAAATGAACTAGATGACCTTTAAAGGTCTCTTCCAACCCTAACCATTCTATGTTGAAGATGTCTCTGCTCATTGCAGGCAGGGTTGGACTAGGCAACCTTGAACAGTCCCTTCCAACCCAAACTATTCTATGACTCTGTGATAAGAGACTATCTCTCCCAAGAGCTGGATCTGCAGGAAGGAGGAATTATCTTTGGAGGTTTGGGAAACACCATCCCAAACAAAAGGGTTTGGCCTCTGATGAGGACAAGACAGAAGGGAACTCAGGGGCCTCAAATGAAACCAAGTGAGAGGCTTCTGCTTTGGCCCCTGCTTCAACATGCTTCTAGAAATTGCTCATACATGGAGCAAAAGCTGATTCTAGGGTCTCAGGCAAAAAGAGAGGATGTTACAACTGTATTACTGCAAGGTGGCCAGTCCTGAGATCCTCCTAGTTTATCAATCCCTCTGTTCAGTTTTTGCTGTATGAAATCCAAGTCCTGTCAAACATCACCCAGTCAGCAAAACAACTTTAATTTCTGAGCTTACAAATTATGAGAATGACATATTTCAGCTCAGTACTGAGGAAACAATGGGTACTTCTGTTTATCTTATCTACCCTCTACACCTAGAAGTGTGAAGGGAAGGAATGCAGATGTAGATCTGATATAATTAAGCAATGTAATTAGTATGCACGGGTAGTAAAGGGTGTGATCTGAAGACTATCTGTAGATTGCCATGTGAATAGAACTGGAAGAGTATATAAGAAAAATAAGTTGTGCAAAGAAATGTCTTCATGGGGGAAAAGCCTTCTGAAGTCCATGCCTGTTGCAGCCCCAACCAACACTGCCCCAGCTGTTACAAATGGTGAACCCCGATGTGGTGGTCTTAATACTGTGGAGAAGAGAGCAGACCAGTAAGAAGCCCAGCTGAACTAAATAATACAGTGGCCCAGAGAGCTGCTTAATTGTGCGACATTTTAAATGCTTCTACGGTTTCAAGAGAAGAGGTGAGCAAGTGGGAACTTTAGTAATCATGGGTTAGTATATGACCAAAGAACATAATTGTATCTTGAGCCGCTTTGCTCACAGCATGGCAGTTGAAATGCTGGGACTGCTGTCACCACAGCCACAGAAGCAGAAGAAATGATGCCACAGCACTCTGCACCCCTTACGAACTTCTTTTGAATGCCCTGGGACTGGTTTTCAGGATCCAAAAGCATCTACAGGTAGTCTGTCCTTGTTTGATATTCCTGATCTACCTCTCGGGGGTCTGAGTCCTTTAGCCACCTGACCTTCTGTTTTGTTGGGGCTTGAGGACAGTGACTGTGTGTTTACCCAGCCATGCATGGAGCTGGCTCCCACCCGGCTGCCGCTTACTGTGCGCGGGAGCTGCAGTGCTGCAAATTTGCCTGTCTGAAACTGGCTGTGGCAGTGTTTGCTGAAGAAGCGGAGACGGGAAAGGAGGAGCATCCAGAAGCGGCAGGAAGAGGAGCAGTGGACAGCATCACATTAGCTGCATGTTACCATGGAGATGAAGGTGGTGCTGGTAACCATGCCATGGCTGCTGCTGTTGCTGCAGGACAGGACTGGACCCTGAGACTCTGCACCTGGACTGAAAGAAAGGGCCAGCATTGACTGCTGCCCACTCACCCCCACATCCACTGTGGAGAAGGAAGTGCCAATTGAGTTGGAAGCAGTAAAAGTCAAGCTCAGTTCAAAGCAAAGTCAAGTTTCACAGGCTCGATGACATCAGGCCATTCTTGATTTAAGTAAAGAACTTGCTCAGCAGGCATTAAGCCAAGTTCCAGACTTAAGCAAGCCTACACTTCATTTTTACCTCGAGAAAGCAAGGTCCCACGGAACTGTTCTTAAAATCCGTAGATTGTTTAAAAGACACAAAGTTTAGTTTCAAGGATTTAAAGATCTTAAGGTTATGTTTAGGAATTTAAGGATATTTAAGTTCAATTTTAAGGAATTTAAAGATGTTAATGTTAAGATATTTATATAAGTAGGTTGTATGTGATACGTTTTTTTGCCCGTCTTGCCTCCTGAGAATCTACGTTTGAACGCAGACGCCTACAACGGACAAGAAAAATCAGTCTACCTGAAGCACAAGTGAACTTTCTAAAACTAACAGTCTCTTGCAGCAGCAAGCAATTCACCTGGAATTGGAAATCAATTGCAGAAATCTTTCCTAGATGCTGATAATAACAGAGCTTTTCTGGCATTGACAGGATGGTGCTATGGACTGAATTTCTTTGGCTGCTTTAACACACCAAAGAGCGGCAGTTGGCCGATATCATCTGTTCTAGAACTGGAGAACAGTCACTGACTACCACCCCTGCGTGGAAAAAGCTTCAGATAAGGAAATGAACAATATCTGACTTGTGTAAAATGCCTGCAAACATCTGTACAATCCCACAAACAACAGGATGCTTAGCCTGATACTGCTTTATTTCTGTATGTAGTGAAGAAAGGAGCACTCTGTTCAATTACTGTTTGTTCCTAACATCTGCTTTGTGTACATGAAAAAGGTTTCATCTTTTGAAATGTAGTGATGGGTGTAAGTGTAGCATTTGCAAACTGAACTTTTCAAGGCAGTTACCAGAACACACAGTATCTGTGCCTGAGGAGGTTGTCCTGGAAGAATTTACTGGATAATTGTATTGAAGTTTTAATTTGTAGAGTAGTTTTTAATCTCTTTCTAGGCAGACGGAGTGGAAGATTTAAAACACATCTTTCAATCAAATGTTATTATTCCTTATAAGTGAAAATGCTGGTTGACTTCATAAAAATATGGAGCATATCAAGTGATCATACAGCTATTGGATTAGTTATTTTACAAGTGAGTAATTCTGTATAATTGTTATTACACAACTGTTTTACCTTTTGTTATCAACATTGAAAAAGCTAGATTAATGGCTAAGCAGATGAACTAATGACATTGTTTTGGTTTATTCTTAGAGACAATTACACATGTTATTTTATGTTGGATATGCTAGCAGAAATTGTTGGGGTTTGTTATTACTTATTGTAAGCCTTTTGTGTATCATTTATTGTCTACTATTGACTGCCATAACTGTGATGGTTTGGGTATNGAGCACGAAGTGCAGAGCAGAACTGACCTCATCTTTTGTTTTGTCTTTCTTCTTTACACATCTCAGCAAGACTGTGAGCGAAGTAGACCTCACCATTGTTTTCATTTCTCAGCCTATCATCTAGTTCTTCTCACCAAAACATGCTAGCTAGGCTCAAACTAGCACAATAACTCTTGATGAACTAATTCTATAGATGTAACCATGGATTATGATCTATAGCTGCAAATGATGGACAGAAGTTTGATTGTATTGTAACCACCTTTTCTAAGTGATAAAGAAAACGGGGGATATAGTATGGCTGTCAAAGGTAAATGACAGATACTTTTCTGTTATATTGTTTTAAAAAAACAGTGGTGGCTTTTTAACATTATTTTATTAAGGGCATGCTTTGCCCATCACCTCCAACATCTATGGGTCCTATGCAGCAGGATGTATATAAGTAATCAGAGCTGCTGACGCAACATGGTAATCAATCATAAGTGGAAATGTCCACTAAAAAATTGATGCTTTGCAGTCTCAAAGTCTAGACTATGCTCCACCACTGTGCAAGTAGAAAATTAAACAACTTTCTTCTTTAAAAAGGGGGAAATATGAGAATGACATATTTCAGCTCAGTATTGATGAAACAATGGGTATTTCTAGGTGTAGATAGCAGATAAGATAAATGGTGTAGATGGCAGATAAGATAAATGGAAGTGTGAATGGAAGAAATTCGGGTGTAGGTATCATGTAATTAAGCAATGTAATTGGTATGTAAGGGTAGTAAAGGGTGTGATCTGAAGACTATCTGTAGATTGTCACAGTATCACAGTATCACCAAGGTGGAAGAGACCTCATAGATCATCAAGTCCAACCTGTTACCACAGAGCTCAAGGCTAGACCATGGCACCAAGTGCCACGTCCAATCCTGCCTTCAACAGCTCCAGGGACGGCGACTCCACCACCTCCCTGGGCAGCCCATTCCAGCAGCCAATGACTCTCTCAGTGAAGAACTTTCTCCTCACCTCAAGCCTAAATTTCCCCTGGCGTAGCTTGAGGCTGTGTCCTCTTGTTCTGGTGCTGGCTGCCTGAGAGAAGAGAGCAACCTCCTCCTGGCTACAACCACCCCTCAGGTAGTTGTAGACAGCAATAAGGTCTCCCCTGAGCCTCCTCTTCTCCAGGCTAAACAATCCCAGCTCCCTCAGCCTCTCCTCGTAGGGCTGTGCTCGAGGCCTCTCACCAGCCTCGTTGCCCTTCTCTGGACACGTTCAAGCATCTCAATGTCCCTCTTAAACTGGGGGGCCCAGAACTGGACACAGTACTCAAGGTGTGGTCTAACCAGTGCAGAGTACAGGGGCAGAATGACCTCCCTGCTCCTGCTGGCCACACCATTCCTGATGCAGGCCAGGATGCCATTGGCTCTCTTGGCCACCTGGGCACACTGCTGGCTCATGTTCAGGCGGGTATCAATCAGCACCCCCAGATCCCTCTCTGTCTGGCTGCTCTCCAGCCACTCCGACCCCAGCCTGTATCTCTGCATGGGGTTGTTGTGGCCAAAGTGCAGCACCCTGCACTTGGAGCCATTGAACGCCATCCCCTTGGACTCTGCCCATCTGTCCAGGCGATCAAGGTCCCGCTGCAGAGCCCTTCTGCCCTCCAGCCCAGCAACATCTGCCCCCAGCTTGGTGTCATCTGCAAACTTGCTGATGACTGACTCGATGCCCTCACCCAGATCATCAATGAAGATGTTAAAGAGGATGGGGCCCAGCACTGTCATGTGAATAGAACTGGAAGTGTACAGAAGAAAAATAAGTTGTGCAAAGAAATGTCTTCACGGCGGACAAGCCTTCTGAAGTCCATGCCTGACACTGCCCCAACCAAATGCTACAACTAATGAAGAGGAACAGACCCTCTCTTGTCCACATTAGAGCAGCCAACGTTTGTCACATATACTAAACCCAAGCAAGACAGGAAACGCCAGAAAATCTCATCCAGGCAAAATGGTTTAATCCCAAATTATACAGAAAGAAGCCTTTTGGATTTTTTAAAGTTTTCCAACATTTCTCTTTTCAGCTTTCTAACCAGAGAAGGTTCTGAATGTAGGGATACGAAACACTGCCACACTGCTGTTCTTGAACAGAGATGTCTTGCTCCCTGCCCACATACAGACCCACAGCAATACATTCTTCCCTACTCCAACAAATGACATTTCTCAAGTGCTGAAAAAAAAACCAAACAAACAAACAAACAAAAAAAAAGAAACAAATCCCAAAAGAAGTTTCAGTTTCTGCATCATCTGGGAAAAGAGATCACTGCTTTGGCCCACCACGAAAATAGGTACAGAAAAGTACTACAGGAACAAAAGAAAGAACAAAAAGGGAGTTTGGTAGTTACATTATCAAAACACGAGGAAGACCCAAGGGGAGAAGTACACGTACAAAGAGAGCCATATTTCAGATCAGTGATTTCTCTTTACACATACCAGAATTGGACACCACTTTTGCATTACTGTTCCTCCAAAAAATTTGTGGTAGGCTTGCAGTTAACTATTACCAAACCAATAATTTCCTGTACTATTTTAGTATCTTGGTGCATCAGACATGTACCAGAGGTGTTTTTTATTTGCTTATATGTACACAGTAAGGTGCAAGTCTCTGTTCTCTAACAAACTGAAGGAACAACTTGGCTATGTTGCTTGCAGCTGCCAGAACCAGTGATTTGGAGCAAGACCTTTGGAGGGAAAACCCAAGCTGTCGAGATAGAACTCCTTGGAGATGCAATTCAATAAACTAACAGTTGTTTTGGGTTGCTTTTTCAGCAAAATTTTCAGGGAGAAGAAGCCTCTATTTGGGGCTCTAAGAACATTCAAGAGCTGACAAGAAATCTATCATGGCTCCCCTGTCTCTAGTAGTTGCAGTACATACAGCTCCAGATTTTTGACCCCTGTTTTGGGGAATTTGAGCTGCTTCATTTTCTCTCATTATAATTCCTCACTGGAAATGATCAGAACTGCTTCTCAGAAGCCTGCCACATTGGGAAAAAATAAGGCACAGAGGAGGTGCAAACAGCAACAGCAATACTTAGTGAAGAGGGGCAAGGAGAAATGAAAGAGAAGGGGGCTATGCATAGAATCACAAGGGCTGACAGGTCACTTCTTCACTTTTACTGTCAGCAACAACCAGGCTAATAAATATAGAGCTGCTCACAGTAAAGAATGAAAGTAAAAGGATTAAAATAGTCACACTGGATTAAGGAGAAAGGAAAAGAGACAGAGCTTAAATAAAGGAAAGATCAAATGAACAAAACCAAGAGCTCTTTCAGCTAGCACCTCTTCTCCAAAAATAACACATATCCCAGGTAAATCTAGAAGGCAAAAGAAAGCCTTTAGTCTTCATGAGAATGACAGCACAGGAGATCAAACAACACAAACACTCCCCATTCCTTTCAGAATTAACGAGTAACAGAGACTCTAAACCAGAGTACATGTGCATGTAAGTTTGCTTTCCAAATCAAACTCCCTTCCAATCACCCCTTAGCTTCTCATCAGCAGTTTGTTTCCACTATGAAGGGCTCTAGTGCAATTATGCTCAGTTACTGAAAGCCTCTTTACTCTAATCCTCCTCTTAGCCTCAGAAAGTAACAGCAAGGACTGATACCTGTGAGTTTAGCCTCCTCCATGGTAAATACTCTATAGAGTTCACAGCAGAGAAAAATCACATACTCAACTATGCCAGCCCCTTTGTTCACCTCACCAGTGCTAAATACCAGACCTTCCAATTGATCCAACCCAAAATTTTAATGCAAAAATCTCATAATTTTGGTACTTTAAAGCACCAAGCTCCAAGCAGAAAAAAACAGATGTGAACTCTCATCTTGTCATGAGGCACACCCTTTGTCTTTATTTAAAAAATATTTAAAACCATGTTAAAAATGAAGTTATTTGCCATGAGTCTGGTGAGAAGGTGATGCTGAAGTAGGGGCACTGTGCTCTTTGTTCCTTTTGGCATGCATGCTGAAACCAGGACCTAACATGCAAAATTACAGGGTAGACTGAACTCTTCCCTGATGAGTTCTCATTAACCATGAAGCTGAAGGCAGAATTAAAGAAGAGTATAAACTGATTCAAGCACTGAAATAAGGAGGGGCAAGCAGAATTTTTAAGCACCTTGGAAGTCCTCTTGAGAGGTATTAGAACTATTGAATGACTACAGATTTCCCTTTAAATCAAAGAGCTGCAGGTTTTTAAGTCCAGCTGTTTAACCCCTGCAATGCACAGTGACCTTTTTATTTTCCACTGCTCTTGCAGTTTTCCAACAGTTTGAGCTCATTTGGGCTAATTACCTCAACATGAAGCCACAAATGGAAAATGTTGCCGGTAAGTTGTTCCATTCACAGGCATTTAGTCTTGCACCGCTTGCGTCACAGTGCACTACCCATTTTGCCTGTCTACTTAGGTGGTGAGACCTCAGACCACAGGGCTGTTCTGCCTTACACGGGCTCTGTGAAGTCAGTGACCTTCCAGAGAACTCCAACCCACACATGGAGTTCACTTGTAGCATAGAATCATAGAATCATTCAGGCTGGAAAAGACCCTTGGGATCATCCAGTCCAACCATAAACCCTATTCTATAAATTTTAGCCCTAAACTATATCCTCAAGCACCACATCTAAACGGCTTTTAAACACATCCAGGGTTGGTGACTCAACCACCTCCTTGGGCAACCTATTCTAATGTCTGACTACTCTGCCTGTGAAAAAAAGAAAATCATAAGGTGGTCCAGTCTAAACCTACTCAGTTGCAGTTTGGGGCCATTCCCTCTTGTTCTATAGGTACTTACCTGTGAGAAGAGACCAGCACCTACAATGTCCTTTCAGACAGTTGTAGAGAGCTATGGGATCTCCCCTCAGCCTCCTCTTTTTCAACTTAAGCAGCCCCAGATCCTTCAGTTGCTCCTCATAAGATTTATTCTCCAGACCCTTCCCCAGTTTCATTGCCCTCCTCTGCACACCTTCCCTCTGCAGCCTACTTTGTGCCAACACTCAGGTAAGGGACACTGGGCCACAAGACACACAAGACCACACTCCCTAACTCACTGGAGAATCTAAAGCACTTCAATCTCACTGTGGAGGAATGGCAGCCACTCCAGAGCTGAAATGCCACTGCATTTCCATCATAAATCTAAGCTGACTTTTTCCTGATCCTGTCTTCCAAAAAGCTAATTTATAAAACATACAACCAACAGGAAAAAATTGGTAGGGCTGACTTGGTAAAGGAGAAGAAAAAGTCTTTTTCCAGGCAGACTGCTGGCTTTCAAAAAACAGAGTTTGTATGCTCAAAAACCTAGCTGTGGATTTGCACTCACCTTTCACACAATCACAAAAATTCTTAGATTGGAAAAGACCTTCAAGATCATCGAGACCAATCATTAGTTTCACACTGATGAGTCCTTGACTAAACCAAATCCCTCAGCACAACATCTCATCACTATGAACTGCTATAGCTGGAAAGGACCACCAAGATCATCCAGTCCAACCTTCATCCCAGCACCTTTGTGAGATATGTCATTAAAACACAGAATCACTGATGTTTTAAATCGGTATTTCTAAGTACTTTTTAAAGTAAGATGGAAAACAAAACACTACAACAAGGCCTGTCTACCACTGATGGCTCAATACCAAGATTTCGCTAGGGTGCAGACTTGAGTGATCAGTATTACAGGCACACTTGCCAGACCAGGAACTTTTGGGTAATCTCAAGCACCAGAAGAATAGCTAGAAAGTTCTTCTTGTATTTCTGAAAGCTGACAATCTTCCTCTTTTCCCTTAAGAAACTCAATGACAGCATAAGCAGACTTTCATCAGCAGAAAGAGCCCTCCATTGCCACCAAAGCGGCTCCCACAATTAGTCAGCTTAACTTAGGGGGTAGAGGATTTCCCCCAGATGCATCTACTGCTTCTTCCACAGGAATTTTCTGACATCTGCATGAACTTAGTCCTTCAGAATATGATTCTGCACATGGCTTGACACAACTACACAAGATGCAGAACTCCTTCTTTGGAAGCATCTGTTATCCAAGATCTTAGGAGAGCTGTCCTGCAGAGATCTGAAAAAACAGATGCTCTATTATGTCATGGGATCCAGTCCTTAAGAGCCCTGAAAGGAACTTGTCTGAAGTCACCTCCAATTTTCCAGGACCATCAGGCACAAGAACATTTTATTTAACAAAACCAAAATGTGGCAGCTCAGTGCTGCTCAGGAGGTGGCAGATAGGAGTCAAGCACGCAGTAAGGATTGCCTTCAACACCTCAAGCACTAGAGAGACAGGAAACCTGGAGTTCAGATACCACCTGTCCAGGTATTTAAATCCCTCCTTGGCATGAGAAAGGCTCTTTCACCACTTGGGGCAACTACATTTAATCAGCCACCACACACCTTGAAATACCTTGGATCTAACTGTTGACCACAGAGGTTACTTTGCAGTCTTCTTTACGGTTACATCCTGTAGACAAGATGACAAATTCCTGGTAATATAAAGACTGCAAATGAAACAGTCACTTCCCAGGCCTCGTGAAAGACTCTCACAACTAAATGCACATTTAGGGCATTTAGGACACAGCTTAGAACATTGTGATCAATAGAACTCTTTAAATGGCACAAGACTTACAGCTAGTATGTCTCCACATACATGCCCCGACCAGGAGTTTGGAGGGCTGGCCTGAAAAGCTGCAGCCTCAAATCTGTCAGATGTGGGCAACATTTGACAAGTGTTTTCAGAACCACATATGCAAAAACAATAAACTGGAAAAGAAAGATGGCAACTGGGCAAACAAAAAAAATCTGGGCACGCTGCCTGGGAAGTACTGTCTTAATGTTCCTAGGTACCTATACAATTGAGGGGAAAGGGAAAGTTCTTTAGATGGCTGATACTCTTGAAAGATAAACTCCATATGCCACCTATGGTTGCAGATTATTTCAGTTTACATTCCTCTTTATTTAGCATCTTCTATATTTGTCCCAGCAACACCAAGTGGAGATTTTCTTCCCGGGGTTATTATACCCCTCAAATCCATACAAGCACCACTCAGATGACAACTCAAAGAAATGCATGGGCTGTGTTCAGGCTCAGCTCCAGGAGCAGTGCCACAGTCTCCTGGGGGATATCAAGTACATACTGTGTTTTGCCAGTCTGTGCCAAGCACAGACTGGGGGGCTCCCAGAGGTTTTACATGCTTCTGCTACATTCACACCAGAACCCAGGCAGAGAAATGAAATCTTTGCTACATCAGCATTTAACTAAATCAACTACACAAAATTTCTTCATCTAACTGTAAGTACTTAGGACTTTCAGCCTCATTTCTCAGTTCGTCAGCTCCTGATCACTTTTTGGTTTAGTTCTGTCTGGCTGTTGAGATTTTCATGTACAGGGTGTCCATGGGTCAGTGAGCAACACAGAGCGTAGCAAGGACTGCTTGTGGTTCATTCCCACTAAAATCCAAGTGTGGATGTAACAAAACAGCTGAGTGGGAAGGAGCAGAACATAGTCTTTACTATCGACAGTCTCTCCAGTTTAGGTCTTTCTGTGCTTCTTTAACTACTTCCCTACAGATGGCACTGTACCACTATCCAAAATAACCCTTCAGGAAAAAACAAGCTTAAAACAACTTAGACTCACGCTGAGCCACCGAAGATGAGCTAAGTGACCAGCAAGGCTCCCACTTTCTCCTCTGGAAGGCTTTCTGATGGGGTATCAAACAGTGAGAGAGCACGAGACTTTAAACATTCAATCTTCTCAACTATAAACCTGAATGGGATCTGGTGGGAAGACGGGTTCTAATATACATAGAAAGAGTGGCCCCTACCACTGTTGAAGATGGGACACTGGGTTGGACAGACATGGGCTATGACCTTGTTTAGCAATTCCCATGGAAGACAAGTGAGAAATCTCACAAGAAGCCAGTGTCATGTCCAAAGATTTACAATCAGGGCTGCAATGTCAGTAATTGGACAAATCTAATAAAATCTGCAGACTCCTCTTTCCTCAGTCATGTGTGGCATTTCTATTACTTTCCCTGTGACTGTTTTACATCCAGTAAAAACACAATGAATAGAAAACATGGTAGTAGAAGTTGCCCTATGCTCTTGGTAAGAAGAGTAATTCAATAGCTTGGCATTTCCCAAGGCATGTGTGATGGAGAACAGCACTTGGCTCAAACAGGCTTACAATTATTAGCAGCAAAATCAATCTATGGTGTGTTTTACCAGACGCTTCTTCAATTTCACTGCCTCTCAGCTGCACAGATTTATAGCATCCCATAGCTACTGAAATATTTTTGCTTTTGATCCACTATCATCATTAGTGAAGGGCAAAATTTTGTCCTTACATGCACATGTAGAATTTCTGCAACTTTCCAAACACAGTATTATCACAGCCAAGGCTTTTTAAGTGCTGAGCTCCACACCTTTGAAGGAAAATTTATTTCAGAAAGTACCAGAGGCACCTTATATCTACCTCTACCTTGCTGAGTATCAGAGCATCACGAGCACTTGAATACCTCCACAGCTAGTACTGCTGTCAGTATCTGCATAAAATGCAGTGGTGCCCCTCTCAGTTGTGCAACAGCTTACTATGAGGTGGAAATAAGAACGTTATCTGCTGAAACTACAGAAGAAAATCGTGTTAGTATGTGGTGAAGATTAACAGAAATGCCTAAAAACTACAATCAGGACTTGGGTTTGGATCACCAGGAAAGATGATATCTATCAGCATTGTGTCTGCAGCATGAGCACTGGCTAAAGACCCTGTACTTGGAGCAAAATGAGGTAGCAAATGCCCACTCTACCTCCACAGCTCTGAGATTACTCTTGAACAGAAATTATCCTGCCCGTTTTTTTTTAAATCTAAAGATATTACAAACCTACTGTGGTATAAAACTAATTTGCATCCACAGGTATCCTGGTAGTAACATCACACCCTATCACTACTTTCAAGAGGTAAAGCTAGTAGCTCATAGTTTGGACAGATTCACTCTGATATGAGTCAAGAACTGGGTGGAGGGCCAGACCCAGAGAGTGGTGGTGAATGGTGCCACATCCAGTTGGCAGCCAGTCACTAGTGGTGTACCCCAGGGATCAGTGCTGGGCCCAGTCCTGTTCAATATCTTTATTGATGAGCTGGACGAGGGGATTGAGTCCAGCATCAATAAGTTTGCAGATGACACCAAGCTAGGAGCAGGTGTGGATCTGTTGGAGGGTAGGATTGCCCTGTAGATGGACCTTGACAGGCTGGATGGGTGGGCAGAGGCCAATAGGATGAGATTTAACAAGGCCNATGAAGCTGGTGAGAGGCCTGGAACACAACCCTGTGAGGAGAGGCTGAGGGAGCTGGGGTTGGCTTTTGGCAAAATGCCAAAACACCATATTGATCTTCCTTAAATTAAAAGGTTGTATAATTCAGTTCATCTTACTCGCCAAAAGAGATACTTAGTGATATCTGCGGAGCACTCCTCATAATACAAGACATTGCAGAGATACTAGACCTAATGAAACACAACCCTATGGAAAAACAGGGGCCTTTCCACCTTCCTTCATCACCTGCCTCTGGCATTTTCTATTTCATGTTCCTCCTCTGCTTCCTTCAAGTACTTTCCAATCCATATCTCAAATCAGTATCTTCAGGGTCTCCATAAGACTTCCAAAACTGGCCAAGGAACAGCACATGCACATAGAGCCATAGAATGGTTTAGGTGGGAAGGGACCTCAAAGATCATCCAGTTCCAACCCCCACCATAGGCAGGGACGCTTCCCACTAGAACAGGCCACTCAAGGCCTCATCCAACCTGGCCTTGAACACCTCCAGGGAGGGAGCAGCCACAACTTCCTTGGGCAACCTGTGCCAGTCTTTCACCACTCTCACTGTAAAAAACTTCTTCCTAACATCCAGTTTCAATCTCCCCTTTGCCAGTTTAGAGCCATTCCCCCTCGTCCTGTCATTACAATACCTTGTAAATAGTCCCTCCCCAGCTTTCTTGTAGGCCCCCTTCAGATACTGGAAGGCCACTATAAGGTCTCCTGAAAGCCTTCTCTTCTCCAGCCTAAGGAGTCCCAACTCTTGTAGCCTGTCTTCATATCAGAGGTGCTCCAGCCCTCTGATCATCTTTGTGGCCTCCTCTGAACTTGCTCCAACAGTTCAATGTCCTTCTTGCACTGGGGGCTCCCAAACTGTACACAGTACTTGTATAGTCTACAACTACCTGAGGGGTGGTTGTGGCCAGGGGGAGGTTGCTCTCTTCTCTCAGGTGGCCAGCGCCAGAACCAGAGGACACAGCCTCAGGCTGTGCCGGGGGAAGTTTAGGCTTGAGGTGAGGAGAAAGTTCTTCACTGAGTCATTGGACACTGGAATGGGCTGCCCAGGGAGGTGGTGGAGTCGCCGTCCCTGGGGCGGTTCAAGACAAGGTTGGACGTGGCACTTGGAGTCGCCGTCCCTGGGGCTGTTCAAGACAAGGTTGGACTTGGCACTCTAGCCTTGAGCTCTGTGGTAAAGGGTTGGACTTGATGATCTGTGAGGTCTCTTCCAACCTTGGTGATACTGTGATACTGTGATACTTCAGGTGGGGTCTCATGAGAGCAAAGTAAAGGGCTCCCTTGCCCTGCTGGCCATGCTTCTCTTGATGCAGCCCAGGACACAGTTTCTGCCTGGGCTGCACACACACATTGCCAGCTCATGTTGGGCTTTCCAAAATGTAGGCACAGATCTGACAGCCAGGTGAGCAGAACAAAGTGAACAGGTACATGATAAAGTTGGTGGTGCCATCTTCATCACAGGGAAACATGAACTTGAGTGTTTTTTTTCCTCCCCTTACCTGAAGTTTGACAGAATTTGTAGGAATTTTACTTTTTTTAAACACTTTTTTCATCTAATTTGACAGAAGAGAGTTTCAGAAGTTGGTGATAAAGGATGACAGAAGGAGATGAGAACAGCAGAGGTCCTTTCTCCAGGAAACCAGACTAACTCGAGTAAACTCAAAGCCTGTCAAAATGAAACCACAATATTTTTTATCAGACAATGAACAACTATATCAACTGATGCACAACTCTGTAAGAGCAAAGCTCTATCAAGAGTCACAAATTAGGACCGATGCTCACCTGCCCAAGCAGAATATTCAATAGGAATCCAATACTTCAGAGTTGTATTTATCACCTATTACTGTGATAAACATAGCAAAAGGGGCA
Source organism: Tricholaema leucomelas (assembly GCA_013400475.1). NCBI lineage: Eukaryota > Metazoa > Chordata > Aves > Piciformes > Lybiidae > Tricholaema lacrymosa > Tricholaema leucomelas. Next base: position 503,734 of record WAAF01000066.1, read on the forward strand.
GGTAACAGCACCTCTACCTTTTACTAGGCCGTTGCATCCATTTCAGAAGGGGTTCAGGTGGTAATTACAAGCAACAGTCTATTCACATAAGCAGCACGCCCTGTACCTCAGCTAAAAATGCAAGTTTGCTCCTGCCTAGTATCTTAAGAGCAGGTAGTAAAGAGCAGTAAGTGAAAGTATTTCCCAGATCTACATTGGTAGGAGATACAGGACTGTCTTCCTTCAGTCTACTGTTATACATTGCTTATAATCACTCTTCCTTTTCCAATCCAGCTACACTCAATATTGGTCAAGAGCTGCTTTTCAATCACAAATGTAATGCCTGAATCAAATGCCCACCAGGGAATACTAAATGAGCCTTGTCCTCCTAAGCATTTAATTACAAATGTCACAAATGAATAAGCAGCCAAGCATAGCTCTAATGAGGCTGTGTTTGTCTGGGACGTTTAACTGGGTATGCAGCTCACTCCTCAAGTAAAAAGAATTCATTTCCTACTCCTCATTTTCTAAGGTGGTAACATTGCTCTAAAGACTGAGTTATTTACAACTTGTATCTTACTTGCTCATAAGTAGTGGGACTGGGAAGGCTACTGTGTGGCATTTGCTAACGGTGAATTATTTTATAGGCACCATCAAGCACCATCTTGCTGTGATCTTGTTCCTGTGACTGACTGGCACATCATTCTGGAGCCAACTGCTGCAATGGTGAATGTACCTTCCTCCTACTTTCAGTAAAAAAAAAAACAACACATCCATAGCCACTTTATACCAGCTCATTCTTGTTCTAGTACCATCCTTTACCTTACATGGTTCTTCTCAGAAATTTATCTTTCCTCTCATTACAAAGAACCAAATACATTGGTTCTCATCCTTTGTTTAGCTGGATTGAACAAGGCAAGCTTATAAATTTGTTTCAATGAGATCACCTTCCCATCCCAACAGCCACATTGGGGAGGAAGGCAGGATCAACAGCTGTGGTTGTCTGAGAGTCAGAGATGAGTGACATCCCAGGAGCAATGGAGCTGGGTAGCATTTCAGATTCCTCCACCACATCCTGAAAGTTACTTCTCAAGAGCTGCCTTACACAAAATACTTTAATGAGGGAATAGAGCACAACCTCCACGCAATTAACCACCAAGTACAAAACTGGAAAATAGGTTGTTTCTCCAATAAACTCTTGGGAACACATCAAGCCTGCAGATCACTTTACTCAATAGCAAGGGTACACTTTCCTTATGTGTTTGTCCATGCCCATACACTGACCATACTAAATACGTGCCCCTCTATATTCAGTTGCAGTTGGCACTCAAATTTGCTGAGCCACAGCAGCACCCCAGGTTTAAGGATAACTCAGAAAATTGGCTGCTTCCAAGATTGCTTTAAGTACATACAATGTTGCAACCTTAATTTCCTCTCATCAGAGACCAAATAACATCAGCATTCAATTCTCTTAGTTCCTGTATCTCGCCACACTTACATCCCACATTTATTTGGTTTCTAACTGCTCTGCTACAACTGGATGGAACATGGAACATGCTGTTACGCCATCATTGCATTCCTGCATGGTGAGAGCTAGCTCAGAGCCCAGCCCCAGGTTACTCTAAGTCTTTTCTCAATGAATTTAACCTGACTTTTTATCACTCACTATCACAAGGTCCATCTGCACCTCTGCCAGATCCTAGTTTTTACTGCTCTTGATTAGGGTAATATTCTCAGCTCACATATAGAAAACTTCACTAGTAACTCCCATTTGTTGAGAAAAGCAATCACTTTGTCTTCACCTCAGATTCTTTAACTAGGAACATAGCCATATAATGAATCCTTTTCATCCCAGTGCTCCTTACTACTACTAATTTGTTGTTCACAAGACATAAATCTCTGTGAAGCCTCCCTAACACACACTAGTGGCTCTAGCTAGTACAGTCCTTAGTCTCCTACGTGCCAGGGAGGTTTACAGTTTTCAGACTCACGCCCCACTATGGCATCTTCCTTACCCAATTTCATTATCACTGGGCAAGAAACCTGCTGTTACTCCTGTGTGCCCTGTTCTTACCACCTCCTTCCACCTTCCTCAGCATGTCACAGTCACTCTTACAACTGCTTTGGGGTAATTCTTAAACTTAAAGGTTTCCCCTTTGAAGAAGTTACTTAAGGAAAAGGAGCTACAAGGGGAAGAAACAATAACTTCCAGGAGCCAAGACCAGGGAACGGCACATGTGTATGAGTCACCACCACCAATCCAGCTCTTCCAAGATGTCCCAGAGTGACATGGCTCAGTGCTGAAGACCTAGTGTGACACACACTGACAGCTCCATTGTCTCCCACAGGGCTGCATAATTTCTGATGCTGAATTTGCTCCTATTTTTGACCAAACAAACTTCAACCTTTAGCTCTGACAGCAAGGACTTATGCTTTAATATTCAAAACTGAAGAATTGTGCAGCAAAAGGTGTCAACAGAGTCTATCATTTAACAAGACAAATGCTCTGAACATCAGCTTTCCTGGCAAGAATTGCTGAGATAGTAGTCACAGAGATGTTGCTCTGCGGTAGTCTCCATCCTCCCAGTCCCTCGCCCCAAACTCCTACCTTTGCACAACCCCTGTCACTGTACTGGTACAGAGGACTGTGCAGAGGCACAGGGAATGAATCCCACTTAAAAACAATCATTAGAGGGGGAGATTTTTTTAAATCCAGTTTCATTCCCTGATTCAGTTTCAAATGCAGCCATTAGCAGAACCAAGCAGAAGGAAGTACAGGCTGCTGCAGCAGGGTCCCTGTGTCACTCTTGCCATCAAAAGGAGTCTCCACAACGGATGGTGATGGGCTCTCCAGAGTCCAAGCATGAGACTTGGTCATGGTCAGTTACCCCAACAGTAACTAGGCGAAACAGACTGATAACAGCATCTTTACTCCCCCAAAAAGTCTAGACAGAGGGAGCTCAGTGGGGGTTTAACTGCTTTCTCTTCAGCCTATCCTCACTGCAGGTATTGCATGGTGACTACACATACCAGCCTCGGGTCCTGACCTCCTGTGCTGAAAGCTGATGCTAGCATTACATACCATCCTTGAACATTCAAAACGGACTTGCTTGAACCTATTAGGAATGATGTTGCAACTTTCACAACACTTTCCCTGCACCCTGTAAGAAGAAACTCATGCAAACCATCACAGGATGTTAGGGGTTGGAAGGGACATCCAGAGACCATCGAGTCCAATCCCCCTGCCACAGCAGGACCATAGAATCTAGTGCAGGTTACACAGTAATGCATCCGGACAGGTCCTGAAAGTCTTTAGAGAAGGAGACTCCACAACCTCTCTGGGCAGCCTGTTCCAGTGCTCTGTAACCCTTACAGTAAAGAAGTTCTTGCTCACGTTGAAGTGGAACTTACCTCAGAAGACAGAGCACCAAGTGCTTCCAAGGGAGGCTAAGGAACATGATGAACACAACTTCAGCAAGGCAGAACATCCTGAAATATTTAACTTGTTTTGCCTTACACTTTCCCTTTTCAGAATGCCTTAAAGATTCAAGCAGCATATAGAGTCCAATAATGCACTTAGCATTGATGATCTTACTCAAAATATTCTCACAGAATGCTGTCTGCTCTGCTAAAGCTGCATTAAGACATTCATTTTAACGCTGGGGCCTCTACACTAGCTCAGAAAGATAATTTTACATCATTGAGGTTACCTTCCTCCTTTTTAAAATGATGAAGAATTTATCATTACTAATCTTGGGCCTTTTTTTTTTCTTATTAAGAATTCTCTTAATAATATTGAGAGGAGGAATAAATTAATGGCAGTCTGTCAGCTAAAAGGGTTTACAAGGTGACCACATTCTAATTCCAGCTGCAGTAGGTTTATGAAAATAGATTTGCTTAAGAATGTTTGCATCTCCTGACTTTTCCTTTGTTAGCTTTTCAAATCCATCTAGAGAAACTGGACAATAGTCTAACAGTCCCTCCCAATTCACAGATGGCTCTGCTCACTGAACAGTTTATCTCTCTGGTTCCAAAAGGGCACTTTGAAATACAAAAGCACTGCCCTCCATCCCCTAGAGGGAAAAGAGTTTCAAGCAGGGCTCACGTAACAGGTGGTCAACAAAACAGTGCCAAGCAGAACAAGACCATGTACAGATGGTCCAGGACGTGTATCTTTACATGCTGCCTTTTACACATGTAATTTGTTGAGCTGTCAGAAAAACAAGTGTTTCAGTGAAGCTTAACAACTTCAAATTCCATCCCAGCAGGCCTGTCAAACCATGCTTGTAGCCTGAAGATGTTACAATGACAAGTTCATGCAACTTTGCAGGAATTTCCTAATTACACAATCCTGTTTTAAATTAACTTTAATCCAATTTTATTGGCTAGTGTTTTCATTCCACTGATGGGATCTGTCATTTTCCTACATCTGGGGAATATTAAAGATTGTTGAGGATCCATACAGGCTGTTGCCTTCCACTTCCCTCTCCATTTATTCCAGATAAATAGAAGATCTAAACAGCATGGCTGGCATGTGGAGATGGAGATTTTTATGTGTTAAATTTACACTGAACTTACATCAGAGTTACTAATTCTGCAGCATTTACACCTAAGCAAGGATATGAGTGACAACTTAACCCAGTGCTACGAGGTAAGCTTTCAGTAGTAAGCAATCTTTATCAGCATGGTTTTCATGCCATCTTCAACCAAGGAAGCTGGTCCCTGGTCTTTTATTTACAAGTTTTTCCTTTCTTTACTAAAGATACAAGCATGGGGCTATTTTTGCACAAAAGCTGTCTTCATTCCCTCTACAAGTGTAAGTTTGAAACAAGCTTTCCTCACAAACTCAGACAACGTTTTTGATGCAGCCATTCCAGTAAAAACAAACAAACAAGAAAAAAAAAATGTATGTATCAGCAGTGTAGGATTACTGAGAATTTCATCTCGGGATGGTGAAGAAGTCCTGAGAGTGAAAAAAGGTTTTGCAATAACATTACAATTCCCCAAATTAAATATATATATATATATAAAAATCCTTTTTTTCCCCCCCAGAATATATTCTGGCTAGTTAAAGGTACAACTGACTACAGGAATGGGTACTTAATTTGTCAGTGTTGTCACATCAGTGTTATGTGAGAAAATCTCACCATGGACTTGCTCTCACTGAGTTTAATGAGACCCTCACAAAAGGCCATGCTGCAGCAGCTAAGGAAGCTGTGTTGCTCTAGCTGGAAGTTCCCTGCTCCTCAGCTGGGACTAAGCGACTGACCCCTGCACATTCCTACTCTGTTACAAAGCAGAGCCACTACCGGTCTGACAGCACAGAGAAAACAGGGAAAGGACTTGGGACCTGTTGATTTGGATCTCACCAGGAAAGCAAAGAATGCAAGAGCACTTACGCTTTTGCTTCTGGGCAATTCGTTTGTTTTGGTGAACGAAATAGTTTTGAATGGAAATAATGAGCAAAGAAAAGAGCTTACAGGTTTCTTACAGGCAAGTCAGGAACAACACATGAGGGCAAAGCTGCAGTCCTTACCAGCCTCCTGCTGAGCAGCATTATTTGTTCAATGCCTAGTGAGGAGAAACAGCATTCACCTTATACATCAGCTCCTGCGGAATTGCTACAGCAGTGGTTGTAGCACATTATTCTAACCCCAAACTTGCAAGCCAAGATCCCAAAGGAGATGAAACAGATGGAAGGGATCACTGACAGCATTAAGTTTGGGGTCTTCAAGGTATCATATTGCAGGGTCAAATGTGGACATTGACAGTCAGAAAACCTAAAAGCTCTTCTTGCAAAATGTAAATGTGCACTAACAGAAAAAATATTCCTCCAAGTCCCAGACACAATTACGGCAAACAATCACTACCCAACATTTCTCCGGTTGTTGAAGATCAAAACACACAGCAAGCAGACTCCACAGTTTGAAACCATTGTTTTCATGCAAACCCTTCCACAGGAGCTCCTCCAGCAGCAAATAGAGGCAAGTTAACAGAAGAGGCTGTCTACGGAGGTCCTCTCAAGAGATGTAAGGACAAACACTTAGAAAAAGAAGAAGTTGTCTACAGATGTCCTCTCAAGAGATGCAAGGACAAACACTCAGAAAAGCAGTAGTTCTCTTCAGGTTCATTTAAAACACTTCAGGTTATGACACGAAGACATCAGACCTTAAAATAAAGATATGCTAGAAAGCATCTCACTCCCCTCCTGCTCCAGTTCAAGCAGATCAATTTCTTAACAGACACTTTGTTAATTGTTATGGTTTGAGACTAATACTTCACACTATCTGAGAGCTGGAATTGCAAAGTTGCATTCAGAGACTACAAAGCAGGGGTTTCCCAACTTCGGTAGTTCTCAAGGCATCAGCCACTGTCATCAGGTTGGACTTCTGACAAGGAAATAAAGGTATGCAACTTTGAATTACAATTTTTGTCAAGAACACCAGGAGTTGAAAACTCTATTTTCCTCAAGCTAAAGAAACACAGATAGAAGTTTTCAAGTAGAAAATCAGGTTCTCTGCCATAGATTCATAGTATTTCCTAGGTGGCATAAAAAACATCTCCTTGATGTTTAAAACTACTGCAGAGCCTTTGGCTGTGGTTTAACATTTAGTAGCCAGGCTGGCCTAGCTGAGTAATCCTCTCTGTCTCCTGGGCTGGTTCCTATCCCTACACTGCCATTTGAACATGCCAATTCCCAGCTCTGTTTAAGAAAAAAAAAACAAACCAAAACAAGAGAACCACCTCCTTATTTCCTCTTGTGTTATGAAATGGTGCTAGGTGCTGTGTTTATTGTTGTGGGGGTTCTTCTAAACCTACATATAATTTGTATCCAACTAGAAAGCAAGCAGACTTCAAATTTACATGCAAAAAGATAACAGCATTTAAAGTTATTAAAATAACTTTGTTTTAACTATATCAGATAAATAGTTTTTAAATGCTAAAGTTCACCTGGACATGATCTGCATTTTAAAACTGTTCCATCAAAGAGGAGGTTCTGTCTGCAGGGAAGAAAGTAAATTTGTCTGAAGTATATCATAATCAGCTCTTGGAACTAAGAGATGCCATCATCTCACTCCTGCTCTTTTATTCATGGAAGGATTTATTTTACTTTTTTGAAACCCTGCTTTTTTAATTCCCAATTTGATTTCATTTGGTCATTAAAATCCAGAAACAGAATCATAGGACTGTCAGGGCTGGAAGTGACCTCAAGGATCATCCAGTTCCAACCCTCCTGACACAGGCAGGGACACCTCACACTACATCAGGTTGCTCAGAGCCACATCCAGCCTGGCCTTAAACAAACCCCAGAGCTGGGGCTTCCACCAGCTCTCTGGGCAACCTGTTTCAGTGTCTCACCACCCTCATAGCGAAAAACTCCTTCCTAACATCCAATCTGAATCTACCTACATCTAGTTTTGCTCCATTCCCCCTATTCCTATCACTACCTGACATACTGAAAAGTCCCTCACCAGCTTTTCTGCAAGCTCCCTTCAGATACTCGAAGTCCACAGAAAAGTCTGTGTAATGAATAACCTATCTGTATTCCTTTATATACCCACCTATGATGTCATGTTCATCAAAAGTAAGTTTGAGCACTCACTTTAAAACTTCAGCAGGATACATGGACTCTTTAATTAGTGTAGGTCTCATTAAGTCAGCCAATACTATTTGAATATGCTGAATATCACAACCAAAAACCCTACCTAAGTACAACATGAAAGATTGGAGTTTCAGTTTTTATTAAATAATATTTATGCAGCCTGTTCTGAATGCAATGCAATCTTCCCTTAATTAAAAAGTGCTTTAAATAGAAAAATCCATCAGAACAATACCACAGGCTGCCAGTTAGCCACAGACTTGGCATATGTCTTGGCAGAGGTCAGCAACCCTGACACTGCTGCGTGTTGGTAAAGCTCCTTAGTTTGATCCCTCTTCTCTAGAAAATCTGCCAGGTTTTTGCATAATTCCTCCTTCTCTCACAAGTATGCTGCCCTCATTCTCACTCCCTTTGTTAATTTTTGTTCATTTACACCAGCCTCATGGAGAAACAACAGTGAAACACCACTGCAATCACCACTCCAAAGTGCTCAGAAGTTAGCAGTTGGCTAAAAGCTCCAAATCCCTCTACTAATGTAACTTGTCAAGGTACAAGGAAACGAGTGAAGTTGTCCAGGATGCTCCTCCAAGTCTTACAAATCTTCTTGGAATTGAGAAATCCAAACTCAGACACATCTTAGTTGTATGGGAGGGGTCATTTTTACACCTGCCTGTCACAATTTCAATTGCAAAGCTCTAAAGCTCCTAAAAATGTACTACCACTGCATAGAGCAAGGCAACAGTCAGTTATCTCACTGGAATACTGACTCCTCTTTATCAGCCAGAAGAAATCTGCCTGCTTCCCAAAACTCAGGTGATTGAGGCAATGCAAGAAGTGGAAGATGGCAACAACTCTTGCACTAAATTGATTTTTAACTTACCAAAGAAACCTTTAATCCTTCATGTAAACACAACACAGTAAACGTGCATCATGCACCATATTTGTTCTTGCACGAACACAGATGGATGCTACTGCTGGGCATAGAGTTGATATGATTTAGCATCCATCTGGACTGAGATAAATTAAAGGTTAAAAAACCCCACAACCCAGATAAACTAAACCCAAACATGCCTCATTCCATGCTGCTGCAGAGGGGTTAACAGGCATGGCTACCCACAGACTGACACACAGACATCCACAGTCCACTTCCAAAAGTGAAAACAGCAATGGTGATGTGAACAAGGTGGTGGTGATGTACAACACTGACAATATTTGGCTTTGAGAGATGAGAAGATGGCATCTCACATCGTCAGTCTCTCTGTTGCAGAGGCTTCAAAAACCAGGATATTTACTTGTCTGACTGCTCCAAGAAGGGTGGATTCCTCTTGATTGAAAAAAGAAAATCAAAACACTGGACAGCAAAGGTTCAATTTTATCCTTGCCCATTGTGAAAGTGTGTTTAATACCTTTTCTGTTAGCCTCTACTCTGAAGACTGAAACTAAGTCTTGGTGGGGCCAAAATTAGCAGAGCCTTCAACAGACGTAACAGCAATGCAGCAATACCCAGTATTGACACTTGGTACTGACTCTTGGGGAGATTTTCAGGGTTTTGTGTTGAAAAAGTCTAATTATTTTTTCCCTGCACCCAGAGAGATGGTCACTAAAAATGAGAGAACTGAACTTTTTCAAAGCCCAGAGAGGCTGTGACCCAGGGAAGCACAATTCCCGCTCTCCTGGAGGGCTGGGCAGCACACAAAGTCCCATTCCCAGCAGCCAGGCAGCTCGCAGGAAGTATGGCTCTGGCCTCAAAGACTGGAATGTGTAATTCCATGAGCTTTTTTGGAAATGAAGTGGGAGGTGGATATCAGTCATAGTTAAAATTCCCAAACAGATGAGCCGTACAGGATTAAAGTAACTCAAAACTGGGTTCATATGTGCAATCACAGAAAATGAACAAAGGATGATGGTCCAGTAATTAGAACGTTGAGCAGGACCTGGGCGATCCTAGCTCTATTCCCACTTTACGTCCGATTCATCATCATCCCAAGCAAGTCCCCTTTGCTCCAAACTCATGTTTTGCAGTCTGTTCAATGCACCAGTACCAATTTAGTACAGAATTTCACCTAACAGGGCTTGCAAGCTTGTGGGAAAAGCACCAGAAAACACGAGAGTCTAAAGTCTACACAGGTGCTTGCAAGCTGATAAGACTATCCAAGGGATATTTGCACTTGGCTAATGTATGAACATTGTCACGCTTGGCACTAACAAGTTGTCACCTCCACTATCTTATTTAGCACTGGGACCCTCTCCTGGCACCAAATGGATCAGTTATATCCCAAGACCATTAGTAACAGAAGAGGAGAGTAAGCACAAACAGTGTTTCTTTTGCTATATAAATATATTCATCTTCTACATGTATTTATTCCAGGCAGGCCAGGAAGCTTTTCCTCCTCTTTCCCTTTATAAAGATTTTAAACATACAACACAGACCACCAGAACATATTCTGACTAACAAGGATTTTATTAGAGTAGGGAGATTAGATCCAAGCACTGTTCCAGTCAATTAAATACTATCACTAGTGATGCTGACACGCTAAGGTCTTGAAAGGTTCAACTGCGTAAGGCATAGGGCAAAGGAGCGAATTGCTCAGCACCTCACCAGAGAACAGGGCAGCTTACAGAACTGCGGCCAGGAAGACCTGCAAATGGGTTAGGGAAAGCTGTATCCCCACCAGAATCACCATTCATTTTAATCAGCTGAGCACCATAATAAGATTAGAAGTGATTGGGTTGAGCAGTGGGATTAAACCCATTCACTAATCCCCAGAGTTTACTATTCACAGCTCAAATACATGAGCCCCTTCCTGAAAGATGACAGTCAGAAGGAGTATGAGCTACCTGGTAAAAGAAAGTGATCATTAACACCTTTAAATGAACACCCTTGATTCCTGCTTGCAGAGCATGTGTCACTGCTCAGCGGCCAGGCTGCGCCACTCACTAGCAAAAAGCATCATCCTACCAGAAGAACATTGAGCTTTTGCCTCTGAACTGTCAAAACTAACCAGAACAGGGGAAGCTGTCCATACAAGAACGTTGCAAAAGTGTCAGGAACAGGTCATGGATATTTAGCTTTCTGTACGTTTTTTTGTTTCGCCCATGTCTGGAGAGTCTTTGAAGGAGGAGAGTTAAAAAAAAATATATAGAAAAAAAAATAGTGGAGCATTCAGGGAAACTTACTGCTGTCCCTGGGGAGGTGAAATGTACCAAGTAGAGCAGCAAGACAGCCAAAATAATTCTGTCTTACAGCACGGCTGTAGGTGGATAAGACAAATCCCAAAGGATAAAGAAGCAGAAGAAAGACATTCATGTATGGGATGCAGAAATATTTTTTTACAAACACAGGAACTTGTTTGAAATGGGGAAGAGCAGTGAATGGTTACCTGATCAGTGAACCAGCAAAAAGTGATGAGCCAAAATAACTACCAAGAACTCCCCGAGGCTGTTCCTCTGGCCCTTAGTAAAATCCTTTTGTTGCTTCACTAAACTATCTACGCCAATGTATTATCTCGACCTCTGCCACTGCCCCCCCTTCCTGAACAGCATCTTTTTTGGGATGCCATGCAAGCATGTATTTCCTGTAGGCCTGCTTTCTATTCTAACCTGCCACTAGTTATCAGACCATGGACTCATTTCCATGGTCATTTTGTGTACTGAATTTTCTTCAATTCTCCAATTATAAATATTCACCATATCTTCAAAAGATCAGAGAGCCTCAGACTACCTGGGGCCAAATACTCAAAGCAGGACGCCTCAAAATAGATACTATTACTTTTGCAATTAGACTGCTAGGGGGAAAACAATCTGAAGGTTTACAAAGAAATAAAGATGATTAGGGAAAAAATATCCCATCATGGTCAAAAATATCTCCAGAAGGAGAGTTGCATCTACCAACATTCTACATTGCCCACTTTGCTTAATTTTCTTTGCTGCAAAGTCCTGAGAAGACTAAAAAGACAGGCTGCTAACAGAACAGGTACGAAGCACATTTCCGAGTAACCCCCTTTGTCTGCTGTTAACCTTTCAAAACCAACATCTTTTCCAACTTTCATTTGGCTGGTGGATGGAGTGGGTGACCACTGACCTAAGCGCCCTTCTAAGGACACGAAGGGAGTTTGGAAATTCAGGAGCTGGCAGAGCTCTTGCGTCTTTATGAGTCACAGAGGCTGAAGGAGGCAATTTGGAGCTGCTCATTGCTTTGAAGACTGGGAAAGCAGAGCCTTTAACAGTCACTGCTGAGGCATATCAGAAAATGCAATTAGTAAGGAAGTTTTTTCCCTTAAGTCAAGGATTTATTTTAAGTGCTAAAGGCACCTCCAATATTGCCCCTACTGAAAGCTCAGAGGAAGAATCAGAAACACCGAGTATAAGCATCTCCACAAAGCTATGTAAGAGACAGGGTCAAAGCAACTGCAGAGATAGCCTCCTGTTTTCTGGACATTTCCTATGTACCAGTGCTTTAACTTCAGTCTGAGGCACAGACCAGGACAAAATGGCTGGATTATGCAGTCTTTTCACATTATGGTTTTCAGGCTATAATTAGGGACAAGGTTCACAAAGCATGAGTATTGCAGGACTGAAGTTCAACCCTCTGCATCAGCAAGTCCTGCAGCACACACTTCTATTCCAGTAACACTTGTCCTGTTCCTCTAGAGGCCAGCCAAATCCAGCCCTGGAAACAATTACAGAGCCCACCACATCCAGAGAGGGCCACGGACCACCAAAACAAATTCTTGCACACAACAAGCCTAATGAGGTAGGAATTCAGAAACTGCCACAGGACAGCTCCTCAACACCACAGAAAAATGGAAACTGCTAACCTTAAAGTATAAGGTGCTGTTCATATCACTTATTTTTTCCAGGGAGGCTGACAATGGCAGCTTCACTTGGATATTCACCAGATCAAGCCTTAAGCGTGATACTCTCCAACTTCCAGTCAGCTGCCATTGATGGTCCTGCATGTTTTTTTAAGACATGCCTTCTAAATTCTCATTGGAAGGTAAAATGTCTGGAGAACACACAAGTCCTGGGCTGGAAGCCCTGGCCTATGCTTCCAGCCCCCTCTTTGCCTGCATGGAAAATCTCAGCCCCTGGCATTTTGTCATATAGGGAACACTTTCTGGAGTGACAAAAGTCCAGATTTGGCAGCCAGCATGTCTGAGTACAAGAGGATCACAGCGCTGCTAGCTTGGATCTCATGACCTCAGTAGGTTCTTTGGGTCCACAGCATTTTCAGTCTCTGATCAGCAGTGTTTGGAGAGATACACTAAGCTAATGGTGAGGGAGATTTCTTAATTACTATTAATTTATTTAGGAAGACTTTTCAAAGTGTATCTCTGTAACAGTTACACATTTCTGACTTATGCCTCTATCTGTGGTGTTTCTCTCCTGTATCTTGTTCAGACTGAATGGGGTTTTTTAGCATGACAAATACAAATGTCATTTGATAAAACAGAGGATCTTTGACAGTGAGGATAAATCCTGTTTTGCAGCTTGTAAACCATGTAACTAATGCCAGGCCAGGATGCTTAGAGGTGAGAGTCAGGAGTCCATTTTAAGCTCTCTCAGATTATGACCACAATGTAGTAGAAGGCAGTTAGGTGGAAACTAACAGACAACTGACAAAAAAACTCCAAACAAACCCACAACAACAAACATAAAAACCTCACTCCAAACTCTTGCTCTCAATTCTAAGGCCACTCAAACCAGGGTCCATTCCCACAGGACAGGTAGCAGGCACATGGGACATGCTGACACTCCATCAAAGGAAGCCATCTCCTCTTCTGCTCCCCTCCAGGCGGAATTAGGCAAACTGGGAACATTTCCACGCATTGGCTTGTGGGTGCAGGCCAGACAGCCACAAATCTTAAGGTAATAGGAAGTGCAGGAATTTCTTTCTACCCCTCTCTCCCTCTTTCTACCCCTCTCTCCCTCTAACACTGTCTTTCTCATTCAGCTCTTTCCCGGAGCAGGGGCTGTGCTTTGCAGCCACAAGTTACAGCTGTATTAACACAGAAGCAAAGGAAAGTTTTCAGCCACTAGTTCTGTCAGCATATATGGTGGCTAACTACAATGCCATCAAGGCAGTGGGGAAGATGAATGAGCCTCCCAGGACAGCCCAGCTGCTCTCATCATGTTTCCCCTTCCACCAAGGCATCCTAAGCTCCTCAAGCACAAGTAAGATCACTCTCAGAGAGCACAAACTTTTGGAGATTCCACAAGCTGAAATGCCAGGTGGTTCAGATGATGCAAACCACAAGATAGCTCATAGCAGGAGATGCTTTTTCTCCCTCAGTACACAAAGTCAGGCTTTCTACATGGAAAATGGCAGCTGCCAAATGATACTCATCAAGAGCTAGAGGTACCACATTATAGGAGGTACCACATTACATACCATAGGGGTTTCTAGCTGCTGCTGTTAAATTCTTGTGATGTAGAATGTGCCAGCAGCCCCCAGCCTGGGACTGTGATACTTCTCATATCTCCAGCTTTTCATCCTCCACCGACTTAGATTTCTGTGCAGTTGGCCACACAACAGATGCCACAGGACTTCTCCCCTGCAGCACCACACAGACTTGCTCATCCACTGGATCACAGCTGCACTGGGCAGAGAAGGGACAAAGGGGGTGTCAGTAACAGGAAAACGCCCATCTACTTGTTATATTAGAAGAGCATGAGGTAGACCAAATCAGAGCATTGTGCTCAATCCAAGAGATTTGGCAGACCTGCACATTGTGCTAATTACTGGCCAGAACACAGAAGATAGAAGTCCTCATCCCCAAAACATTCTAATTCCTATATAATCAGGGGAAAGAAAAGGTGGGGGGGGGAGCATGAAACAGCAAAAGTATTAGGACAAACAAAACAGGCGGCAAACATGCAGATGGTGTCAGTTGTGGAAAACTTCATTGATCACTACACTAAAGTATATGAGGTCTCAGCTTTTCAACCACTACAGTTACAGAGTCAGAGCATGTGCTTTTTCCTATCACACTTATCAGTACTGCACTGTTACCATACTGCAGGTACGGAAACAGGCAAGATGCAGAATGGAGCAAGTGAACACGATGGAAGCAAGGCAACAACCAAGTGAAAGACACCAAGCATTAAGTACATTAAAGGGAAGGGTTAGAGAATGAAAAATGCAGGGCAAAATAGAAGGTGGAGGAGGAATCAGGGAGGACAGAGACAGGAATGAGGCTCCCAGAAGGGAAAGGCTGCTGCAAATCAGTCTGATATTAATAATAAATTTCGAGAAGCACTGCTGCAGCTCCTGCAGGCAGGTTTCCACTCAAGAGCTCATTACTTATCCTGAGCTTGTTAGGCAGAGCTAAGGCAGAGTCACAACCCCAGCACAGTTTCAGACAGCAAAGCAAATCCAAATTCCTTCCAGAGAGCCACTACATTTGCTAGAGATATTTTTTTTCCTTCATGATGAGCTAGCAGTGAAGTCAGATCCTCCTTCGACACAGTAAAAAACCTCCAGCAATCCCACGTCCTCCCCCTCAAACAGAGTTCCTTTCTGCAGAGGAGGGAAGCAACTGGACAAGGCACACATTCATCCCAGCCTATTTCTAACCTATTTCTCCTGGAAATGGAATGACCAGAATGAGGAGTGTGGTCACAGTTCTCCTACATTTTTTTTGCAAAGCTAGCCACTAAAGCCACTCTGCTTCAGACATCTTTCAAGCTTGGGATTCTCACTGAAACATCATGCATACAACATCCGAGGCAGAGGAGGCCAGGATAGATGCCATTTCAAGTTCAGAAACTAGTTCAGCTATACATGTATATGAGAAGTTCAGAAATGCTTGCTGGCACCTAAAAGGTGTTCCTTACACTGCACATTTAGCCCAGACAGGCCAGACCCACAGACACTCCCACACTGATAAGTAGGGAGGAAGGAGGTTTGATATGCATCTCACTCCAGCTACAACCAGACTCTGAATGGGACAAGAGAGACCACTTGACTCCCTACAAGCCTTCCCTCCACGCAGCTGAGACTGCAAAGGGGAGCTAAGCAAAGACAGAAGGCAGCAGCAATTGAGGCAGCTTCACAGTTTTACTCACAATTTAATTGAACATAGTGGCCTCATCTTTGACTGACTGTCTTCTCTCTTATGTGACCAATTTTTATGGCCCTCTACCATTCCCAATTTTGCTAACCATTGCTCCAAAACCCCTCCTCACGTGTTACTGCCATCTCCACAGACTACTGACCCTAGTAGTCAAGGTAGGTCATTACCCTGCATGCTGTACTTTTACAGCAGGACATCTTATTCTACAGTAACAAACCCATGCTACTGTAATAAATATGGCAAAGGTGGCTTTGTCTGTTGACTTCAGCAGTCCCTTCAGTATGGCTCTCAAACGCCAGGTATTGAACCCAAAAGCAGCAGCAGTAGTACACACATCAAATCAGGAGAGCTCTCAACAGCCTGAGTATAACAACATGCACCTGGAAAGGTACTGTGGTCCAATGCTGCCTCAGGAGTAGCTCAAGAGATAAAAGAACTTACCTGATCCCAGGCAAGTTTTCACCTGAAACATAACCTGGCCTGAGCAAAGGCCAAGCATCATTTTTCCCTTACACACACCTGAGACATCTCTGTTCTGTTTCCAGGCTCCATGTTCCTCTGATACAAAGAGAAGTTTACATACTTAATGTTGCAGGAGCTGCCAGAGGATGAAATAACATCCCAGCAGTAGAATTACTACAAAGAGCACATTGAAAATCCATGGAGAAGACAACAGTTGTTCAACAGAGGTCAAAGTATCCTGGGATTGCCCATGTCATTCAGGGTCAGTGCTAGAGAAGGTGAGAAATAAAAGCACAAAGAGCACAGTATAATTTAAAAAGAAAAAAAACATGCAGACATTCAGAATGGACAGGAAGAGACTACTGTTTCTTCAGAATACCTAGATGAAAGTGTCAACTTTCACCAGAATGGTATTTCTAGATATAAAGAGGAGACATCATTAAGGTTGCCCTGACTATAACATACCCTCAGTAAAAATACAAAGCACAGCAGAAGTGGTCAGTGAAAGCTTGCTTTGATTTCAAAGCTAACAACCACCACCCTAATGGGACCAGGCAGAGCAAAAGACAAATACACCTGGTAATAACTGCAGAATATTTATTCACAGCTCTTCAAGATGAGAAGTAAAGGAAGGTCCCCTTGGAAACACAAACCTAAAAATTATTAATCGGAATTTAACCCTCACTTTGAAGTTCACCAGAAAGCCACACGGAGACACAAAATTCTGGAGGAAACAGATGAGGAAAAACAGTCACCATCTGCCTCCAGCCAAAAGTTAAGCCCTACAACACTGTACTCCCAGTCACAAGCCCCATATGTAGACTGGAAGTATCCACCACCAGACACTTGTAAGGAGCACATCTAATGCAGAAAGCAGACTACAGTGCAGAGACAACTCAACCCTGCTGCTTATTAGCCTAAGTACAGCAGCAGATTAACACAAGTAGATTGGATGTACTAGCTTCAGGCCCAAAATCTCTGCACTGGGCTCCTCTGTATTTTGGGGGTTTAAGATTAGCCCCAGGAAAGTCAATTCAGCTCTCTGTAACTGCCAGTATAAAAATATCCCATCTGCTGTCAAACAAGACTTAGCTAAACCTTGTTATAGTTTCTGACATACTCCATTCAAATGTGGTCTTATGTCCATGGGTCTACATGTTTTAGGACAAGTAGTGAAGTCCCCCAGGAAGACAATGAAAAGAAAACATGGCTAATACGTTCTCAATTTAAGCACAGCATTAGCTAACACACTGATGTTAAAAGACAAGGAAAAAAAGGGGAAAGACAGGAGTAAAAAGGGAGAAGGTGCTTTTTCAGAAAAGAAGTGTTAATTTAGTGAGTTAAGGAGATGAAGAGAAGTTTGGCCAGACCAGCCGGGCTGGGCGTGTAACTACAGATGGACTGAAACAGTAAAACAACGGTTACTGTTTACCTGAGATACTGAAACTGCTTACATTTGGCTATTTGGTTAAAGCACGGCTTGGAATAATTTCTGCAATAACATTTTTCCTAAACTCAGTGGTAACAGCACAATTAACAAGGGAACCTAGCTGTCCAGCACGGAGTGTAAAAAAGCTGCAGGCACCGTGCAAGCTGCAGGCACCGTGCAAGCTGCAGGCACCGTGCAAGCTGCAGGCTGAACTTATCTTGAACCAAGATAGCTCTGTCACTTCAGATTACCTCCAAATCCTGCCTTCCTAAATGCTTTTTCTAAAAATAGTCCTATTTTGTGTGTGTGTGTGCTTTAAAAATAAACATGTAATTATGGTTACAGAAACATCTGAGATGCAAAGCATTAAACTGATGTAACCAGAGCACTGTCAGAGCTCTCACCCTCTGAACTATGTAACAACCTTCCTGCTCTCTGAGCTTATCAAGGTGTTCATGAATTTTGTTTATTGTACCTCTGAACACAGAGAGATGCAGTTTTCAAGATGGATTCCTCACAAGGGGGAAAAATGCCTCAGTAACAGACAGAACCACTTTAATATTAAAAAAAACCCACCTGTGCTAGTTTGAAGCTAGCTAGAATGTTTTGGTGAGAAGAACTAGATTACAGGCTGTGAGAGGAAAACACCTCGAGTATTGTGCTCACTGCACCATGCCACCGAGTATTGTGGGCACTACAATGAAAGAGAGCTGTGGAGGTGCTGGAGCAGGTCCAGAGGAGGGTAACAAAGCTAGGGAAGGGCTTGGGGAACAAAACTTATGAGGAGTGGCTGAGGGAGCTGGGGATGGTTAGTTTGAAAAAGAGGAGGCTGAGGGGAGACCTCATTGCTGTCTACAGCGACCTGAAGGGACATTGTGGAGAAGCTGCTGCTGGGCTCTTCTTACAGGCAACTGGAGACAGAACAAAGGGGAATGGCCTCCGCTGAGACTGAATAGGTTTAGATTGGACATTAGGAAAAAGTTTTTCACAGAGAAAGTGATCAGGGACTGGA
Source organism: Tricholaema leucomelas (assembly GCA_013400475.1). Taxonomy (NCBI): domain Eukaryota; kingdom Metazoa; phylum Chordata; class Aves; order Piciformes; family Lybiidae; genus Tricholaema lacrymosa; species Tricholaema leucomelas. The sequence continues at coordinate 522,291 of WAAF01000066.1, forward strand.
ATGAGCTGCCTAAGGAGGTGGTGGAGTCACCCACCCCGGTGTGTTTAAGGGTGATCTGAATGTGGTGCTTACAGATATGGTTTGAGGTGAACCTTGTAGAGTAGGGTTCTAGGTTGGACTTGGTGATCCTGAGGGTCTTTTCCAACCTGGATGTTTCTGCGATTCTGTGAATCTCAAAGGTTAAATACAAATAAATAACAAACGGTGAGGTCTACTTCACTCATAGGCTTGCTGACATGTATAAAACATAAGTCAAAACATAGATAAGACACTTGGCACTTCTCTCACTTGGGCTGCGGCTGGGGAACTGGCTGGGATGCGTCTTACTCTCTAACCCCACCCTCCATTGTGGACTAATCCACTTTGCTTTCTAACCCCCTGGCCGAACTTCTATACTTCCTTGGGACTAGGGTAAGGTTGAGAGGGGTAGAGGGAAGGTGAAGGGGTGGTTGAGAGCCCCTCCTGGGGACTCAGGTTTCTGGGAGGGGAGTTGTGTTTCTGTATTACCTTTTACCTTGTATATTTTTGTATATAGCTGTATATGCTGTAAATATCTGCTTGTATATTGTGCTAGCTGTAAATATAAGCTTCATTCATATTTCCAGAGCCAGCTGACTCTAGTCTGGGTGATTTCTAAAGTGGGGGGGGGAACAACCAAACCACCACACCACCCATTTATTACCTTCCTTTAACTCCAGTCTACAATGGCAAAGGGATGATCTAATCTGGCAAACATGATGCCATTTCCATCTTCTCTCTAATCTCATCCCTTGAGTGTCCTCACCTCCCAGTTAATTTCCATAATTAACCTACTCTATCATTCTGTCATTACTTTTCCCTAACGTGCAGCCTGAAGTCTTCATGGGTGCTGTGTCTTTTACTGCCTGCCTTAAGAAGAGAAACGTATTGACATAGCATTTGCCTGGCATGGTTACTTTAGGGTGCAGTCTGCCATTTAAAGCTTCCTTTGCAGCTTCAGGCCTCCATTGTACTCCTTTCCTTTTTCTGTCCTGGACACAGCGTTGTCCTGCACTGTCAAACAACCTTCACACTACATCCTAATATAGTGGGAACAATAACACAAAGATTCAACCAACCAGGTAAGAATAGGAAACCAGAACCTGACAGAAGTAGCCAACTCTTGTACTCAGCTGATGGGTCACAGTTTTGCTGCTTCAGTTTCTCACTGATACTATTCTTGCACCATACCAACAAGATAAACAGTTTGAATTAATAAGCATATCCAAATTCATGCTGGCTTCTGCAAGTCTACAAAAGCCAGTGACATGGAAAAACCTGCAAAGAAAGCACTGCTCATGTTTTTTTTTCCCAGCAGAAATAAGGAATATGTACTGATAGCAAGGTCAAAACCATCAAGGAGGTAAGTAGCCACATGTACTGAAGCTATGGATGAGAATGCCTTGGCAGAGGATACAGTAGGTGACAAAAATAAATTAGTAAAAAAAAGATTAAACTATCCAGATTCATGGAAAAGTCAACCTGAGCTGGCATCCTGATCTGACTCAGGGTGGTTGTTCCACACATTGGTACTTGTGAACAACACAGCAGGGCAAACACATTAAGATACCTCTTTGAATCCAACTTCATCAAGCCACCCAGATTTGGTGTGATACTATTGGTGGCAGTGCTAAAGGTGACAGAGGAGCAGGTTCCAGGAGAACAGAAAATCACTTGTGCGACCTCCAGGCTACTGCTATCCTCCCCTCTCTCACTGCTGCTAGACATTTCATTCTGGTTTTGAAAAGTCTTTCCAATGATGCTGGGAAATGTATTTCACATGTGAAAAACCCCTAGATAGTTACTGCAAGTTCAGTGCAGAGTTAATTACAGTCATATCTAACCAGACTTAAGAAGTACTCTGGTGTCTTCACATTGAAATGATGAATACAGGTTGGGTTCCTTTATGAGACAGGCATTAGAAATGTGCCAAAACAGACAGCCTCCCCTAGGAACAGGCTCTGGAGACAGAACAGTGCTACTTCGAAGGGGGGAAACCCTTTGAATCAGTGAAGGATTCAGTGCTCTTTAAATAGGAACTGGATATAATATAATCTTGCCTACTGACAGAAGATAAAGGTAGACTTCCATCTTTAAACCAAATGTTTTTAAGAAAACTGTCACAGTTCAAGAGAACATGGGTCTCCTAGAGGGCACACAATTACAGCCATCAGAAGTTAACAAAGACCAAGTACAGGAACTGAAACTGTTCAGCAGAGGGTTTTAATCTCACTCATCAGCAAGACTGAACTTTTGTGCTCTGAGCCCATCAGATGCAGATCAATTGCTCCTGAAGCAGGGTACAGCCATTCTGATTGTATCAACAGCAAAGATTCCTCTGCCCAAATCATTAGATTTTTTGCTAGCTGCACTTAATTAAGAAACCTAAAACAACAGAATCGTTTTGGTTGGAAAAAACCTTTAAGATCATTGAGTCCAACTATTATCTAAAGCTATCAAGCCTGGTGTTAAACCATGTCCTTTAGCACCACAGCTATGCCTCTTTTTTAAACACCTTCAGGGAAGGTGGTTCAGCCACCTCCCTGGGAAGCCTGTTTCAGTGTTTGATAAACCTTTTAGTGAAGATGCTTCTTAAAATATCCAATCTAAATCTTACCTGGTGCAACTCGAGGCTGTTTCTTCTCATCCTATAATTTGTTACTAGGGAGAAGAGCCCAACATCCACCTTGTTACAACCTCCTTTCTTGTAATTATATAGAGAAAGAAGGTCTCCCCTCCACCTCCTTTTCTCCAGACTACACTCCAGTTCCCGCAGTCATTTCTCAGAAGTTCTGTTCTCCAGACTCTTCAACAGTTTCATTACCCTTCTCTAGACCCACTCCAGAACTCCAATGTCTTTTTGCCGTCAGAGATACAAAACTGAATACAGTACTCAAGGTATGACCTCACCATTGATGAGTGCACAAGAAGGTGGAAAGCAGTTTCTATTTTCAATAGTATACAAAACAAGGAGAGAGAAGATATATCCATGATGATGGAACCTTCCAGGGATCTCTAGATGTCATCTACTCCAGCTCCCAAAACAGCAGCTGCGTTGGCCGGGAATCGAACCCGGGTCAACTGCTTGGAAGGCAGCTATGCTCACCACTATACCACCAACGCTACTCCTCAGCAAGTGAGCTGGCAATACACACAATGCATCCTGACATCACCTGGCTTTCTTTTTCCTTTTTTCCTAAATATGTGAAGAAATAATAAGAGACAGAGAGCTCCGACAACAGGCAAAGGAATCATAGAATCATATCAAGGTGCTCCCACATCATCCAAGATACATTGTGAAGTGCAATAATGTGTTCCCTGAGACACAGCACACAGCTCAGCTTGTGTTAGAAGTTGTGGCAGCTGTCTCTTGAGAGAAATCTTGATACTCCCACCAGCAGGGCACACTATGAAGCATAAAGGTGGTAGCAGCAACTGTATAAGACATCTGGCTGGAGAAGAGTTGGGATTTAGGAAAACAAAAAAAAAGGAAAGAAAGAAGGAAAAAAGCATCTAAGCTAACCTAACACTGTGCTGGGAAAATGCAGAGACTGCATCATTCTAGTAAGTCTCTCAAAAGGCTAATGTACACACTGACAGAAGGGCTGTGGGCTACTGCAAAAAGCACCAGCATGGTGTGGGCCTTCCCCATACTTACCAGACACTGTTGACACTGAAGAACTGACTTACTTGTTCATAGGTTGCCCCTTCTGGTTATTTTAAAGCTGTGGACACCTGATTTACAGAAAGCTAAACCAGAAATATGTTGATAGCTTACTCTGGGTTTTGCATCTCTAACTTACTTGGGAGAGAACAGACCAGGTGTGGCTCTGACAGGATCATTTCACCTTGCTTTACAGTTTTCATCTTTTAGGGAAATGTGTCCTGACACTCCACTAGGAGATCTCTCTCCAACAGCAGACACACAAGGTCAAACCAAAAGAGGTCCACCTAGTTTAGCATACTCTTTGCAGCAAAGGTCAAGAGATAACAACGCCAACAGATTGGTATATCCTGCTTCTTACCGGCAGTCCCCAGAACACATCTGCAGTCTAGGTAAAGGTGGTATCTTTGTGAAGTGAGTGCCATGGAGGAGTTCTGCACCTTCAGCCCTCTTCATGCCACTGGTCAGCTGGCTGCCCCTTCACTCCTCCCTCATTACAGTTTCCCATCTTGCTTTAGTACACTTGGAATAGTTATCCCTGAGGCACTGGGCCTGAACATTTAACAAAACATTTTGTACACTTGTTCAGCACCTTGAACATTGTGTCCAGAGTGAAGCACTTTAGATAAGTGTTAATACACTTTTTGCCTCCGAATACTGAGCGAAGCAGGCTATGCATACAAACCAAGCAGAACTAGTAAATAAAATCTGTCTACAGGTTTAAATATTAAGTAAACAGAATCCTGTCTTTCTTACTCATAATTCCAGTTCCCAGGTAGACCCATTTAGCCTGTACTTGCAGCACAAGCACTGAGTTATCCAGAAAGAGCATGTGGTGCTTATTTTGCTCTTAATTTTAAGCAGATTCTGAATAGATTTTGAGAGAACATTAGTGACTTGCCTTGATCCTGCACAAAACAACAGTTTCTTGATGGAGAAACAGAAATGGGGACAATTTATGCTGAGAGACTGAATTCAAATTTGAAGGTACCATTAGATCAACAAGCAGGTGCTGCCAAAGAAACCCTGAAGAGTTTGCCACAGCTTTCAGAGAAGAAATGGCATGCTCTAAAGAAAACTACCCTATAAGTAAAAGGAAAACACTGTTTAGAATGGTTATGACTCATATATAGGCTTCTCTTAACATCAGGCTTATTATGCAAACCGATACGTTACAATGTCCATTTATTTTTAACCAATTAAGCTGTCCTTGATGCCACCTTTTAATTCACTGTTTTCCATTGTCTGTCCTTGATATCCAGACTACATTAGCCAGTACATGTAAGTATGTAACAGAGATTTAAGCATCTCACCTGCCCTGGGACTCTGATTAGTTTTGCAAAATAGATTTCCCTGCTGTGCAAGAAAAGTCTGAGCTAAGTAACAAGGGCATCACTTCAAAGTTACTCTGCTCATTTGAGGGCTGTTAAAATGCATAGACATGAAGATCCAAAACACCTAAAGATTACTCAAATTGTTAGTTTAATGGATGATCTGCATAGTATCACTGTTGTTCACATCATGCGTGCAGCTTGCTTCAGAATAGGCTCATCTTAAGCAATATATTTAAAAGGAAAAAATGTCTCAACAGTTCTCATAACTGATGGCAATAAAAATTACAACAAAACTTATGAGTTGTACATGTTTCTTCTTTAAGGAGAAGTAATCAAACGTATTATAGTAAACAGTGTCCCGAGCAGCAGTCCTCATCCATGTATCCTACTCTATCCTGTAACTTCGAAATGTGTTTCCTCAATAGCCCAATAAAGGTCTCCCTAAAGAGGACTTTATTATTTTCTTTAAATGCACACAGAATAACAGAAAACATCCAACTAGAAGAAACCTCAAAGAGTCCAACCTTCATCCCAGCACTGAAGTGTCAACATCAAAACCATGTCTCTAAGCACCAGGTCCATATGCTGGTTAAACAAAACAAATGAAAAACCACACACAACAAAATCCCAAACTTCTGTCCACTGCAGATTTTCAAAGAGGTGAAGAGTTGATATATTACTGTAAGAAATATTTTTTTTTGGTACAAAGATGTTTTCTGCCTTGTATTGATACTACAGCAATGTGATGGTTTGGGTGTTACCTGCTTTCCCACACTTTGGAAATCACCCAGACTACACTCAGCTGGCTCTGGAAATTTGAATGAAGCTTATATTTACAGCTTAGCACAATATACAAGCAGATATTTACAGTATATGCAGTTATATACAGAAATACACAAGGTAAAAGGTAATACAGAAACAACAGCCCTCCCAGAAACCTGAGTCCCCAGGAGAGGCACCCAACTGCCCTTTTACCTTCTCCCATCCCTCTCTACCATACCCAGGCCCAAGGAAGAATGGAGGTTTGGCCAGGGCTTAGGAAGCAAAGTGGATTAATCAGAGAGATGGCACAGAGGCTAGAGAGAGAAATGAAGCTCAGAGCTCCCAAGCAAAGTGCCTTATCTATGTTTGGATTCTTGTTCTTATACATCTCAGCAAGCCTATGAGTGAAGTAGACATCACCACTGTTTCCCTTTCACAGCTTGTAATCTAGTTCTTCTCACCAAAACATTCTAGATAGCTTCAAACTAGCACAAGCAGCTACACAGTGACACAACAAACAGCTAACAGGGTTATGCTATCACACTCACAGTACAAATGCAGCACCCTATGCAACTGAAGTATTCTTACAGTAAGTGTTGAAGGCAGAGGGAGTTTCAAGATGTGGTAATGTGCTTCTCCACACAAAGCTACACTTTTAAACTAAATAAAATTGATCATTTCTCCTTCTTGTATCTTAGAGAAGCCCTTTAAGGAGCTGCAGTGATAAAAAGGTCAATTTAACAATTCTAGGCCAAAACTTTGTGTTCCATTTAAAACATACACCACCAAATAAATGTCATTTTAAGGCCTTTTTGATTTTTTTAAAGTATATAATAAGTGAATGCATTCTAAGTCCTAGAATTCTTTAGCCTTCAACAATAACAAAACAGATTCTTTTTAAAAGAGAAAACAAACAAACAAAAAAAATCAAAAAATCCACCCATTTTACAAATGAACACAGACAATGCTTTTGAGCATTCAAACTGGCAGTCTAGGATTCATTTAGAGGGTGAATACCAACCCACACCAAACATAGGGAACTGTAATAGTAACTTTAGAGACAGACAACATTTAAAAACGAAGTAATTCTAAATACACTTAGGAACAATTGACTTGAGTGTTTCTGGATTGCATCTCTGATTTTTAAACCAAGGAGTATGATCTGTTTAACAGCGTAGGATTAGAAAGCTGCTGAAGTTCTGCATTTCACCTACATGCACTTCAGGTTTCACATGAAAAGTTTTTAGTTTTGAACTCAAGAGTATTGTGGCTGGGGAAAAAAACCTCAATGTTAATTAGTTTAATGACATTCTGGAGCCAAATTTACTGTTAGCTGTTACGTAATCTCCCCTTTTGATTTCCCAAGGCAAGATGACATGTGCAGCCTGCCAAAGACAAACTTTCATATTACTTAACAGCTGGAATAATGTGTATGACAAGGATTGAAGGCAAAAGAGTAAATTAGCTTTTAAATTAAAAATAATAATGGAATAAAAGTTAACAATGGTCTCTGCTCAGCAGGGAAGTGTTGAGTTCTCCATGCTGAGTCACCATAGGAAAGGTCAACAAGCAGAGAACCCACTCATCCAACTGAGCACCAAGAATTCTTGCCTTAATTACACATTAAATGAATCAAATTGCACAAATCTTTACAAATGAGGCCTTTTACCAAAAAAGAAAACAAACAAACTGATAACATGGTGCAAAACTAGCCACTGGCAAGAGGTGCTCTTGACACATTTATATCAGAAAATACTACTGTTGTCTCAAGACACCAGATCAAACATGTTTTCCTTCATTTTCCAATAAATTTGGGAATGACAGGATGCAAAGCTATGTCAGCTCACAGAAAATTTGACTCTGAAAGTGCTAAAAGACTGTCAGGCTCACTTGCCCAAGCTCGACAATGCTAATGAGAGTTATGAATATGGACAACTGTATTTCTAGATATCTCAGGTGTAAACCTTTCAGTATCTTGCTGCTCATGATAAAGGAATCTTCAGAAAACAGCAGACCTCTTCTGGCTCCTCTGTCCCTAGTGCACTCTGGTGTCACTTCTAACTGGAAACATTTTGCAGATTGGTTGCTCAGGTTGAGAGTGACTTAAGATTAAAGTGACTAAACTCACTTAATTGTGGCTGTAATTTTTTCAGAAGACTGGAGACTCATTAACCAGTAGTGCAGTAATGAACATTTGTGCCGTAACTTGTTGCCTAGGCAACGAGGGACTGTACTTATCGAGCGTGAAATTATCATTAGAATGTAGCTCCTATGGAAATTGAGTAGAAGCTATTGTAGCACTGTAGCTTCCCAGTGAAATCTGAACAGTGGTTGTGATGCCCTCCAAAAAGAAAAGGAACGCTTGGGGGCGGGAAAGGGTGTGGGGAGGAAATCTTTGTGTTGCAGAGGTGAGTCAACATTAGCTCCCATTAAAGTACTTACTGTCAAAGTGGTGTATATGCAGCAGGAAAAGTTAATTAGTAATTCTGTAAGAATATACCATAATTTAAATACCAATTGAGAGTTGAACTGAAGCTCTGGAAGGGAAGGGCAGGAAGGCACTCAGTTTCTGTATATTAAGACCATCTTCATACTTGCTTTATGTCCTTAATATTCCCCAACACCTACTCCTAGATGAAGTTTAACATGTATCTTGCTTGTATCTACAGTTAGGCTAGTAGGAGAATTAAAGTGTTTTGGCTAGTTAGTGACTCTACTCTTTCCACCATGAAAGCTTTATGAACTTCTGCAGCAGAAGCCTTGCACTTGCACATAAGAACCATTTCTCCATCAAAACAGAAGAAATAGTTGAGCCTGCCCTGCTGAAGAATTTCATGCTTTGTCCTTGGCCCACCTCCAAGAGACTCAATCAGAAGCTCCCATCAACTATAAAATGCAGGACCTCTCAATTTCATCTCATTTTCATTGAAAGTTAATGTCACATGCTTAATTCAAGACACAGCCACAGAAAGCTCTTATCTCCTTGTAAGCAGAGAACATTCTTTTAAACACTTCAAGTTTCCCTAAGCATTCTGGGTTTCAACACTCTGTACCCTTCTTGATTCCTGATGACTCTGGGTCCTGGTCTTCTTCTGTTCAGATCTGCACTGCTGCATGTCTAAACACATGATCAGACTGCAGAAAGTCTATCAGAGTTAGTTAAGAGAGGGAAAAAAAGTAGTGACTTCAAAATATTGGCAGAATAGTTTACTTTGCCAAGCCAGACCTGCTAGCTATGCCTGATGAGATTAAAGAATGCCTCATGAATAGAATCATAGAATCAACCAGGTTGAAAGAGACCTCCAAGATCATCCAGTCTAACCTATCACCCAGAACATACTAACTCTACTGGGAAAGCTATTCCATAGCTCCATAAGCATCTTCTCATAAATAATCTGCTTGCAAAAAAAAACCCCAAAATTATGCAAAAGCCTCATGCCCTCAATGACTCATCTCCCAGCAAAACAGCACACAAGAACACAGTCTGTAAAGCTGGACAAGTAGGCCTTCAAAACATCACACAGATGTGACAGTAATATGGGAGTCTCCACACATGCAATGAGACATTGTTGTGGGTGAACAGCTACACCTCTGCAGTGCTAGATGTTTTTAGATGAAAACATATTGCATTAAATTGTCCTTCCCTTTTGAGCTACTTGTTCTAGTGGGAGGTGTCTCTGCCTATGGTGGGGTGTTGGAACCAGATGATCTTTGAGGTCCCTTCCAACCTAAATCATTCTATGATTCTCTTTTCAAAGTTAAAATACTGTGATTGTGGATGTCTCTCTACAGTTAGCACTGAGAATCATATGAACTTGTAGGAAGAAGAATTTCACTTCTCACCACCAGGTTTGAACTGGAGTAGCAGACAAACACCTGCACTAAGTGTCTGTAGCACAGCCATTTTCAGTTTCTGTAAGACTTTTATTCACCCTCACTTTGAGAGAACAAAACAAAGCTAAACCTACATGACTGAAGTTCAGGGAAAAGGGTTTGCTTGTTTGACAAAACAGGTGCTGAGAGGGATTTCTCATATATAAACAAAAAATTGAGACTGGTCCTACCAAACATTTGTCCTTCTTGTAAACGAGTATGCTTGTACAGAAGTAAGGTAAGTGGCATACCGGCATGGACCTGAACCCGAAGATTAGAGAGTTGAGAAAGTTATGATGCATACTGCGCTAACACAGTTGTGGTGACACAAGCAGCAAACTACAAGCAAGGTAGGTGTGCATTCACAGCTCATTAACTCCTCTGTTGTAACTGCCTATATGGAAACTCTTACCTCCCAGAGCACACAAGCAGCCAGCTTCGATTCTACTGAAGGGTCAAGATCTGTTGCAATTTGCCTGCTATTTATGCACTACACTAGCTGCCTGTGTAGGCCTGCCACATAGAAACAAAAGCCAATGTTGCTCTCAGCCTAACAGCTCAGGTAACATAAACAAGATGGAGAAACTTTCATCCTGTTCAACAACTGTTTGGCTTTGGTCAGAGATGTGCCAGATACTCCTTTTCTAAAGGAGGCAGGAACAAAACGAACACTTCTCCACAAGCTTTCTTGTTTAAGGAAATGCCAACAAATGAAGCAGTTACAGACAAGTTGCAGAGGTGGCATGCACAAAGCAGGACGCAAGAAGTGACACGACAAAGTTTGGTCACAGAATTGTCAGGGTTGGAAGGAACCTCAAAGACCATCCAGTTCCAACCCTCCTGCCATGGGCAGGGACACCTTACATTAGATCAGGCGTCAAACAACATGGGAATTATGGTAGCTTAAAGATACATCAGAAGGGCAGGAAGCAGCTATTACTGCTCCAGCTGTGGATTTTTAATTCATGCATTCTCCTCTGCAAGGGCAGCAATAACGAGCAAAGCACCTCTCTTCTCCACTTGCACTACCATCACAGCCTTATTTAGCAAGCACACAGCATCACTTTTAAGCCTCAGGAACAGAGCACAGTCGTGCCTACAGCTTCCGCTTAACCAGAGCTGAGTGGTTTCTCTGCAAAGTTAGCTCTGAGAGGTGAGATCCAAGGTCACCCAGCCTAAAACCTCTTCCAACAGCAGACACCCAGGGAACAAGAGCGCACAGGCAGCAGTCAGTAGCCTTCCTAAAGAAGCTCCTTCAGCCCTCAGCAGCTCAGCCCATAGGCTGAGGTGATGTTTGGCCACAAATTAATAACCTGGCCCACAAAACTCCTCTTATTCCTTTTTGTAGCATACACAAGTGCTAAAAGCAAATGCAGGGTCAAAATGTAAGGCTAGATGGTGGCCAACACAGGGCAAATATCTCCATACAGATGCCAGTAGCTGAACATGGTAAAAAAAATTAGTAAAAATTAGAAGCAAGACTTAGGATAATGTCATGCCACAAAAGCAATGACCACAGCCATAAAGACTACCAAGAATCATCATGACAAATGCAAATCAGGATCATTCCAAAGGAATTCACTTAGCAGGACTGACATCTTCATTTTCCATTAAAGCACACTGGTTCACAATCTCTTTACACAGGACTCCTTTCTCCTAACCAGTAATTATGTACAAGTTTCACAACAGAAATACTCCTTAGCTATGCTGTACTGAGAAGGCTTGATTTGATTCTGAGATCCAAACCAGAATCTCATTAACTGAAAAGACAACACCAGTGAAGCATGACAGGTGTTAAACAGATTTCAGTTTTGATCATTTATTCCTCATCAACATTATCACTCTCTGAAATCAATACAACAACAATAAACACCTACTCTCTCTCCTGGGCTTGGGCTCCATCACATTGTGAAGAACTATTAATCTAACTGCCCGTGACCAAGAATAGTAATAAGCTTAACTTCATTTTCAGGAAACACTAAAAGGGAACAAATCTAGGTTTAATTTCAAATCACAGTTGCCTATCTACAACTAGATTAGATGCAACAGATGATTTCCACCATCAGCAGCTTTCCACCAGTTTCTTCCCTGGTGCACACAACCACTGAACCAGACCCATTTTAAACAGCCACCTTGCAAGATGCCATTCAAGGCAAAAAGTCAGGATTTAGATGTGCTTAGACTATGATATATCTGAAGCTGCATCCCTGTTGGGAAGCATCTGCTGATGGGCAGGGGGAAGGGAAGGTAGGTACAAGTACTGCCTTATGGCAGGAAGAAATGATAGAAGCAAAGCCACCTTTCAAATATCAGGTAATTGCTTTCCTTTTTTAGGTCTGGAGAATCATCTCAGTCACACATTGTGAGCCTGCTATTTTTGTACAGACCAACCCTCACACTGAGTAAAGACAATATGTCTCCTGGGTTTTGTTTTTTCAAAAATAATCCTCAAGAAGACACTGATGCCAATTCCAACACTTAAACCCTTACACAGGTCAGACCATCTGTTTCTTAACTTGGAAGGGGAGATCGGATAAAAACATCTTCCCCTATCCTTTTACATAAATCAAAAGCAGACAGATCTTACAATAAAAATCAAACTACCTAACACACGTCATCCCAGTTTCTTTCCATATCTCACTATAAAACACATTTAAGGAAAGGAAATTGGCAACAATGAAAGTGCCTCAAGAATTTGCCCAAGCAAGAAAATTACTGCTCAAAAGACAGCTTATGCTTCATTTTTATTAATTCTACAAAATCAGTTTGTCAAGGTTGGGGGTGTTTTCTCTGTTGGACAGGTACTGAGAGAGTTCTTAGTGAAAATCAAAGGAAGTGCAAGTGGAAGGGAAGAGGGAACCTGTTGATGAAAAAAAAAACAAGCCTAGCACTACCAGTTAGTCATCTCATGTCACTCAAAACCTAAGCCTAGCACAGGGTTTCTCATGGACTGCACACAAAGCAGGGTCTAAGAGAAGATGGTAACAGCTTTTCTCATGACAAAAGGACAGCTAGCTAGTACTAGTATTATTCTTCCCCAAATAGCAGCTCTTTCTGTCAGACATAACATATGCACTAAAATAACTCCCTGCTTTCTCACAATTCATGACTAGAAAATTACAAAAAAGCAGATATCCTGGTTTGGGTTGTTTGGTTGGTTTTGTGTCTCTCCTTTTCACTGATGAATCCAGTGAACAAGACCTACTCACAGAGACCACCTCCACAGCAGAAATCCAGATATCCTATCATCTCTACTAGCTCTCTAACCTGAGTCCCCACTACCCACTCTATCTTGCTCGATTTCAACAGCCACAAGAGGAGGTTGGGAGCCTTCCAAGACCCTTAGTATATAAACCCTGTTTCTTTGAGCGGTAAGCAAGTTCATCCCATACTAAAAAGGAAAAACTAAGCTACAGTGAATTCAAAGGGAGAATTGCTGTCAACTTCAATAGGAAGATAATTTAATTTGCTTTCTAGTCAGACACTGCTGCTTGCAGAAAATCAGGAAAATAACACTGGAAACAAAGCCAACACCAGTGACACTGAGCTGGTAAGACTGTCCTGTGTAAACATGTTCTTCTCGCCTCTGAAGACTAAAGTTAAGTGATTTTAAAATGTATTTATAACCAGACCTTAAAAGCAGGGCCTTTTGAAAAATGGGGTCTCAAAGTTCTTGCTTCAATCCATTCAAGCCATCATATTTAAACCAGATTACTTAGAAAGCAAGTGAGCAAGCCATTTTTCCCACAGTTTCACAGGCTACTATGCAGGAAACTCAATAGCATCTAGGAGGTTAAAAACATATTTTCCATACACTTCTCTGCAACAACAATGAGGGCAGCACAGAGCTAACACAGGGCTGTCCAGCAAAACAGTCATGTCTGCAAACATGCACATTCTTGGCTATAGCTGTTTACAGGTTTGTGATTCATAATTAATACCCCCAATGAAAACAACTACTCGTGTCTGAAAGCCCTAAAGCCACAACGAGCTAATTACTAATAAAAGCTCTACAGTCTCAGTTAAGCTGTGGGAATGTAACCAGGCACTGCCAACAGTGCAATGGTGAGCAAAGCTTAAACAGTCCGAGTACTTTGATAAACCCTCCACAGTTCTCCCTCTCCCCATTTTCCCTCCCCCACAAAAATAAAACACCTTACTCCACAACACAACAAATGAGAAGGAAGACAAAGAGCTCAAGCAGGAGGAAAAAATAAACAACCAAGCACTCAGCACCACCACCCCCCAAAAAAAAAATTAATTCAACAAAACCAAGACAAATGAAAATCCAAACCTAGGCTTCCCACCAGGACACTGGGAAGCTTCACACAGTCACAGTACTAAGAAGCTTGGAGATAATCCAGTCCAACCTATCACACAACAAATTCTAACTAAACCATGGCACTAAGTGCCTCATCCAGCCTCCTTTTATACACATCCAGGTATGGTGACTCCAACACCTTCCTAGGCAGCCCATTCCAATGCAAATCTCTCTCTCTGGGAAGAACTTCTTCCTATCATCCGGCCTAAACCTGCCCTGGTGCAGCTTGAGACTGTGTCCTCTTCTTCTGACACTGGGTGCCTGAAAGAAGAGACCAACTCCCACCTGGCTAAAACCTCTTTTCAGGTAGACAGCAATGAGGTCTCCCCTGAGCCTCCTCTTCTCCAGGCTGAACAACCCCAGCTCCCTCAACCTCTCCTCACGGGGCTGTGCTCCAGCCCCCTCACCAGCCTTGGTGCCATTCTCTGGACACATTCAAGCCCCTCAACATCTTTCTTCAATTGAGGGGCCCAGAACTGGACACAGTACTCAAGGTGTGAGCTAACTAGCGCTGAGTACAGGGGCAGAATGACTTCCTTGGTCCCGCTGGCCACACTATTCCCAATACAGGCCAGGATGCCGTTGGCCTTCTTGGTCACCTGGGCACACTGCTGGCTCATGTTCAGTCGGCTGTCAAAGTCACTCATCACTTGTAGTCACTGACAGCAGCAGCAAAAGCTGAGCAAGCACTGCTGCTATGCAGAAAGCATGTTGGACGTGCTCTCGCCCTGATGCACTAGACAGGGTACACCAAAATGTGCTGTGCAGAATATACACTTGACCTTAATGCTGCTTTTTCCAGGAAGAATCACAGAAGCGGAGAATGACAGGTTGGAAGGGACACCAAGGATCATCTGTCCAACCTTTCTAGGTCATAGAGCAGTTTAAATGTGAAGGGTCAGCACACTGTCAAGCTGAGTCTTAAAACTGATCAATACAGAGGAATCCACTACTTCTTTAGGGAAATGATTCCAATTTCTAATTGCTGTCCCCAGGAGTAACTTGTACCCATTAGCTCCTGTCTCCTCCACGTGACTCCTTGTAAAAAGAGAGACTCCGTTGTCCTGGTAGCCACCCCTGATGTACTGGTGCACTGTAATAAGGTCTCCCCTAATGCTTCTCTTCTCAACACTAACAAACGCAGCTCTTTCAGCCTTTCCTCATATGGCAGAACTAACAAGCTGGTTTGAGAGCTACAGATTGGTTGGCTGGATTTTGCTTTGAATTCCATTTTCTAGTGGAAGAAAGTCCTTCCTGGTAGCATCAAAAGCATAACAAAGACTTCCAGACATGTTTTTCCTCCATTTTTTTCACACATCTGAAGTATTTCACAGCACGAACAGATAGTAAAGTTAAGATTCC
The DNA here is from genome assembly GCA_013400475.1 of Tricholaema leucomelas. Lineage (NCBI taxonomy): Eukaryota > Metazoa > Chordata > Aves > Piciformes > Lybiidae > Tricholaema lacrymosa > Tricholaema leucomelas. The sequence continues at coordinate 537,625 of WAAF01000066.1, forward strand.
TGCAATAAAACCTTTCTCAGAGGCCTTTCAGGTTTCTAAAAAGTACCAACAGGGCTCTTAAATCAGTAACCACCTAGAACTTCACTTAATTACCTAAGTAAATTACCTAAGACTTCTCCTTAAGGGATCTAACAAAGTTTGAAACTGCATTTCCTGGGTATGTGGCACAGGTTTAACTGCTGCCTGTACATTAGTGTCGTTTACTCCTCTCTAATAAGCCAACCAGCTCTGTGGTGTGGTTTGCTGTAAGCTCAGCACACATAACTGAAACATAATTTGATTCCTAAGGACCAGTACAGATATGAGTTACAACGTAATGGTTGCAGAGATTAACATCTGCTGCCTTGGTGTTACTGAACAGTCAATCTAAAAAGAGAAAACACAACAGCATCACTTTATTACAGCGAGGGTGACAGAGCACTGGAACAGGCTGCCCAGAGAGGTTGTGTAGTCTCCTCCTGTTGTGGTAGGCCTCATAGGCCCAAAATAGGCTTATACATGTCCTGCCTTGCCTAAGCATGTTTTTCTGCTCCACCAGAGAGGCACGTGCAGGAAACGAACACAAAAGAACCTGGAGCCGCTGAGTCTGGCCTGCCCAGGGTCCTGTGGGGTAAGGTACACACACTCAGCTTGTGCCTGCCTAGAGCAAGGCCTGTGCTTTTCTCAGGTTAGGGAAAAGCAAGCCTGTGGCTTTGCCTAATATGGTAAGGTTTGGCTAACTGCCATCCAAAGGGCAATTAATCTTGACCCACATTGATAAAAGGAGATATGCAGGTGAACAACCTGCTTTTGCTTCCCTGTTTTGCTCCCCTGCTCTTTGCCGTGCTCTCTCTGCTGTGCCCAGCCCTGCTGCTATTGCACACTGCCTTATTGCTTGCCTGGTAAACTCCACTGCAGCAAGTTACCAAGAGCAGATCCTGGATGTCTGCACACAATTGGTCTGTGTGGCCAGCATGACACTGTGCTGAGACTGCACGACATCCTGCCTTCTGCACCTGAAGGTCCTACAGATCTTCCAGAAGAAGCTAGGAGACAAGATCAGAGATTGTCTGTGTCCTTTCCCCAGAAGCTGGGAAGATTCAAGTCTCAATGTTCAACAAGACAGAGTCCCCTGAAAGCATATGGGCACTGTCTAGATTGTGGCTAGCCCCCACAAGGGTAATAATAATAATTTGTGAGCAAATGCTTAAATGCCTCTTTGTAATCCTCTACTGCCTTCTGCCATAGAGCAGAAAGAGCTTCAGCCCATCTACTGCGCAAGCAGTATATTGCCCACAAGCAGCGTTTGACCATGGGAACCTTCTCTTCCAGTTCAGTTATTGTTCAAATATTTTGCTGGTTATTACTAGATCTAGATATTACCCATAGAATGCTTCCACAACCTCGTAAGAAATGAAATGTTATTAAAGTTAGTGGTCAGAGGTGGCAAGAGTTCTGAGTATCAAAATTAATAAACAATCCTAATTTTGGAAAACTATCATCTCACATTAATTAATTTCCCCTCTGCAACACCTCCTCTGGAGTCTTTCAAAACCAACCTGGATATGTTTGTGGGAACTACCCTAGGGGATACTTCTTTGGCAGGGAGGTTGGACTTGATGATCCCTGGAGGTCCTTCTAACCTCTATAGTTCTGTCATTCTGTGATCCTGTGATCTCCTGCTTGGATTGTAAAGCAATTTTGGTACCAAGAGAAGTGAAATGAGAGCACACATATATGTAGGCATAGCAAAGTATTGAACCACCAAGGGCTGTCAGTGTCAGGACACGCTTCACTGAGCACACATTCAGGCAACAGTGCTCTGCTTAACTGAGTCACCAATTAGCAGCTCTGGTAGCAGAGAAGTTCCCACCTGTCATGAGATGGTTGGTATGCTGGATCATACCAACAGCAATTGGGTCAATTAATGATGGGGCTGACTAGAGGTATTTGTTCTGAAATTTAGAATTACAAGGTCAGAACAATGGTCTAATAGCATCAAATCTCAGAGGTCATCTTTACTTCTCTGCTGCCCCACATATGACCAATTGCCAAACAGGAAGGCAGAAGTGCTTCTAGGAGGTCAGATCTGTACTTTGGTGTCACCGCTGAGTGTTTGGTGGTTAAAGAAAAGGAGCTGAGGAATTACATCAGCTGTAACTTTTTGCAAAATTTTAACAATTCACAAGGCCAAGCTGCTATGTTTGGACACACAACAGGGACAACAGACCAGATGCAAGCAGTGAATATTTATGGAGCCACTTCTGTTTAAAAAGGGTTCTTCAGCATAGCATAGGCTGAGTGACTGATAAATTCCCCTTTTCAGCAGAGAGTGATTTGCCATTGGAATGGGCTGCCCAGGAAGGTGGTGGAGTTGCCGTCCCTGGAGGTGTTCAAGAAAAGACTGGATGAGGCACTTAGTGCTGTGGTCTAGTTGACTGGACAAGGCTGGGTGATAGGTTGGATTGGATGATCTTGGAGGTCTCTTCCAACCTGGCTGACTCTATGATTTAGAACCCCTGTGTTGGAAGTAAAACTGTTGTCCAGATGCATCAGGGTGGGGATTCATTATCTTCTTTTTCTCATGCACAATCTTAAAATGAGTATTGATTTTGCCTTCAAGTCAGACAAAAAATTCAGATCACCTCCAAGCTCCTAAAGAAAAGAGGCTGAAAGATGGACTCTCCTAGCTGTTAGAAATACAACTACTTTGCTACAGGACATGCTTCTTTCACAGCAGATTTTCAGTCCCATTGGAAAAGACAAGATTTACTTCTGTCCAGGAAGGCATGAAATATGCCTCCATTGTTTTATTTTTCTTCCTTTTTTTCTGGGGTGGTAGTGGAGTAGTATTTGTGTGGGTTTTTAGTGGGTTGGGTTTTTGTTGTGGTTTTCAGTTGTTTGGTTTGGTTTTGAGGGGAGGTTGGGGGTGTTGGAGGGTTTTTTGGTTGGTTTTATTTGTTTGTGAGGTTTGTTTGTTTTAAATTCGGGATATCAAAACAGGGCTAATTTGCCAGTTGTCCTACCTGAATATGACCATTTGAAAGAGCAGAAAACTGAAAGAAACTTCCCTTATTCCAACGTGCTGAATATGGATGCGTTCTTCAGCACTTCTCTCTTGCTCAATACTGACATTTCTAGTGAAGCATCAGAGCAATTTAGAAGAGCTGCTGGAGACAAGCCATTAAATCACTTGGAGAACATACTGAAGAGTGAAATATACAAAGTTTCACCCTCCCCCACCTTCCTACTCAATACAGCTTTACAGGCAATGTTTTCACTTTGCAACAAGACCAAAGTGAAGCCACAAAGAAATCTTACAAGATAAAGAGAAAGACTAGTTAAAGCAGGTCAGTTTTCCCTGCTTATCCCTGATCGATAACCAAGCTGAAAGTTAAGCAGATGCACCCTTAACCTACAAAGTTGACTGCCAGACCTTTTTCATTCTGATCTCTAATGCAATTATTACATGAACTTGTTCCTTAACATCATAGACACTATGCAGAAGTCACTGCTTAATTTAAGACAGTTTTGTTTTTTCATGATCTTAGTCACTTTTTGCTCTGCTTGCAGGATGAGAAGCAGAGGATCAATAGTCTGACAAACTGGTGATGCTGCTATGGATTTGATTCTGGTCTACACAGTACAGATAAGGCTAATCAACAAAAAATTCCTTCATTACTCTTAAGTATATCCAGTTCCAGTTAGTGTTTATTTTTCCTCAGCTCAGCTTCACTACTTAGCATACTTTAAAAGAGGAATGGTTAATACATTGATGAGCTACTTAAAGGCTCAAATTTGGCAAGAAAAAGAAGTTTGGACACTGCTTGGCAGAGGCCTGATTTTGAACACTCCCCACCAAAAATTAAGAGAAATGGCATGCTGTCAATTAATCCCACAAAGGAAAAAAGAGAAGTGAATTACCTCTTCGCATTAGTTCTAGGATGTATGACTACAAAACCAAGAGCAGACAGATACTTCAGAAAGCTTTAGTTGAAGACACTGAAGAAGCCCACAGCACAAGAACACCTTTATTGCTATCGGAGGTCTGAAAGGCTGTGCGAGTCTGAGGGTAGGATTAAGCCTCTTTCATTTCCATGGATGGGCTGACAATTTGCCCAGGCAACTCCACAAAAACTCTTGAGCGTATGATGGCACACTCCTACCCTACCTCAAAATTAGCAGATGCCTTCATCACTGCATCAATGCATGTAGTTTACAGCACAGAATTTGTATATTCTCACAGTGATTTTCCACCTCTCCAATAAGCAGCTGTCATCCAAGTAATCCCCAAGCTCCTGCAGCTTGAAAGGGGATGCAGAGACAGAGACAATGTTCTGTCCTGTATCCAGGATTAAAGGTGAATTTTCACCTGCCATATTTATTAACATTTCTAATTGGGCTTACATAGGACATTGGCAAACCTCCAAGACAAGCAATTGGATTAAAATACTGAATTCCTATGTTTTAAAGTGTAATACATTCATCTTTACTTGTAGCCACCATGCATCAGTTTTATCTGATGATTTATTCACATCATATCTGAGTGACCTCTGTGGAACTCCATCAGTGTCTCTGTTACCAGCTTTGAACTTAACAAAATAAGGACAGATGGGTCAATAGGGTCAGTGCTCACAAAGCAGATTGCCAAGTGGCTTGCTTTTTAGCACGGTAGCAATTCATTAGGGAAGAGTCACACCTACTTTTAACCAAGCTGCCTACAATGTTTTACACAGTTTCACAGCTACCAGACAATTTCTACCAACCACCAATTAGAGAATGGCTACCACAGAAGAACGAGATTCAAAGTATTTAAATGCCATCACGAAAGGGCAAGCTGCTTTCCTCACATCAGCAGCTTCTCACTCAGTTCAAAGTAATTTCTAAGCACTTCTCACATGCATCAGTTGCTGTGAAAGAGGCAAGCTGCACTCTAGGCCTTCACTTTGACACTTGGCTGTTAAAGTCACGTCACAAATTACTTACACTGTACAGGATGCAAGCATGCAAAATGCACTTTCCCTCTCACTTAGACCCTGCAGAGGTCAGTTTTTAAGGAAGCAGTGTTAACTGGTATTGTGTTCATGTATAATTATGTGATAACAGTAACCTGCATCTCTGGAAAATATCCAAATACCAAGAGACAATCTTGCAAATAGGTAAAAAAAAAGAAGAACATTGAGGCTTGACCTTCTACTATTTTAACTAGACTCACAGGCTGGAGAGACATGGCACCACGAGCAGGGTCCACTGCTGGGAAAGGGACAGTTGAACACCAATGGCTTGGAGGAAAAGATAAAATGGTTATCCCTGACAACAGGCTTGAAATGAACTTACATCTTCTCTACACGCACAGCTTGCTTAATCCGTTTCCAAACAACACTCATTCCAATAGAGAACAGAAGTACACTCCCTAGAAGGCCAGCTAGGCAAGAACACCACAAAATACAACATATCTAACACAGAAGGAACTTTCAACAGTGCTTAGAGGGATTCATTTTAGAGCACACCTGCTAAACAGAGTCATTCAATGAGAAGTAGTTTATTCACCTGTTTGAAGTACAACAGCACAACAAAGGCACTGGACAGTCTCAGGGCACAGGAGTTACTCAAGACTAGCCTGTGCTGATAACCAAACTGAGGATTGTGTCCACACGAGGCCAGAGCTGCTTAGATCAACCCATAGCAATGAGGAAAGGTGTGTCGACATGACCTGACAACTAGAGACAGCTGACAAGCACAAACAATAAAAGGATGGACACTGGATCACCACAGGCTGCCAGGAGAAGCTACATTTAGACAAACAGGCTCCAGACTACATCCAGGTCAGTGCTATCTGGCAGAAGCCAAGGAAGGTTCAGACATCAAGATAATCTCTCTACTGCCTTAAAAGGAATGGAATTAATGACCACCAGCATGAAGACCACAGCTTTGTGAAAGGTCAGACACCTGCTTCCTGCCAAGCAGTGGACTGCGTCCTCTAAATGACAACAGCATCATCAAACGAAGCTTTCCACTAGTCTTTCTCTGCTGCAGCAGGCCCCAGTTCCCACGGGGTTCTCAGAGATAAAATACACAAGATGACAGCTCCCATCCACCTTGAAAGGTCAGCTAAACTTATGCTAGCCACCAACTTGAAACAAGAGGACACTCACCTCAGTGCTGCTACTCAGCCCAGCCACCTTAAAAGAATTTAGTTCCTTCTTACTGACACAAGAAGGAACCATTGGTGTACAGATTCTTTAATCCTTGATAGTCCTCTGCACTACTGAGACCACATAGATAAAACAACAAAACAGACTAAAATAAAGGAGAAAAACTTTAATTGACATTGCCCTTCTACACTAGCCCAAGAAAAGTTTTTTTCTTGGGTTTTGTGCTGCATGTTCCTGCTATATTATGGTAGCCACCTGAACACACTGCAGTTACTGAATCTGCAGGCTCAGAGTGGTGAACGCATCCACCTGAAGGACCTCCCTGACCTCCACAAACTGCTCACCACAGCATAGCATCTCCTGCATTATGACTCTAAGTGCTTTCTGGAAATGTGCCTATTCAAAAACGTTTCTTACCCAGCAAGCATCTTTAACAAAGTGTCCTGAAGGACAACAAATTAGTTGGATTACTGCCTGAACCAGCAAGTCCTTCTGCAGGCCATGATCCCACCTCCTAGACTGTTTGCACTAAAAGGAGGAGAGAGTAGATGTGGATGTCTGTGAGCACCAGATACCACACTGGACACTGACAGCCGTTAGAAAAGACAGCTTGAATGGGCACCCAAAGTAAATGAAAGTCCAGTGCATGGTAAATAACAAAGGTAGAGATATTGTGCCAGTTTCTGTGCTCCCTTCTTATCTAATCTTATAAAGAGATGGAGAGGTCAATTACATGAGAATCTTGCTCAAAGAGCCTCTTAATACTGCTTTAAAAGAGGAAAAAGAAGCAGAAACACCTTCAGACACCTTGAGGAACTACCATCTGACTCAAACTCTTATAGTATGAATTATCAAACTGGACTGACTACTCTCCAGTTTTGGCAGAATTGTGAAAGATAGTGGATTAGATTGCCTAGGTTAAACACTGTGCTCAATTCAGCATTAAGATCTACAACAGCATGTCACTGAAAAGAACTGAGCACGCATTAACCTTCCTTAGGTGTTCTTCATTGACCTTCTCAAAACTGTGACATTTGTGATCTGCTAGGTCAGAGCAAATCACAAATACAAAAAGGGCTGTGACACTCCTAGGCAGCTGCATGGAACTTTCCACAAGTGGACATCCAGCTCCCTCCAAAGAGATCTGAACACATTTAAACACTTTTCCCATCTGACAATCACCATCACCTGGCAGATGGAGGTCACAGTGGCCTGCTGAAGCAGGCATTGTGCAAGAGTGTATTAAGAGCTGCTGAGTGTTGTGCAGGTGGAATGATACAACAAAACAGATGAATATTTGATTCCAGCCTGGTCAACAAGCAGCAGCCCCCAGATCATGGTTGCTCAGTGACGGTTTTGCTGTTGGGAAGCTGTCTTCAGTTCAAAGAAGCCAGTTAATTCCTGCCTTTACTTTTATATTCATTGTAGATATAAAGAATTTAAAGTTAGAAACTGTTATAAGAATACCTTAGCAAGCAGAAATGCAAGAAGCACTAGACTGAGAGTACCTCTGTGAAGTAACTGAAACACAACCAACATATAACCCATGCAAGGATCAAGTCTAGCTACTTATCTTTAAAATCCACATTTTCAACAGCTACACCATTCTTTAGCCTGTAAAAACAGACAGGATCCCCAGCACAACAGGTTCTGTCTATTTTAGATAATGGCTTATCAAAGTAAATTGTGTCTGCATCCTCATAGGACATCCTCTGATCTCTCCCAGTGAAACTTCTCCAGAAGAATTCTGACACCCAATAGTAAAAAAAAAAAAAAAACACCAAAAAAAAGCCCAACCCACACAAGCAGGTTTCCTGTTAGTTAACTTCAAGTTCAGAGGCTTCACTCTGGTAGATACCTGAAGAAAAAGGTCTCCATAGACCAGACAGACCACAGGAAAGGAATAGAGCCCAAAAAGTCCGTGGCAATGATGGGACAGCAAAAGATAATTCCTCACTTCTGCCTCATTCCACTGCCAGTTCTTTCCACCAACTAACCCTAAAGTGCAAGCATAGAAGACAGATGGCAAGAGAGGTCAGGGCTGAAAGGAAGTGCACCACAGAGAAACATTATGCCATGTTTGACTATCAAGCCTGTTTGCGTTATCCTCCAGATTGTCTACCTTGCCCTCCTAGATAGCTACATGGAAACAGAAAACATCAAATGCATCACTGTAATTAGACAGCATATGATGAAGTTATCTCCCCTATGACTGACCTGTGGAGACACACAAGGTATACCTTCAATGCAAAGACCAGCTACTCAAAAAAAACAGTAGAGAAGGACACATACTCAAAGCCTTCCCTGTGCTCCAGAAAGGCTTAGAAGTCTTACTGACATATCTCAACTGCAGTGATGTATTAAGCCCTTTCTCCACTATCAGGATGTGATTTTGACTTAGGGAACGTCATTCATAAATTGTAAAAGTCACTTAGAAAACCCAAGGCTCTAAGCACACAGCTTCAGCACCAGCCATTTGTAAGCATGCAAGTACATCAAGTATGCATCTTCAAATCCCCTGCAAAGGCCTCTTCTCACAAGCAACCAGAAGCACAGCACATAAATAATCAGTATAAATCCTCCATCACTGTGTGAAGTCTACTTGGGCATACAGTAGCAGTGTTTCTGTACTCAGGATGACTAAACAATGAAGAAGAACAAATAAGCCTCAAAACAATGTTGTTTCTTTCACCGTTTCCTAATTGATGACTACAGATAAGACAGATGGAGAGCAGATTTTATCTTCATGCTGTGTTGGTCCCTCTCTGGTGAAGGCAACATTAACAAAAAAGTAACTTTGATAAGCTAACTGAACAGACAGGATACTGGGAGTCACACTAGGATCTCTTTTCCCTAGGGGTCTTCCAACCAGATCAGAGTAAGCAAGAAACACCAAAACAGGTTAGAAACACCACCAACCTAACATAGACAAATATACATAAGCGTTTGTCCTCTGTTCATGGACTAATGAGTCCATAGCCCATTTCAGCACTTGTGCTGGCTTCAGATGCCTCAAAAACTGCCATTTGGCAACAATCTAGGAAAGTGGAAGCCCTTGTAACAGGCTTTGTGTTGAGCCAAGTCACTTGACTGATGTCTCAATTTTCAGTTGAATGGAGGTAACACAGCTTGTACTTTGCTGCATCACTAGCTATTGCTCTTTTGACCACAAAGATCACTAAATAGCTGATGTATAAGAGTAGATCAATAATGCATTACCTTCCCATCTCATGATAAGGAATGTATCCTACATTTTCACCTGAAAAAAGTCTGTTTGAAACCTGACGCACCAAAAAAGACTACTAGCCGAGATGTTGTCACTTAATGCATTTAGTAAGCCTACCATCAAAAGATCAATAGGCCAGACTTCAAGAGATGGATTCTAAGACCATTCAAATTCTGGCTCTGGCACAGCTCACTTTGCACCTCTCCAGTTAGTCTGATCAAATTAAAATTCACAGTGAGGGTGACGGAGCACTGCTGCCCAGAGAGGTTGTGGAGTCTTCTTCACTGGAGACTTTCAAAACCCACCCTGGATGCATTCCTGTGTGGACTACCATAGGGGATCCTGCTTTGGCAGGGGAGTTGGACTGGATCTCTGGAGGTCCCTTCCAACCTCTAATGTTCTGTGATTATTATACCCTATATTCTAGTCCTGAAATCCAGTTGGCTGAAGCCATCACAAAATTTCCCAGTCTCCTCTGAAACTGCTTCATTTCAGAATCTGCAGCATCCCCTAACCTACCAGGTTCAGAGAGACAGCACAGGTTAAACATAGCCTAACCACAAGTTCTGAGGAGGATTTTGTATTTTATCCTTTTAAAGAAAGCAGTAGTAGGGCTAATTTGGGAAAGTAAAACATTAACACCTAACACAGGTGAGCAGCTGTATCACTGGCCAGGTTAGTTTCTCAGATTTCAAGAAAAGTCCTTTTTAGTGCTGTATTTTTCAGATGCTTTCCTGGTTGTCCAAACTTACCTCTCATGGTGAGCCCGCTTTTCAAGTACTAAACACCTCCTGAAAACCCTGTACCTTTACTGTTATTCTAGATTATCAGAGATGACCAAAAATCATCACTTGCAGACCTCTCCGCTTCATAGACCTACACATTCACAACGCTCATTACGTTTCCCAATTCCTTGAATATGCACCAATCGCTTCTATACTTGTATCACCTCCATTCAAAATTCACAGTGACTCTTCTTAGATTGCATTACTCTTTCTACAACACAAAATCAGACAGAATACAGTGATCTGCATGCAATTTCCCTCTCCTTGCCAGTTCACACCAACAGTTTTAGTAATTCATTTAAGAGTATAATCCTTTACACTTAATGTTGGAAAACAAGACTTGTGTTTTCCAGAAGAGATCCTCTAAGAGCAAAACAAATGTATCTTAGCCAAACCTTTCCAACAGACACCTGAAACCTATTAAAGACAGACACATTTCTTATTTGCTTGTCTAAGTCAAAAAGTGTCTGAGATGGCAAGTGGGGGAAAAAAAAGACACCAAAACAAACTAGAAATCTTTTAGACAAGTGATTAAACTCACAACATAATCTTAGTAGTTCTGAAATCCCAAGCTAGGACTTTGAAAACCAAAATTATTCAAGTCATTAGTGAAGGGGGGAGGGAAAAAAAACCCAACCCATTCCACTAACCTCAGTGCACAATTTGTCTAACCCTGAACCTTCATGGTACTGACAATTTTGGCATATTATCTCCCAAGAGGATAAGCAATGGGAGGAAAATTGATTTGTTCTGTCATGCATGATGAAGCAACTGCTCATCTCAGCAAGTCATACTTCGTTATCCTCTATCAAAGTGTAACACTGCATTTCCAGCATGAAGAAAACTCTTGTGCTCTACTTTAGGAACCTAGAGACTCAGTCTTTGGTAGTCACGTGTTTAACTTTTGGTTCAAGCCACAAAAGGACAACATAGAAGGCAATGAAAGTTTTGGAAAACAAAAAGCACCTCCTCCAGCACCTCCTCCCTGACGTAATGCAGATTAAAGAAATGTTTCAGGGTCAGCCTACAGTGTCTGTGAATGCTTACATTTGAATAGGACAAAGTAAGGAAAATCCAGTCCCGCAGAGAGGGCACTAACACACATTCATTATTTTTTTTTAAATCTTTATAGCAAACCCACTTTAGGATGCACTACTCCCTTCAAAATCCATTGGAATCAAGGACCTAAACATTCTGCATATTTGGAGACAAGTAACATTTCAGAGAGCTTCCTCCCTCCCCATCTTTACTCATTCTCTGGCAGTGCTAGTTTACTCTTTTCACAACAACGTAAGTGCTTTACCACAGGCAGTAGATAGGAGTCATGCGCTCTCCACTAGGCAATCCAGAGACCTAGCACAGTAAAACCTGGCTGAAGAGAATTCAGAGAATAACATCAGCCAGTTTAAACTATGGCAAGGGCAAATTCAAGTATCACTTCCTGCATTTTCTCGTACCTTCCCAATAGGAAAATTCCACAAAACCACACAAGATTAAGTCCACTGAGACCTTAAAGGTGTCCAAACCTTAAGTTACAAATTTGGTCTCATAAATTTACCGAGGATGCAGATATATCAAGGTTATGCTGCAAAGCAAGGACACCCCATCCCACCCCTCCCAGAGCCTAGCTCTCAGAACATGCATGCTCTGGCCACACTGAGAAGAGCTCGGGTTGTGCCCTCTTTCACACACCCAGGGTTCCTTGCAGGGAAGACAAACCCTGCAAAGAAAAAAAGTTGTCAAGATGACTGGGAGCTCAGGACCAGAGAGCAGTTTAGAGACAGAACTGAAATGCAGACTCTAGAGGCACTGAGCAGCCTCATCCCCACACACTGCAAGATGTTCACAAGTCAAAAACCTTTCGCAGTGAGTCCGGGGTTTATGTAAGTCTAGGTAGTTTTAGCAGAATTTAATCCATTGTGGGAGAAGTGAAGACTTTTATAGATACCACCTTCATGAGTCTAAAGGATTCCTGACCATTTATCCACTTCAGTCATGGAATTTCAATACCTAGTTAACTTCACTTTCCAAGCTATTGGCCTGTTGAAAGACTCACAGAATTATTGGGGCTGGAATAGACCTCTGAGATTATCAAGTCCAGCCTACGACCTAATGAGAACACCACACTGATTATACTATGTCACTAAGTGCCACATTCAATCTTTCCTTAAACACCTTCAGGGATGGTGACTCCACTACCTCCCTGGGCAGTCCATACCAGTGTCTAATTACCCTTTCCACATAAGCTTATTTCAAGAGAGACAGGAGTCTATTGTATGGCTTTAAGAATTCACTTATCCAAGGTAATGGGGGGGAAGGGCAGCAGAGAAAAAAAGGTTAGACTTTCTCCTTTCAATTATGCAAGACTAATTACAAGTTTTTTTGCATTCTCTTTGGCTGTTCAACTTGTTGAAAGGCTGTGCTTATCTCTGTCCTCCTACATGAAAATACATGGTTTTACTGGCATCTAAAAAATTGAGGTGCTTATGGATTGTTTAAGTGCAACTTCTGTCTTCAGTTATAAAAGGACTCTTCACTCTCCCATGCTTCTAGATATAACTGACTCTGAAGAAAACACAATGTTAGTATAGCAGATGCTGTGTGGCTGAAAGAAGGAAAGCATTTGAGACCGAGGCAGAAAAATCAAGGAAATTCTCAGAATGTTGTTAGCTACTGATAAATACATAAAAAAAAAGACATAGCTTTTTTCCATGCACTGTGGAATCTAAAAGTCAGTAGGAATGGCAATGGCATGATGCTAAAGTACTGAATTGGTTTGTTTTCCCTCCAAATAGGATCTTAGAAATTCTTCCTAAGAATTAATCTTACTGAGACCTTCCTGGCTTAGTCATCTGGAAAGAACTAGTTCTCACTTTGAAACATTTCCATTTCTCATATCCCTTACCTTGCTTCCAAATGGAAACAGACTACACTGCTGCAGCCTAACATCCACATCTTTGGAAGCTGCCACTGTCTCAATACTGATCTGGGAGAAGCAAACGTGTTGCCAGATGCATTCATTCCCAATTCAGTCTGTGGCGTTCCCTTGCCCTTTTCTGGGACATACACACTCATCCAGTCCAACAGGAGCTAAATCATTTCCCCAAAGCTACAGGAGCAGGGCTCAAGCTCCAGTAACTAAAGTCTTTGCTGCTGCTGAAATACTATGTAAAGATAACCTCCACTAAGTCACGAAGTAGCCTAACGCAGCACTCACAGTGCCTGATCAGATACATTCACCTCTATCAAAGACACACACAGATCAGCTCTGCTTCCAACAAACTAGTGATGAGCAGAGGAATGTTTCCTTACATTTTTAAGTATAGTGAATAAAATTAATGTCCTTTTTTTTTTAATATGTCTTTTTTTCAACAAAGCTCAATGGAAATATTTAGGCACCTGCTTGCACAAATACACAGTGCATGCAGCACCACAATGACACACATGGTCCCATTAGAACACAAAAATGCAAGCAAATATGCAGAAACTTTGCCAAACCCAACCATAAGAACTGTTTACTAACACATGCACATACAACTGTACACTCTCAGCTCAGTGTCAGACCTCCTGCAGCACCTGAACATGCCACAGGCACGTGTGTAGGAAGATGCCCAAAGCTATGCTTATAGCTGGAAGGCAGAAGAGGCTGTTGAGCTAGTGCTAGGTCCCCAACACCCTCCTGGAGCTACAAATTCTCCTGCAGTACAGAGCACCCTTAAAAATGTTAAGCCTTGAAACAACTGGCAGTTGTCCTCCACTGCAGTAGTACTCTGATGTCTGCAAAGGAAAAACCTGAGCCAAGAACTGCCATGGGGATCAGCAGAGTCCACCTGAGGTAAGCTGGGGCAAACCACTGCTTCAGCAGCCCCGCAGAGGGAGCTGGGGCCCAACCACCTGCATGAACAGCTCCAACCCATTAAATCAACGTCCAGACTATTAGGAAATCATAAGAACAAAGAGAAAGTACAGATCAAAGCAGTGCTGACTTGATCCTGCTGCTGATGCAGATAACTAAGTCAAGGAGAGTTGCATCATGCTCACCTAACTTTCATATTTTGGGACCTTCGGAAGGTCTGTTCTGCCTAAACCCTCTCACCTGCTAGTTCTCAATACCCTAAATTGAAGCAGCTCTTACAAAGTTAACAAAGCCTTTGACCAACTCAGAAACAGCCTTAGCTGTTGCATCTCCCCATTCCGGAATATTTCCATGACATTATTCAGTTATTTCTGCTCTTAACCATGAAAATAAATATGGGACTGATCTCATTAATGTCTCCCGGAGCCTTTGATGTAATTTTAGTATATTACCACACTTCTGTTCCCACAGCTCTCTGGGGCTGAAGTGACACAGTTTTCCAAGCTGCTCTACCCAAAGCAGCCTGTAGCAAAGGTTGGTGTGAGTCAGCTTCTCTGTCCGCACAGCTTGGCTAATAGAAGTAGTAAAGCAAGATGATCTTTTTTAATGTTGTAATTCTCAGTCTTCTCTGCTTAGTCTTCACTATCTCCTTTATTAAGGAATAAGAGCTGCAGGTGCTTTACTTGATATGTGGCTATGCAAAGATCTAGCACCCTGCTGCTGAACTGCTTTTTGATGGCTACTTACGGTGCCTTTCTTTTGCATCCCTTCTCGCACTCCCTGCAACTTTCAGGAGCATCAGTCACTCTCTTCCCTTAGAGAGGGAACATGTGACCACAGCTGTGTAAGAACAGCCATGACTTTTAGACATCTAAAAGCAACTCTGGGGACTAATCCTCTCCACCCATTTCAGCTGAAGCCAAACATGATACTGAATGAACACCACTGCTCTTGGGCATCTGTATTCAGTCGTCTTTTGCATTCTGCTTTGAATGCTATGAAATGTAACATGGCAATACTCCACAGCTGTTTTCCTCAAAAACACTTCTGCCAGAAGAAAGCTGTTAAAAACACCACTGGGATTTAACTCCTTTGAAAATGAAATTCTCAATTGTCTCTTACAAAACATCTACCTTAAAAATAAGACCTTACTTAAAAGCAAAAACATCCTGCACATGATACCTAAACCATCTTATCTCCAAGTAGGATTTTAAGATGAAAACCACAGCCAAGGTTTTACACACAAAATCTAGGTTTGGCATATCAAAGAATCATTTAAAGAGTCACTGGAAAAATACCATTAGGGAAACAACTTCTTTTTTTCAGGGGAGAAAAAAAAAACAACCCAGAAAAAGCTGATTTGCAGCCCAGCTAGCAAAGTCACTCATTGCAGTGACACCCAGAAAATGGGTGGGTAGGTGAGGCAACACATTTACAGAACTAGTATGTATGACAGACTGAAAACATCACAAGGTACATTTTATTCTCCAGTTACAAGGATGCAAGCAAGAAACGTTATGCTTGCTCAGTTTACTTGATGTCACATCTCACCAGGCAGTTCCATGGCTGTCACCGTGGGACATTACATCCCTGTAATTCCATTCTGTGGCTTGGCAGTGGCCTGTTCTTTAGTTACTGCAGCAAGAGACTCTGCAGTAACAAGACATTACCTCAATTTCCTTTTCCACAAGGAAAGGAATCAATATTTTATGATGAAAATTCCTGGCTCCCAGTCCTGTAGCTTCGAACCGTTGATCGCTGCAGCAATTCACACGCTGATGCTGCTTCTAATCTCCAGTCCATGCGGAGGGAATCAAAGTGTTCTCTACTGCACGTTTTCCAAAGAATTTGGGATTATTTACTTGGGCTTCCATTCCATGGTGCAAAGCCATAAAATCTCCAAACTGTCCAGACAGAAAATAATTCTAGGCCTGAGGAACAGAAACCACATCCTTTTATTGGTTTGTTGTTGGCTTGTTTGTTTTTGTGGAGAGGTTTTTTTTGGTTGGTTTTGTTGTTGGTTTTGGGGGGGGGGGTGGTGGCGAGAGTGGGGGTGAAGGGGACTGGGCATGAATAAAAGCCCAGCAGAAAACTGAGTTTAGGTAAAAGAATTTTAATGACATGAGTGTTACAACCAAAATCCCAGCTGGGCACTAAGCACTACCACTGAAGTTGTGAGGGACTTTTTAGGATGTCAGGTAGTGATAGGACTAAGGGAAATGGTGCAAAACTAGAAGTGGGTAGATTCAGATCGGATGTTAGGAAGAAGTTCTTCACCATGAAGGTGGTGAGACACTGGAACAGGTTGCCCAGGGAGGTGGTGGAAGCCCCATTCGAGGAGGTCTTTAAGGCCAGGCTGGATGTGGCCCTGAGCAACCTGATCTAGTGTGAGGTGTCCCTGCCCATGGCAGAGGGGATGGAACCAGATGATCCTTGAGGTCCCTTCCAGCCCTGATAATTCTATGATTCTATGAAGTGAAGCACTAGGAAGGCAGCAGCCTGGGGCAGACTGACAGGCGCGGGTGTGGAAGATGGTCACAAGTATAATACTCAACAGCCACAAGAAAACTTCTCTGCATATGAAGACTTAACATTCTGATCTGAAAAACCTGCATACTCCATGGAAGTGATTCACTGTCACAGCTATAGTAGCTGTGAGTGGGGAGAAAAGAGCTGACTACACTCATATAGAAGAGTAATCATTTAGCCAACAGATCCTTATATATCTGTTCAAAACACCTGGGCCTTGTCTATTGACATAATGTGCTAGTTTGAGCCTAGCTAGCATGTTTTGGTGAGAAGAACTAGATGATAGGCTGTAAAATGAAAACAATGGTGAGGTCTACTTCCCTCACAGTCTTGCTGGGATGTGTAAAGAAGAAAGGCAAAACAAAGATTACTTCACTTGCTTCTTCTCTTCGCTGGGGAGCTTTTGCCTGCTGGGGAGAAGCTGAGGCTGCTGGCTGGACTCCATCTTGCTTTCTAACCTCACCCTCCTTTTGCTTGGCTGCTTCACCTTGCTTTTTAATCCCTCTGGCCAAACCTCCATTGTTCCTTGGGACTGGGGTAAGGTTGGGAGGGGTAGGGGGAAGGTGAGGGGTGGTTGAGAGCCCCTTCTGGGGACTCAGGTTTCTGGGAGGGGAATTGTGTCTGTATTACCTTTTTTCCCTTGTATATTTCTGTCTATAGCTGTATATACTGTTAATATCTGCTTGTAAATTGTGCCAGCTGTAAATATAAGCTTCATTCAAATTTCCAGAGCCGATTGAGTCTAGTCTGGGTAATTTCTAAAAGTGTGGGGGGGCAGGGGACACCCAAACCATGACATATAATCACATTCCTATGGCAGGGGGTTGGAGCTGGATGATCCTTGAGGTCCCTTCCAACCTAAACCATTCTATGATTCTATGATTCATACTATCAAGGATGCTGCAGTGCAGCACCACACATGCCATACTCCAAGCACAGTCAAGAGTATTTTGACTCAGAACTATTCTGAGACTCTACATGTTCCTCTTCACAAAGGGCTCAGTCTGAATGGACATGTAATTTGTATCAGGAAGATCAGTCTCTGGCTGGTCAAATTCAAGCCTAGATCTCTGAATGGAGAAAAATGTGACATTATGAAAGCTTTGCCCACCTAACTGCATTTACACTAGCACAGATATCATCCCTGACTAATTTTGTATCACCTCAGTCTGATATGAAACATCAGCAAGTGGCTAACGTCAACCAAATTTCAAAAGGTCGACAGTTACTTGCTCTGCATTGAAAAAGGAACTCAACTATTTCATGGAATATTGCTATGCCTTCTCCACACAGCCCAGTAATACAGTGAATTTTATCCCTGAACAACTACAGAAGCTTGTTTTCTGTCATTGCTGCTGTCACTTTCAGACAAAGGGTTCTTCAAGCACAGATCATGCAAGACGAAGAAAACTGAGCCAACAAAGGGTCTTCAGACTCAAAACTCTACGCTCTCACTTCTGAAGTCCTTTGACTAAATCTCTGGGCCCTTACAAATTTATTCCTCTTATAATTGTGCCAGAGTGACTTCCTTACAAAATTTGCTTAAATAAAAAAAATGTGGAAGAGAAATCTGTACAAACAGTATGAACCAAAGTACCACTGGCAGTTCTCAACCTTTTCAGACAGTTTAAAAATGTTTGTCGGGCTTTCTCTGGAGCCACACTCCCAAAGGTTTCCCTTTTCCTGCCATGCCCTTCACCTTACCCCTCCACAGGCTTCTGCTCAGATTCTGAGAAAAACACTCACAAAAAATAACCAACAAAATCTCTACAAGTTGTAAGCCAGAACATGAAATGGAGTAAAATTTGGTCACCATCAGGCAATAGTTTGCAGATAATGAACTGAATTCTTATGTTTTAATATGAGACTGAACTGCTTTACTTCTACCATTTCCTTTGCCCAAGTCCTACAATGCTCTTACATGGTAGGTCATAGAATCAACCAGGTTGGAAGACACCTCCAAGATCATCCAGTCCAACCTAGCACCCAGCCCTATCCAATCAACCAGACCATGGCACTAAGTGCCTCATCCAGGCTTTTCTTGAACACCCCCAGGGATGGTGACTCCACCACCTCCCTGGGCAGCCCATTCCAATGCCAATCACTCTCTCTGGCAACACCTTCCTCCTAACATCCAGCCTAGACCTTCCCCTGGCACAATTTGAGGCTGTGTCCCCTTGTTCTGTTGCTGGTTGCCTGGGAGAAGAGACCAACCCCCACCTGGCTACAGCCTCCCTTCAGGTAGTTGTAGACAGTGATGAGATCCCTCCTGAGCCTCCTCTTCTGCAGGCTGCACACCCCCAGCTCCCTCAGCCTCTCCTCACAGGCCTGTGTCCCAGGCCCCTTATCAGCTTTGTTGCCCTTCTCTGGACACATTCCAGTATCTCAACCTCTCTCTTGAATTGAGGTGCCCAGAACTGGACACAGTACTCAAGGTGTGGCCTGACCAGTGCCGAGTACAGGGGAAGAATAACCTCCCTTGTCCTGTTGGCCACACTGTTCCTGATCCAGGCCAGGATGCCATTGGCTCTCCTGGCCACCTGTGCCAAGCAGGTCTGTAAACAAAACTGCGTAAGCAAGAAGTTTTCTTCAGCAGCTCCAAAGAGAAGGAGCTGCAAACAAGTGACACTTTGCAAACTGGGGCTCCCTGCTATTTGTAGAGGAAGAAAGGCTCACAGAAGATAAAGTAAGGAGAAGGAATTGAGCAGATTCCTAGGACTGGAGAACAAGATCTTGTTAACAACTCTGGTAACAGTCCTCAGAAGTACAGAACAAGAACAACTCGATACTTTCTACCTGCCTTATTCTAAATCTCCCCCACCTAAGGAACTAATTAATACTCACTTTAAAAGACATAAATCCTTGCAAGGCAGGGAATAAGCTGGAGAAAAAACAAGCAAGAGAAAGGGGGGGGGAAAAGACAAAACAACAACAAAAAAACCCAAAACAAACACAAGGAAACATTTTTTTTTAGTATAAATAATTAATAAATTCTTAAAATCCACAGATAGCTAGAGCCAAGTGGCCTACATGTGGCTGAGATGAAGGTAGAGGTTTTAATTTTGCTTCCATGGATTTTAAGAGCAGCAAGAGCCAAGGCTTACTCAATTGAGATTCCTAAAAATAGCACTTGTCTAAGTAACCACAGAAGACCACATGGGGCTCTATTTTCCTTAACTAGCTTTTGATCTAATGGAATTCTCCAGTTAAGTAAAAGAAGAAATAGGGTCTTTGTGGTGAAAGTACTTGATAAGGAGTTGGGAGAACTGGCTTCTCCTCCACACTGCTACAGATTTCTTGTTTGTCTTTTATGCAAAACTATGTAGCTCTGAAAGCACCCTTCAAGGACAGATCAAAATCTGTGACTGCACTCAAAAGCTGAAACATCTGTGCCAGCTTTGCTCCTTCCAGCAAGCCATCAAGCCAGTGGTGCAGCCAGAGTTCAGTGCAAGAAGCAAGCTCTATCCATGAGCCAGACAAGGAGCCACAGGACTAGGCTGGTTGCACTCCACACTGTCATAGCTACGCTGGTTGCAATTGGGCTGATGTCAAAAACAGGTTTGGTCCACCTCCAGGTATTGCATTTCTTCTTTTACACTGTGTTGTATCACTGAGCTCTGCACTTCACTTGCCTCACGTAGGAAATGAGAATAAATCTTACAAGTGTAAATGTAGATCCTTAATTACTGTAAGATGTTCATCTATCATCCAAAGATGCTCAAATACCCCAGCAAACCAGTGAAGCTAATGCACCAAATACAAGAGAGCGGCGGTTCAGCAATGCTGGAAAGTGCAAGAGCAGAGCGGAAGCGACACATGCTGGTATTTCAAACAGTCAACATGCAAGTAACCTGGTAAGACCGCTGAGACCTTGACCAGGATAGACAAGCTCTGCCCTGCCAGAACCGGCTGCTTTCCTGACTTTGCAGAACCCTTCCCACTTCCCACACCCAGGAGAGAGCTCTGAAGGACTCCCAGCTGAGATGCTTCCTCCCACTTCATAACCTGCTTCACAAAAAAACCCTAAAAGCTCCCTTCCGCCCTCCACAGCCACAACGAAAGCTGCTTCAGCAAAGGAGTTAGGACCTGGGATTTCTCCTGAGAGCAGGTTTAAGCAGAAAAGACCAAACAGCAAGCCACAAACTGGAGTGGAGTGTAACAGCAAGTTAACTCCTTCTTTCTCTGACAGAAGTGTGCCAAGCCTAATGCAAGAGGAGACATCTCAGCAGACACACTGCAGAGAAAGGATGCGACACACCTGACAATACATTTAAACGACGCAAAACATCCTTTCCAACGCCTGCAGCAAGTCAGCTCCTATGCTAAAGACCTAACACATTCGAGCCCACAAGTGCTTGCCAAGTTGTCAACATGGCCTTTGATATCAGAGAGCTTTGAAACCTCTGCCTTAAAGGCCAGCGCTTGTTTCTCCACCCGTATTTGAAACGCAAGATGCCTGAGAGCCATAGAACTATTTTAACACTGAACGTGCAGGAGTCTACAGCGCAGAGCTGACACATTCGCTGGGAACTGCAGTTGGAAAACTAACAAGTCCCCTACTGCTACAATAACCGTAGCTGCGTAACGGAAGACGTGCCAGGGATCGCAGGAAGCTGAAGCCTTCCAGCGTTTTCTGCAACCTTCATGGAGAGACCGGACCAAGGAGCACCTTGTTTAAACCCGTGTTAAATGATAGGGATGTGGGGCAGAGAGGATTAAATCACCACTTCTTATTAAAACAGAAGTGCTTTCATCAAGTTGTACAGCAAAATGAGGACATATGAGTGCTCTTTGTTTTCCTTTGGGAGGGAAAGAAAAGCCAGTTAAAAGTTATTTCCTCACCTGTCAACAGAAAGCCCACGCACTGCACTCCAGAACTCAGTGTCACAGCTTGGGGAGGGACACTTCATGCTTTTTTCACCTAGATGTAAACCATTCCCTGTTTTACTTCCGTTTCATTCCAGGGGGTAGTTTTGATAAAATTGTGATTTTTTCCAAAGGCAGAGGACATCATCCGAGTTTCCCCTCCTTCACTTCACAGCTGCTCACACTGCATCCCTGTTTTTTCCTTCAGCACAACCCAGGAAGATTCTACAGTACCTGAGAATATAATATTGTGCAACACTCTGAGTCCTATGAGGATGGAGACCCAAGGCACCAATCCTCAAATTTACAGCTCCTGCCTCAAGTAATGATTTCAGTCTGCACACACCAGAACTATTCCCCAGCTGCTTAAAATAACCTTCTCTGTAGACACATACAAAGCCACTGCAGCACATGTTTCAGTAGGAGTCTAGTCTTCCCCCTTTGGCACAGTAATCTAGGAACTGTAAGACATGCATTAAGGCTGGTCTGATCCAGACTTTTACAAGCTTTATATTTCACACTGATGTTATCAAGCCAGTAAATCATGCACACTGCTACCAAAATAATTTTTAATATGCTTTTCCTATACATGTTACTCAGAATCAAGTGTTCTGGATACGTTAATTGTTTTCTGTCTGTCATCCTCCCAATTAAGATCTGATGCTTTGCTCCTTCCTAATTTTTCCAGTATGTTACACAAAATCTAGTTTGTTGTTAGTTTTCAGTTGCTGACATGTTTCAACAGGGACAAGAGGAATGATCAGCAGAGATTAAAGCATGCTCTGCATCAGCCAACTTTCCAAACAACTGAGAGAGGAAACAGAAAACATCTTAAAAAGAGAGGTTTACCAAGATGGCAGCTGTCTTACGATGGTTGGTCCCAAGACCATCAGCATTTCTGCCTGTTGTCAGAAGTGCTTTATGGTTGCATTTAAAAGAATGGCAACTAAACCCCCAAACACACAGAAAAGAGTCTCCAAATGCTACCTCTACACTTTGTTGATTCAAAACCAAGCAAAACCATTTCCTTCCAATCGGTTTATCTTTAATGTCTACTACATAGTACTACAGGAGCTCTATTCCAGGTTATGCAGAGGGAGGATGATTGATAAAACTAACAAAGTCAGTCATGCCCTTACAGATTACCTTCCACACAAGCATCCTTGCTGCTCTGCAGTCCCTATGCATAAGCATTTGTCAAGGACTCCAAATCAAGAGCTTGTCTCGTCACAGCTCATATCTTGGTATAGAGTGTGCTGTTCTAAGACTGGCACCCATCACACAACTCCAGATGAAGAGTAAATGAATCATTCCCTCAGTCCACTGAGTAGCTAGTGGTAGGTTTTGTTTCCAAATAAAGATGCTACTGATTATACAGCAGCAAGAAGTCAAGTTGCAAGGCATTAACTAGTATGCTCTCATCTCATTTTCCCACCAGCAACAGGATTCTCAGATTCAATTTTTATTGCTCAATAGTCACAGCTTCTGCCAAAAATCACAAGGAAGTCGAGGGAGGGGATGGCAAATATGAAATGGGACAACAGCTGTCAAGGTAATTTGATAGCAGCGATGGCTTCTTGAACCAGTGGACACTCTTGAGAATGTGAGCCAAGGCCTCCAGGCATCCACAGAAAAGCCAAATAAGATAAAGAGCTCAGTGAGAGAGCTGATACAGATGTCTGAGACAGAAGAAAGAAAAAAGAAAGCCAAGGCCAGCTAACTTCTTCTAAGAACCTGATTTTCCAAACAAAAAAAACCACTCAGAACAAGTGTCCAAATGAACCCTCTCAGCCATAGAGATAAATCTTTTGTTTGAAAAATGTTTGCAAGTTTTCCCAGTACCCTTTCCAAAAACATCTCAAAACTACAACATCCAAACAGAAAAGAGGAGTGAAGAATGAGCTGGCCAATTAAAAGGTAGTCAGTCACCTTCCATGGGTTCAAATATAGCCCAGCTTCCACTACCAAGCAGCTACCTGTGTGACAAGACTCACAAACTTCTCACTGCAAGTCGGTTCCTAGAAGATCAATGTCTACAAGTCAGAAGTTTCCTCGCCGTGTCCACAACACAAAAATATAACCAAAGGAAACAGTTAGCACTGGAAAGCCTGACAATTTCTATACTTTTAGGTTAAGTGCTCTGCTAAATGAACCATCGCTTCAGCACTGAGTCATAATCCTTTGGTGGAACTGCAAGAAGAGAGCTCATTTGCCAGTGTCTAAGTGGCACCTGTTTTAGTAACACTGAATCTATCACTGAAACACCAAAAACACAGGCAAGCATAAACAGTAAGTCAGGAGTGGTTTAGCTGTGACAAGACCACCTATGGGAGGTCAAATACTTCAGTGATAATTCTTAAAAGTAGGCTTCATTCATTTGACTACTTCTTTCCTATCTTTCTATGATAGTTTTAATTTTCTGTATTTTATGCTTTAGCCTTCTCCTTTATACTGAACAACTGCAGTTTTCTCACTGTCCCTGTCCTTTCAGAGCTTCTGGATCCTTCTTGACCAACCCCATACCCAGGCTTGTCTGCAGTCTCATAGGAGTCTGTAATAGCTGGAAGAAGAAGAAGAAGAAAAAATAAAAATCACAGAACCTTAGAGGCTGGAAAGGACCTCCAGAGATCAAGTCCAAACCCCCTGCCAAAAGCAGGATCCCCAATGGTAGTTTGCACAGGAATATATCCAGGCAGGTTTTGAAAGTCTCCAAAGAAGAAGACTCCACAACCTCTCTGGGCAGCCTGCTCCAGGGCTCTGTCGCCCTCACTGTAAAGAAATTTCTCCTCATGTTGAAGTGAAACCTTCTATGTTCCAATTTATAGTCCTTGCCCCTTGTCTTATTGCTGCTGACCAGCAAAAAGATTGGCTCTATCCACTTGACACCCACCCCTCAGATATTTGTATACATTGATGAGATTTCTTCCTGTCTTCTCAGTATTATAGTCATCTGCTACAGACATGCTATATATCAAGAAACATGACTGCTGCCAAGATGCATCTATGTGTACAAGATGCAGACAAACTGTTTCTTTATGCTTAAGTCAGCACTTTGACAGACACTAATAGAGTCAGTCACTTATGTTAAAAGCAGCTTATTCTGGTAAGGAAAATAAAAGTCACATGACAATTGTCTTCAGGAATTTAGTACCAGATTTTACATCAAACTGCAAGTCTAGCTTGAAATTCAATTTCTCTAATAAGTTCTTCAAACATTGCACTCAAGCACTCAGCCTATTGTGAGGAGTCACCCTCTTGTTCAGTCCCTTACCTGACCCTGGAGGGATGATCTACTGCTATTTTTGTAAGCACTCAACAAAACCCCTCACCCAGCATAGGAGCTTTTACCTCAAGAACTGATCATGCAGAAATAGGAAGAGAAGGGTGGCTTCTGCAGACCTTCTGACCCCCAGGAGTGCAGATAAAAGAGATTCCCCAGAATGACTGCCTTGAAGCCAAACAGGTTTAACAACTGCTCACCATCTCTGAGGCAGAAAGCAATTTGCTTGGTATGTCACAGGTAAAAAATGTGCATGCATTGAGGCAAGGGTAATGAGACATCTACCCCCGTATGACTTCAAAAGGTTAACAATTCAAAGGTTGCTGACACTCCCATCTCTTCCTTTCCCAGCCTTCAAAGGCTGCCCAACCTAGTCCTGCCACCACTCTCTCCATCTCCCTGTTCAAACACAAAGGCTTTAACAATTAAAGCCATTTTCTCTGAACCTAGAAATGCATTTCTGTATCTCCTCTGACAGCAGCTTTTCCAATGAGATTTCCAAATCCATACCGTACTGGAGGACGCCACTCACCTTTTCTTTCAGTCAGTTAAGGAAAGAAGGACGAACTGGTTGCTGTCCATCCCTTCCCTGCACAAGCCCAAACCTCAGAAAAGGTGAGATGAGAGAATGAATCCTGGCTTCACTGTTTCAGTCACATTCGTTTTCCAAAAGGGACAAGCAGTAAAACTCTCAGCTCCTCCATCCTGTTCCTACTTCCTTTGTCAAAGAAAACAATAAAGAACCAGGATGATCACAATCATAGCAAAACTTAATGCTGGCACAACACAATGGTGCCCTTGATTATGATTCCAACACTGAGTTTCTGCAGTAACAGACACTTTAATCAGATATCAGTCACTAACGGAAGCATAGAGACACAGTGATAATGTTATCAACAGAACACAGGTTCATTCAGCTCTGTGTCATGAAGGCAAGTCCAGCTTAGACCCTGATGCACACATGGGCCCAAGACAACTATCAGGGCAGTGGCAGAATCCAGTCTATGCCAGTACATTCAGAAAAAGCAGGGCAGAGTGGCATACCTGCACCACCCAAGAGCAGGGCTGGACCATCAAAAGGACAGACCTTTCACACACTTCACTGACAATGGGTAACAGGTTGGTGGGCAGCTACTTTTCCAATATCACATCATCACACAGAGTAAGGTGAAAAAAACAAACTAAGCCATCCTTTTTATGCCAAGTTCCACCAGCAGTAAGAATAGGCTTGGATTTATGTCGCTGCATCCCTTTTACCTGGCCTGCTTAAGACTCCTTGAAATGGATGCAATGAGGGACAGTGTTGTATTAGCCTCTGGTGTAGCTCTCCCATGCATAGTGCTAGAACAACTTTGCAGCTGCACCAGAAATAGATCTGGAAACCTCCTAGATTCCCTTCATGAGACAGACAAGGTTTTTATTCAGACCTTGGTTAGCATCTTGTTACCTACAGGATAAAATGAGAGCTACCTGCATATCCCTCAAGACTGGGAATGAGCAATAACAGTCACGTCCCTTAAAGACTTGCCTACTAAAACAGAAATATACTTCATCATCGAGCTAAACTGGACATTACTTTTAAAATGTCTGAAAACAGAAGCCAAGCAGCACAGCAGAAATGGCACCTCTGACAGTGAAAAAACCCACCAACAGATTAAAACCCTCTATATCAGAAAGAGGCTGGAAAACACCTATGACTATGACCTTTACAGCAGCCATTTCAGTAACCATAGCAGAACAAAGCATCAACCATTGGAGCATTCACCTTAATACAGGGCTCAATGGGATGCACCTGTGAGTGCTGAGGGAACTGCCAGATGTTACTGTTAAGCCATTCTCCACCATCTTTGAAAGGTCATGGGGAACAGGAGAGGTGCTTGAGGACTGGAGGAAAGCCACTATCACTCAAAGAATGCAAGGAGGACTCAGGACCCAGGAGACTGGTCAGCCTCACTTCCATCCCTGGATAGGTGATGGAACAGGTCATTCTAAAGATCATCTCTTAAGCCTGAGGAGGAAAGGAAGATTATTTGGAGTGGTCAGCATGGATTTGCAAAGGGAAAAATCGTGTTTGACCAATCTCATAGCCTTCTACAATGGCATGACTGACTGGGTAGATGAAGGGAGACTAGTGGATATTGTCCACCTCAGCTTTCAGCAAGGCTTTTGACGCTGTCTCCCATTATTTTCTCACAGGTAAGGTTAGGAAGTGCGAGTTAGAGGAGTAGGACAGTCAAGTGAATTGAGAACTGGCTTAAATAACAGATTTCACAGAGTCATGATCAACAGTGCAGAGTTCAGTTGTAGGTCTGTAGCTGGCAGTGCCGTCTTGGGCAGGAATAATGGCACACACCAGCACAGGTTAGGGGATGACCCATCAGTAAATACCTCTGCAGAAAAGGACTTGGCAGTCTTGAGCTATCAAAGTGTCTTTGTGGCCAAGACGACAAATGGTAACCTGAGGTGCATTAAGAGTGTGGCCAGTAGGTCAAAGGGAGGCTCTTGTCTCCCTCTACTCTACCCTAATGAGGCTGTATCTGGAGTATCATGTCCAGCTCTGGGCTGCCCAGTTCAAGAGAGACAGGGAACTACTGGAGACAGTCCAAAGGGCTATAAGATGACTAGAAGACTAAATTATGTCTCTTACAAGGAAAGGCTGAGAGACATGTGGCTGTTTAGGCTCAAAAAGAATGACAGAGAGGGGATCTTATCAGTGTTCATGAATATCAAAGCCCAAGTGTCAAGAACATGAGACCAGTGTCTTTTCAGTGGTTACCAGTACCATGACAAGGGGCAACAGCCATAAACTGGAACACAGGAAGTTTCACTTAAGCCTAAGTAAAAATTTCTTTTCTATAATGGTGGAAAAGCACTGGAATAGGCTGCCCAGAGTGGTTGTAAACCTGCCTGGACATGATCCTGTACAACCTGCTCTAGGCAAATCTGCTTCAGTCTGGGGGTTGGACTAGATTATCTCCAGAGGTCCCTTCCAAATCTTACCATTCTATGACTCTGTGTCTCCACACATTTCTCTAGTGAATGGCCTCATCTCATCTGTTGCTACTGTCTCCTAGCCTCTCTCAGATTTTCATCTCTTTCACCCAACAAACAGTGCCAGGAGAACTACACATTCATCTGCAGAAAGAAGAGTGAAAATGCTCAATAACTTTGACAGCCAAGGACCTCAGGGCACAAAAACCAAAACAAGTCATAGGAGGGACTGTCAGCCCAACAGTTGCAATCATTATGCAAGGAAGCTGTTAAATGAAGACTAAAACAAACTCCTGTTACATACCTTGAATTACAAGAAAAAAAGCTGAAAAATACTTGCTTCCTCAAAAGACATTCAGGTGGTACAAAGGAATGGGACAAAAGTTAGTCCTCAACCTATAGTAAAGAAGCACAAAAAGGCTGCACCACCATCTATACGAAACTTTAGACAGCACTAGGAAATTCAGAAGATCAAATCCTTCACTTCATCTTTATGAAACTCTAAACTCCCTTGGAGAAGTTATGCTCTTGATTTCCCTTGGATCATTTTTCCATTTTGGAGGAAACAAATGGGGAATAGGGAAATTAAATCTCCTGTATGCTTTTTATTCCTTTTAACCTCATAAAACTGAGTTATCTATTCCTATCTACAAGGACTTCTGCAGCCAGTCATTTCTTTAGGTTTTTTATATCCCAGTAATCCTCAAAGCCACAGAAAACATGGAGATGAGAAATCCTTTTGTTAGAATTGTTCACAAACACTACCACAGCAAGAGTTTTTGCTCCCAGAAACTGTATGTTGGCTCTAGCTGTGGGAGTACATCTTTAATCACAGTGCACACTCATTCCTTCTGAAAACTGCAAGTTGCACCACTGGAGAAGATGGTTAAAATACAATATTCTTTCAACAAATGGAGTTTAAACCACTTCATTTCCTTCTGAAAGAATGGTCACATTGAAGTTTCCTCTTCTTTGCTCAGCATCCTCCTGTAAGCCTTACATGCACTCCAAGGTAGTCAATTCATTACTAGCGATCATGAGGTAGGTGCAAGCAGAAAGCAGAGTACCTGGATGCAGCCTTCAGTATTTCCAGTATGTGTTCAGTTAGAAATTAAGTGCAAAGCACGAAAAATGGAACACTACAGAGCATCATCAAACTTGGGAAGTAACATGTTGTTAATTTCTCTGTTCCATGCTTGGAATAAGGTATTCCAGCATAGTTATGGTTTCCAGCACTAGCTACAAGCCTATCTAAAACAAAAACAAAACACAAACAAGCCCAACAGTTTAAATGCAAAACTGCCAGAGATACAGCTAGACAACATCTCCCTTTCTGAGCATTTTCCTTGGAACTTTTTGGTTGGAGCCTGCGCATTGCACAGAGCTGAGAGGGCTATTACTTTTGGAAGCTGTGCTCCCAAATTCTTTCCTTTACTGGAATATGTGAAGATGATGATTTGCAAAAAAGAAATGTATTAAAGCCTTTTATTACTGGAGCATGTTCAAGTAGCAGGCAAGCAACAAGTTTAAAACCAGTTTTCAAGCCAGGAATCAGAAATGAAAATGCCCTCAACATGCAAATGTGTGTATGTCTCCCCTCCACCCAAAATCCTTTTCCAGTCTCTCTTTATCATTAAAAAAAACCAAAACAAAAACACACAAACCTACATAAGACTACATAAAACCCCGGAAAATTCAAAACAGCTGTTCTGGAAACACGAACAGAATAGAACCACTGACATCAGAGCTCTCCTGGTAGAGCCTGTGCTCAGCAGGTGTGCCCCTGCAGAAAGAAGGAGAGACTGGACTTCCCATCTGTGCTGCATCACACAGTATAGGGAAATCTTCATCCCCACCCTTACACCCAGAGGCAATGTAGAAAGCAGGAAAATGAAGGCTGCACACACTACAACTGCACTCACAGGTTCAGACCTACGGTTGGCATCAAGCAACAGATCGCTGTAGTTCTTTGAGACTGCATCCATTATGTAGGTAATTAAGTTTCTGCACTACCCCAGCTGCCTTCCTCAAGCTCTAACCTCAGGGGATTCCCACGTTGGGAAGCTTCACCCCCCACCAAGACTGCCTACAAAGTGAACTTGTGCAACTTCTCCATTACAGGGTTCTTCTTGAGAGCCTTCCGACAACACAAACTGGATTACAACAGTACACTACAGGCAAAACAATTCCATATTAGTGATCGGAATCGTTCCTGAGCCTTCATCAACCAAACAGAAAAGAACTACAAAACTGCCAGTTCTAACTATGACAGAGGCACAGACTCCACCATGTGTAAAGGGAATAAAGTCTTAAGAGTGGTGTAGTCTCTACAAGGGTCACAGGGAAACACAAGTACACCAGTACAAAAGAAAAGGAATAAGGCTTCCATCTACCATGCGACACAAGGAAGTCATTTCTCTTGCAAGTGAGTGTTCAAACTTTTGGTAGCTGACGTTAAGTCACTGTACAGGACTTTTCACCGAGAGAAACAGACAATGATTTTTATTTCTCTGGGAGAAATTCAACAGCACAAGCAATTCTCCAGTACTAAGAGATGAAAAAAACAGTGAAAAGTTCTTGAATTTAGCTACAAGTTATCAATATTTTCAAGCCTAACCACACCAAAAGGCTCCAGGTAAACTAGAAGAGCAATAAAACATGGACAATAACCTCTATGAGGGCAAGGAACCAGCATGCAAAAAAGGCCAGATCACATCTGAACGGCAGCATAAATCCCATACTGCTATGACCATGTAGTGAGCTACTCACAGAAGTACTGCCTAGCTTCTGAGGAGGCAGACTTCACTTACACCTTTGCTGGAGGAAAACAAAGTCTCTATACAACTGGTACCTTGAGAAATGCTTCATTCTCACCCACCCCACGTATTGCAACAAGGCACTAAAGTAAAAGCTGAACATCCAAAAGCTGTATCTGTACACATACCTCAGCTACACAGCAGGGGGAAAACCCACATAAATTCACATTGCAAAACACAGCATGCCAATTTGTCCATCCTGAAGCAAAACCTTTGTGATGTCCCTTGCAGTTCAAGTTGGGGCTACTGAATAATTCTAATTCACAATTTAGGCCTACCTTCAGTAGCAGAAAATGTAACTTAAGCCTCTGACTGATGTGATACCCTGTAATAGCAACTGAAAGCCCCTGTCTGCACTTGCCATGTATGGGAACTGTGACTGCTTCCAATGGAAAGATGTACCAGACTTGACAGGAAAAACTAAATCTGTAGTTTGCCTAAACCCCACAAGCACACCTACTTCCATTGCCAGATTGTTAATCTTTATCAAGAGTAAGTTCACACTGGCAGATCTTCCTCTTTTGCAGGAGTCTGGAAACTGCTGACATGCAATTCACAAGTGGGCAACTGATCACTCCTGTCGTTACATAACTTGCATGGGAAGGGGTCCTTCAGGCTCACTTTCAGTCAAGAGCTGCACTTTGAACCCCACAGTACAAAGGGCAGGCAAGACAACCTTCTGAAAAGAAGAGGTGGAGTACTGGAATGAAATTAGAAGTGCCAAGATCCTTCTTTAAATTGTTTGCTGTCAGCAACGTATCCAACTACAGCAGAGTCAGCATTTTGCTCCCCTCACCACCCATGGGCATGTGAGGAAAACAAAGCCTTGCTTCACCACCACAAAGATCAACAGTCACAAATGGCTCCATCATATCATATAAGAGATTATACTACCATAAAAGAAAAAACTCCCTATAAAAAAAAAAACCACAAACACAATCACTTTTATTCATGCTTGCTGTGGGAGAGAACCCCAAGCAAGTAGGAGCCTGGTCTTGATGGAGTGGTTCACACTGCAGAGAGCAACGTTACAACACTGCTCTCATTTGAAGACCGGATGCTTTTAGGGCTGCCAGCAAGGGGATGGTGCAATCCCAACGGAAGGCATTACAGAAAACAGAACTATACAGATCTTCTGTGCTACGCCTATGTGCTCATCTTCTGGCCCCAGCTCCTTTGGCTGAAGTAAAGCTCTTGCTTGGTTAATTAGTAACCACAGCAGAACCGTGTTAACTTGTAACTCTTCAGGCCTCAATAATCATCAGGTTTCAGCTCCCAGATTGACAAGCATCACATCTACTCTGCCCTTCAAAGTACAATTCCATTATGAGAGTGGCTGTTGCTTCACATTTAAACACTGAAGTTATTATACCAAATAATCTGCAAGCAAATGCTCCGATGCAAAGAGACAATAACTAAGTCCGGTTCACGCCAGCTTTCTCAGCTTTGAGTTTTCTGTTCAGTCTAGATCTTGGGTATTTTAAGACAAGTTAGTGACAAGACAAGGTGCTTTTTCAGTATTCCTTCACTAGTCCTCCCAAGCCAAGATCATCACTGGTAGGTAAAGGGCCATATTGCCTCGTGTCTGTTAAGTCACAAAAATAACTACAAACACCCATGTAAGAATCCTAATTTCCAACATTCCAGCTTACCCCAGCAAAGAAGTATATCTTGCATTTCCATACACAAAGAGAGTACCTACGACATCCCAGAGACAACACAGATGTGGCAAATCCCAAGTCATTAACTACCCAAATTCCAGAAGACTCACAGGCAATTTCAAAACAAAACACAAGGGTCCCTAACCATGACTCCCCAGAGCGGAAAGCTGCTACAGACAGAGCCATAACAGCGAAGAGAGCAGTTTTGTGTAAAGGAGGGCAAAAAGAGGAAAGAGTTAATGTAGACAAGTTGGTAAAGAATTGAAGCTTCTTTGTAACTGTGGATCAGGAATGGAAAGATAAGCTGAGATAGTGACTGTGTTAAGTACATCCAGTACGTGCAACTCCAGTGGCAAGTCAAAATAACATCCATTTTCTCTTCAAGCATGGTAGATCTCTCTGCCTTCAGTATTTCAACTCTGTGTTTCAAGCTGGAGCATCAAATAAACGCCTAGATTCTCCAAGTCTGGTTTGTGAAAGACACAGTAAGGTTGCACATCCTGAAATCACAGGATTAGTAGGGCTTCTTGGTGTTTTTTGTTTGGAGATTCACATTTTTTTCTTCTTCAAAGAAGCTATGGGATGTCTTTTAATAGGCTGTAGTTTCTCTGTCTTAGTTGATAACAATATGGTTCAAAGAACCAGAATTTCATTATCCCATGTTGTACAAAAAGACATTTAGAACACCAATGGGCTTCTCAAGTTCCAGGACATCCCCTTCTCTTCCCTACACCTACCTTTCTGTAAGAAGATCTATGCTGAGGTGACTAGGTCATCTCTTCCCCTTACAGTTCCTTAACTAGCTTTCCTTTCCATACCCTTTGCACAGATGCTTTGTATACCATCACACTTAGCATTAGTTTATTCCCAGCATAGCTTCTGCTCCCAGCAACTATAGGGCCATGTTGATTTCTAGGCCAAGGGAAAATGGGGATTCCACACAAAGATTACTGGTAGATTTATGCATCTTTTTCCTCATAATTATGTACTGTTGAAAAGTGAAACAAAACCCCCTCACTAGATAGTTCTGAAATCACTCAGCGGCCTCGGCAGGAGCCGGGCTGGATCAGCTGCCTGACCTGGGACTCTCAGCCATGTGCTGTTGACTGTAGCTCATTAGCACGAAGTATTTACACTCCTATTTGTAGCTGATAGGCTGTATTTCAGGACCTTGTCAAATTAACAAGAGTGCCAGGTCATGCTCACCAGGGTATGGGTTCAGAGTACTGGAGCACTCATGTTGAGAGCTCGTTTTACAAGCTCCATTAATGAAATTGGGAGGGACTCAATACTAGAAATGCAATTGGTCTCTCTAGACTAAAAATTGCACCACAGCTCTGTAGAGGCATGTAAGTAAGTGAAAAAGTGAGCTCTTGTTAAGTATGTATGGAAAAAGCAAGGCAGGATGAAATATAAACTAATTCAACCCACTGCTTGGCCACTCCTCCTTTCATTCTAGGCCTACTCAATGGTAAGCATCTGTAAAGCCAACTTATAACTCTTAATATTAAGCATACATTGCAAAGTGTTTAGAATAAGTGAAGTAGCAAGACTCCAGTTTCTCCTGTCCACTAGAATGTCTGCCCTCCAAGTGAGCAAGACAAAATCTGACATTAAACACAAGACAGATGAGTATTTTCTAGAGTTCAACACCATTCCTGCTCCAAGCTAAGTAACCTAGTAACAACCCCCAATACAGCCACTCACTATGATTCCTTCAATAAAGAAGGCAAGTGTCTGGAGCTCATAACATATGAAGTGTGAGGTGGCTAACCCCTTCATTTCCTCAGTTACCACCTGGAGTGATGTCAGAGCCTGCCAAAACAAAACGTACCCTTGGATGGCTTCATACAGAAGTCAGAGATGCAACCTTTAAATCCACCTCTTTCTATCACTAGCACTACAAAGCTATTGACAGGAGATACCCCATGACAGCTGTTTGTCTCTGTGCAAGAGCAGACAAAGGTTCAGTGTTGATCAGATGCTGAGAAAGAAATAAGCACCTAGGGCTATTTAATAAGGACAGTATCATTAGTTCCAAAAATTCCTGAACTGCAGCTTGATGAGATCAGTAAGCTTCCGTGGGGAACAAAATAAATTTACTCTCTTCTAAGACTTTCTCCAAGCACTCAGCCATTGTCAGACACTTACTACTGCTGATGATTTGCTGTCATTGTTCTTACATCCTTAGAGGCAACTGAAGTCCACCAAGAAAGTGTTCTGCTTGTCAGAACCTCGTGTTGGCAGAGAAATCCTGAAACTCGAAAACCTCTCAGCCCTGAAAGAATACTGCAATGGTTATACTACCTGAACTACTGAATTTGCTCCAAAGTTGTCATTCTGCTACTTCTATTTTACTGCAAAACTGGCATGAAATGCTGCTGGTTGCACAGACTGACCTGAAGTTTACATCTCTGGCTGTTACAGATAACCTTTACAGACACAGAGAAAGCAGAGAGGAGCATGGTTTACTGGTGGTGGAATTCACCCCCATCAGCTTCAGTGCAGGAAAGCATTTGCTAATTTAGCAACCAGATGAGAGGAGGGAAAGGCAAATTCGTGTCTTCCTTGAATTGTAAGCATTGCTAGTAATCAAATAAAAAGCAGTCAAAGAAACACACCCAACAAGAGCATCAGGTTCAAACCTCTACTGCTCAAGCCATTTAATTCTCCTACTCTCCTCCCTGCCAGCCACCTGAACCATGATTCTTTCTACTCTCAGCAGCAGAACAGAGCCTACAGCTGGGTTCCTCACCAAAGCCAGGGTGAAGAAGCACTGCTGCTCTCCAGCAGCATCTCTTCCTCTTCTGGTCCCTAAAAAAGCTTCACGGTAGGGAGCCCAGGAAGAACCAGAGCTTTCTCTAATGCATTCCCCTTGACGCCTCCCCCACAGCATACCAGCATGAGAGCTGCCTGCAGTAACCCACATCCGCTCCTATCCAGTGGAACAAGCATACATCCCCCCAGGAGCTCTGCAAGGCCAGCAAAGGTCTTGGCAGCACAGTACCTGTGGGTGCTACACTGTCAGACAGCCAAGAAATAGTTTGTCATGAGGCAACCCCCCATACCTACATGCAGTTTGTGTTCAGAGAACAAATCTGCAGGCATATAAATGCTTCTTCCGTATCTTGGTGGCAAGCTCCCCTCCATCAAATACTCCTCTATTGTCCTTACACAAAAGATTCTCCACACTGGACCTCCACAACACCTTCCCCTCAATATTCATTTCTCCAAAAGGATCAGAGCAGGTGCCTTTTTTTAGCCAAGCAGTCCTGAAAACTATATTGTTTGCCAAGAAGGAGTTTTACATGCCTTAGCTAAATCCCAGAAGGGATTTACCTAATTTCTTCTAGTTTGTTGTAATGCTGCAGTCACAGGTTTACACAGAAAAATGAATCAAGATACAGACAAGCTATTAGATAAACCAGAAAGTGAGCATTCAGATCAATTAAATAAGTTACTTATGGCAAGCCTGGACTCAGAATCGGCAAAACAGGAACCCATAAAACCTGACAGAGACAAGCAAACCTGCAAGCTTAGGTTAAAGCTCTACCAGAAAGGTAGATGACCTAATCACAGAAAACTAACCAAAGAGCAACAAAATAAAACAGGCAAACAAAAACAACTAGAAAGAACTCAGATACCCAACAGTAACGCAGAACTCTGGGCTACCAATCACTTGCAGTCTTACCTGCTTAAAAAACAAACAAACAAACAAACCAACCCAAGATCTACACACCTAAAAAAGGAGTAAGAAGCTCTAAGTATTCTTTTCTTCTCCCTTGAAAGTAAGGGATTTATGGTTCGGGTTGATGGGGTTTGGTTAGGGGGAAGGACGACTAGAAATGGACACATTTTCTCCAGGTCCTATGTCCACACTAAATATAGCCACCAAACACAAATGCTATTAAAAATAGATGTCACAAGACTAACAGAGCCTGAAGAGCAGATCAAGTTAAATCTGGCAAGGTTTTTAAGGAAGGGAAAAAAAAAAACCCTCACACAAAACACACACACATCAACTTTTAGGGTCCAGTTGATAACAACTTCAATAAAGAACCCAGGAATTTTCTCAAGGCTGCCATGTGATTCAGAAACAAGCTCAGAACTGCTGCCTATAGTTACTATGACTTCTTTGTCACAGGTTATTAACTGTGATCTTTAATATAACACAATAGTGCAGAGACATAAGATGAAAACATATGACTCAAAATCCCCAGAAAAGGAAGACTGAGAAACCACTGCCCTCTGAAACTGTTCAGGCTACCAGGAAAGCAGCCATACAATGGCTTGTAGAAAGTGAGCCAATCTTAAAATATTAGTATTACAACATGAGGCTTTTCAAGCTGAATTCTTTAGTTCTGGCAGGCAGGGAGCTAGAAATAGAGCACTTTGGATTTAGGATCACACATGCAGAGATCTGCCTGTGAAAAACACCAAGAGCAAGCGCCAGAGAGCATTTGAGCAGAGACCTAGGAAAACTGTCAGAAGTGAGGGTGGAGGGGGAAGGAACAACAGCCCACACATTCATCATCAACAAAAAGGAGACCAGTGGAGACAGTTCACTAGCTCCTTTCCAAAAACTACTTTGCTGCTCATTCACTCCCTGCTTTAGCTTAGGAGCCATGACACAAATTGGTCCTGGAACAAGTAATGCCTTGCTCCCCTTCACAGCAACAACCAATATCAGATTAGCTGAAAGTGGACTTTTTTCAAATGAGACTTCTGTGCTGAGCAAAGTCAGGCAGATCATCTCCTAGGCTGCTATAAAGTGTATCTTACACTTCCCTGCATTAAATCTGAATGACCAAATTCAAGTAAGCTAAATGCTCAAGTTTGCACAACTTGTGGGCAAAAAGATTTGTCAGCGTTGGTAGAAGCTCAACATCTTTTCAGAAGCTATTTATTGATTGATTTGTAAGTAAAAGAGTGACTTTTAAAAGAGAAACCTTTCTGCAGACTGTATCAGAACCCATGTATATTCATACTTTAAGAGATTAGAGCAACAAGGGAGTGGGAACACGCAGAAGCACTCTCTTAATAAAATTAAGTTTCTTGCCTGGCAGCACCGAAGTGAAAAAGAGAATTATTTTGCATTTATGGACAAGAAACACTAATAGTAGACTCACCACCAAATTCTCCAGCTGTTCAGCCTGAGCAAGAGAACAACCCATCTCATCTTTTGCACCAGCATAAGGACATATATCCTGCCACACTTGGCTTTTTGGTCTCCTTCCCCTAAATTTTCATTCTGTGTTTAGGTTAAATATGTTTTCCTCCTACCTGTAGTGAGCTTCAAAATCCAACCTGCCCAAACTTCTTTACAACAACAAAAACAAACAAGCAACCAAAAAACCCAAGACATAGGACCTCTCTCCTTAAATTCAAGTATTCCACTGACAGCACTACCATACAAGCTGCCTGCTGCACCAATGACAGTAGGTACCGCGGTGGGGGGGAGGAATACATACACACAAGACTTGAAGCAAGTTTACTGCAGCAACAGGTTAATGTGGTGGGAAACGAACGATTGAAAACTCTAAGCTTATTTATTTTCAGCATTCTAGTAGAGAGTAGCATGCAATTTGATTCTCACCCTTAATTTGTACATTCTCACGGGAATTTGGCAGGGTTGCTCTGAAGAAGAAAGTTTGAAGAACTCTTGCAAAAGACACTGTGCTATGCCAGATCAAGCAAGCTATCAGTTATTTACATTCATTTCAAAGGACACAAAGGAAGCCTTTTATTTCCACCACATCTGCACTTTTTTAAAGAGAAAGCAGTCAGGATAGGCCTGGTTCTGGTACCAGGGCTTGTCAATACAAACCACCCAACACAGCTGTTCTAGAATAAACATTTCAGCACGATCAAACTGCTCTGAATTAATTCAGAACTACAGAGATTCTTCCAGGACACAGCAATGTCAGGAGGGAACATGCAAGTTAGGAAGTCATCCTAAACTTCTTCTACTGGGACATTTCCCGGTCAGGCAGGGAAAGTCCTCTGGCTACTAGGGAAAGCTATCTGTGGTCTGCACCTTCTAAGCCACCCAGGAGAATTTTTAAGAAGCCTATTTTAAGCACATAAGGAGGTATGTTTGGCTTAGTCACACTTGCAGGATTAAAATGCACATCTAATTCTCACAGCTATTAAATAAAAGTACTCCTATGTTAAGACACAGGAGTGCATTTTATCTCTTTCAGACAGGGAAAATAGAGACCAACTTAATATTCATTTTTTTCAGACACACTGCTACAAGCAAAATTAGATACAGGTTTCTAACCTGTATCACTACAGGTTAATAACTGCATCCTACTATCTGGAGTGCAAGTAAGAACAGCTGTGGGAAAGAGAAGAACTGCCCTGTCCCCACAAATGCAGCAAAACCCATCCCAACCAGACAACAACTGTGACATCTATGCCACCTTCAAACACCTCCAGGGAAGAGGAATCAACAAACTCCCTGAGGGGCCTGTTAACAGTGTTTGAGAGCCCTTTTGGTCAAGAAGTTTCTTCTAGTATCTAATCTACCCCTCCTCTGGTGCAACTCCAGGCTATTTCCTCTCATGCTATCAGTCATTACTAGGGAGAAGAGAACGACGACCACCTCATTACAACCTTCTTTTCAGGAAGTTGTAGAGATTGAGGAGCCTGATCCTCTTTTTTAATCCAGACGAAACAACCCCAGTTCCCTCAGCCACTCCTCAGAAGGCCTGGACCCACTCCAGCACTTCAAGGTCTGTCTTGTAGTGAGGGCCCCAAAACTGAACTCCGTACTCAAGGCTGACTTCACCCTATATTCACCAGTGCTGAATACAGGGGGACAATCACTTCTCTGGTCCTTGCCTGTCACCCGATTCCTGATACAGGCCAGGATGCTGCTGGCCTTCTTGGCCACCTGAGCACACTGCTGCCTCATATTCAGCCAGCTGTCGATCAACACCCCCAGCTCTTCTCTGCTGGGCAGTTTTCCAGCCACGCTGCCCCAAGCCTATAGCATTGCCTGGAGTTATTGTGACCTAAGTGCAGGACCCAGCACTTGGCCGTATTGAATCACATACTGCTCACCCTAGCACCCTTGATTCAACCTGTCCATGTCCCTCTGTAGAGCATTACTAACTTCAAGCAGATTAACACACCCTCCCACCTCAGTGTCATCTGAAACTTACTGAGGCTGCATTCAATGCCCTCACCCAGATCACTGCTAACGGTATTAAAGAGAACTGGCCCAAATGCTGAGCCCTGGAGAACACTGCTAGTCACTGATCTGTGTCACAGATGGAAGGCTTGTTCACCTTCCACCCACGAAGATAAAATAAAGCTCAGAACACCAGGAGAGTAACCCTCCAAATCCTCAAAATTGAATTGAGCAGGAATAAAGATCAAATGTCAAGCTGTCAAAGCTCAGCATGTGAGCAAAACAGCACCTGAAATTTAAGTGCAAATTTAATTTTATTACCTAGAAAAAACATGGACCAATTTACAGAGTTCACCTTTATCAACTGCTAAAGTTACCTTGAGGAGAACTCAAATATTCCCCTTTAGCTGAACTATGAGGTTAGTGGAGCTGTAAAGATCACCTTTCAGCCAGATCATCTCTTAGGGACTGAACTGTTCAGCAGTATATTGATTAGACCTACTCAGATATAATGAGTTCTGCTTGAAATTTCATTTAGCTATTTCTTTGAAAGCACTTTCCTGCACAGGCTATGTAGCATTATCATTTGGCTTGCAGAGAAGAACAGATTTGAAAGAACACAAGTGAAGAAAAAACAAATCAACCAATTTTTTTCCCTTTCTCATAAGCAAAAGCTTCTGACAGGAGTTAAGATGTATTTGTTAGGTCAAGACCTCCTACAGTTAAGACAAGGATGGAAAACCTCAGTCCCATTTTGATGCAACTAGTATGTACAGGATATTGCAGAGGCAGAAAAAGCCACATCTTTGCCGAGCCTGTGGTCCTGGAGCCAGAAGGAAGCCTGGAGAAAATGACCTGCAATCCTAAAGCACAGCACTGACAGGTGTCTTCCAATGTATTTTTAGATCCTGAAACTATTTATGAGTTGCAAGATCAAAGCATCAATCAAACTGGAACATGACCACAGAGCTGAGGTCAGCCGTCTGAGCCTATGAATGGAGCTAAACCGCCTTGTTTATCTCAGCACGTGTGTACGCACTAAGCCTGAAAGACACCCAAGCAGCCCACCCCCTCCTCACTGTCAGGCCAGCTGAA
This sequence comes from Tricholaema leucomelas, assembly GCA_013400475.1. Lineage (NCBI taxonomy): Eukaryota > Metazoa > Chordata > Aves > Piciformes > Lybiidae > Tricholaema lacrymosa > Tricholaema leucomelas. The sequence continues at coordinate 578,002 of WAAF01000066.1, forward strand.
AAAGCACGGAGAAGACACGACCAAGTAACAGGCGCGGATTCCCGTCAGCGGTTCTCACTATAATGGACAGATGAGTGGAAAAAGCAAGAAAGAAAACAACCTTGCTCGGCACCATGCCCACACACACATCCCAGTGCAGTAGGAAAAAGAGGCCAGGGGCACATACCAGTCACGTATCAGCTTTCTGGCCTGGGGAATGAGCAGATTTGAAAGATACCCAAATACCCGCCACTCTCTGTCCTGAGTGCACCCTCCCAAACTTCTCAATGAGCAAGAACCCAAGCGGCCTCTCTGCAGAGTTTCCTCGCCTCAAGAAGGTGACAACCATCAAGCAGTACCTCCCACCCCCCCGCCGCAAGCCCACCTTTCTTGAATTCCTCCAACATAGCATCGAGCTTGGTATCATTGAAAACGAAGTGCAGTGGATGGTTGTAGAAGCGAGTGATGGTCTTAAGTGGGGTGCAGTCATCAGGGTCCACAAAAGCCAGGTCCTTAACAAAGAGCAGGTCCACGATGTTGGAGCGGTCACCCTCGAAAACGGGGATGCGGGTATAACCGCTCTCCATGATCTCAGACATAGTGTTGAAGTCGAGCATAGCCTCGGCAGTTATCATGAAGCAGTCTCGGAGGGGAGTCATCACATCCTCCACAGTCTTTGTGCGCAGCTCCAGGGCTCCTTGAATAATGTTGAGCTCCTCCTTGACTAGATCGTTGTAAGGGTCGGTGACACGCAGCATCTCCAACAACTTCTCACGGTTATAGACCGTGCCGATCTCCTGGCCCAGGACACAGTCCAGCAGCTTGCTGACGGGATAGGAGGCCGGGAAGGTCATCATCATGAAAAACTTGGTGAGGAAGATGGTGTTGGCGCCCACGGCCAGACCGTGCCGAGAGCAAATGGCCTGCGGCACGATCTCGCCGAAGATGACGATACCGATGGTGGAGACCACCACGGCCACCAGCCCAGAGCCTGCAATGTCGTCCAATAGAATGGTAAGAGTAGTGTTGACCAGGACATTGCCTAGCAGGAGGGAGCAGAGCAGGTAGTTGCCCTGGCGGCGCACGGGCTCAATGCGCTTGGCATAGTTCTTCTCTTTGTCCGTGCCGCAATTCTGCACAATGCGCAGTTCCATGGGGTCCAGGGCCATGAGGCCCAGGTTGAGGCCACTGAACATGCCTGACAGGCAGAGGAGGAGTGAGATGAAGATGACTTGCAGCCAGAAGGGCAGCAGGAACTTCTTCTCCTCGCCCACTATCATCTTGGTGTCTTCACCGTCATGGTAGATCCACGTGGTCTCGCCCCAGGGCGGGGGCCCGGCTGGCCCCTCGGCGCCCGACAGCCCTCCGGCGGCCCCGGGCCCCAAGGCGGCGGCGGCGGGGGCCGAGACGGAGGTGCACAGGTAGTAGGACTTGCTCTTCTCCGTCTTGCGCAGGGGCTTGATCTCGATCTCGATGATGCCAGAGGTGCGGCGGTTGAGTACGATGTGCGGCAAGATGATGATGTCCGAGGTGCGGATGCCGCAGCGCTGCGGGGCGCCGCCGCCGCCCGTTACCCCGCCGCCGCCCCCGCCGCCGCGCCCCGCTGCCCCCGCCGCCGCCCGCCCGCCCCGCCGCCGCTCGTGCTCCGTGAAGGCGATGCGCGACCAGGTCTCGTTGTTGATGTTCTGCCCGTAGACCCGCAGCTTCACCCGCGTCCGCTCGCTCACCCGCAGCGCGCCCCCTTCCATGAAGGAGACGTCGTCCGTGTCCTCCAGCCGCAGGCCGATGATCACCGTCTCCTCTGCCGCCGCCGAGGGGGGAACAACAGCAGCGGCAGGCGGCGCGGCAGCGGCTGCAGCCGGGGGTCGCCGGCCCAGGCAGCCGCCGAGCAGGAGCAGCAGCAGCACCACCCGCGCCCCCCGGCCGCCCCCCGCCATGTTCCCACCGGGCAGCGCGGCCATCTTTAGTCAGGGCTCGGCGCCGCCACGGCCCCGCATTGCCGCGCGGCGCCTGCGGCGTGCCCCGGCTCCCCCGGCGGCGGCGGTGGCGGCAGGCGCGGCGGCGGGGAAGGCGGCAGGCACGGCTGCCCACGAGACCCGACAGGCGGCGACTGCCAGGCCGGGCCGAGCCGAGAGCCGCCTCAATCCGCTGCCCTCCCCGCCCCTCCCCGCCCGCCCCACGGGGCGGGGCCGGGGCATTGCGCTGCCAATCAGAGCCCGCCTCTCCGCCAATGGCAGCCTGGCCCCGCCCCGCCACCGCCACCGCCTCCCCAGCCCGAAGGGCGCGTGACTTCGGTGTGTACGCCAGGCGGCCTGGGGCGGGGCCGACCGAGCAGCCGTGGCCAATAACGACGGGGTCTGGGGCCGGCAGGGCGGAGCCTTGGAAGGGCGCGACCAATTGGGGCGCGGTGCGGCCGGAGGGCCGGGTCGGCGCGTGCGGCGCTCGGCAGGGCGACTGGCGAGCCCCCGCGCTGCGAGCCAAAGCGGTCGCGATGAGACAGGACGGACGAGATCTGACCCGCTGCCCTCTCCTCCCCTCCCCTTCCCTCCCCTTCCCTGTCCGACCTGCTACAGCGGCAACTGCCGCTGTCCACGGACTTTACCGGGACGCCGGCTTCTCAGCGTCCCCCCTCGCCCGAAGTTCCCCACACCAGTAGGCGATCATGCAGCGCTCCCTGGCGGCCCCGCGCGGAGCAGCTTGTCCTCTCCCGGTTCGACCAGACAGAGATCATCCCCTCGCCCCTCGCCGCTGCGCCCCTCCACCGGCGGCGGACAGAAGGTTTCCTCAGGGTTGTTTTGTGTGTTCGCGTCCTTGCTGTTGGCACTGCTAGCAGCCGAAGACAGCAGCGGCTAAACTAGCACCGTCTGGCCGTGCCCGCACTTGGCTCTGCCGCGAGCCACCGTCGGTGCGGTACAGCGAGCCGTCGCTCCGCCCCGCGGGCTCCTCGTCTAGCACCCCGACATCTCCCTGGCTGTGTCGTTCCTGTGAGTGAAAGAAAATGTTACATGTTAAATGCAAACAGGATGCACTCCTTTCTCGCACCCTCATCTTCTGCTTCTTCTGATTGGGGCACCTTCATCCTCCTCCATTTAGACAAACCCCCATGACAAGACCTGACATGAGTGGGACTGAAACTGTGGAGTTACCACTAGGGACTACTAAAACCTCTCGAGGCTGCCTGCTCCACTCTGCTCTGCTTATCCACAGTGCATGAATGCATGAAGGGTTGATGGGCCCCAATTCAGGATTTAAAAAAAGAAAATAAAAATCACTGTGTGCTTAAATTCAGCACCAAGAGCTGCACTGCTTCTGAGGCCTCAGCTGCTGTGCCACAATCCCAGCTAGGGCAACAAATGTCCCAGGGGCTAGCCACCTCTACAACCACTTGAAAAGAGGCTGTAGCAAGATGGGGGGCAGCCTCTTCTCCCATGCAGCAAGTGACAGGACAAGAGTAAATGTCCTCGGGTTGTGTCAGGAGAGGTTTAGGTTTGATATTAGGGGAAAAATCTTCACCAAAAGGGTTGCCAAGCATTGAGATAGTCTGCCCAGGATAGTAGTGGTACTTAAAAGTACTTAAGTGCCCCAGAGGTATTTAAAATATTTCTATGCACGGTGCTTTAATGGTGGACTTCACAATGCTGAGAGTGATCTTAAAGGTCTTTTCTAACTTAAATGATTCTACCATGTGATTAGCAATATATGACATGCTAGACAGCCAGAGACAAACAGCCGTGGGAGCATCCAGTATGGCTTGTGGTGGCTGAGACTGCACTTCAGTGTGAGGAGACAGAACAGCTTCCTTGCCATAAAGTGCTTGGAAAATGGAAGAGTAAAGAGAACTGTGCAACACAACCCAGTATGGTGGTGAGCAGAGTTCTGGAGGCTGTAGAAACAAAATTTTCCTGACTCTATAGCTCATTCAACTCAATCTGGAGGAATTCTGCAGGTCTGCTTCCCCAGGGAGATAACATGAGCCACAGCAATTCCCTACTGACCTCAGTGAGCAGAGACTCAGGAATCACTTCCCTGCCACTTCAGGGTGAATCAGGGCACCCTAACTTATGGCTCCCACCTTCATAGCACTTGCAGAGGATAGACCCCAAATGCTGCAGAGCTTTGCATGGTGAGAAGGGGATCTGGCTCATCTCTACAATCATCAAAACACACAGACCAGATTGGTTTTGGGACCTCTCACGTGGGATGAGGCTGTAGAACCTCCTCTTTTCATGGTTTGAGGGGTAAAAACAACCCAGGCTGTGCGTGTACAAGCAAAACCAGGCAGGCAAGACACCCCCACACAAACAGCCTGGCAAGGCCCCCTACTCTATCGTTCAAAACCAGTCAAGTCCTCTCAGCTGCTTCCTCCCATAAGTGCTGAGAGCCTGGAAAAAGTTAGTGATCTGCAAATGCAGTGGCGTTGAGCTGTGGCCTTTTTTCGTATGCACGCAAGAGGGGGGAACCTCGCTGCAGGAGCCTCTCTCCCCAGGCAAGCTGTAAGGTGCTGAAAGGGCCGCGGCAGGGATTCATGCCTTTTTAATGAAGGGGTCTGCAGGCAGGACCTCCCACCCCATCTGCTCTTCCATTCGTGCTGGGAAGTTTCTCTTTGATAGCAGGAGTTAATTGCTGCAAACCTGCTGGGATAGGCTGTCCGAGGACAGTCTTTGTAAATCCAGAAGAGGACTTTTCAGAGGGGATTAAACTTCATCTTACTTGGCTTTTAGGCAGATCTTTCCCAAGGTCCCATCACTGGGGTTACGCCACACAATTTCAGAGCTACTCTCACCTGTTGAGTCACAGCCATCTCCAAGGCTGGTCTTCCAGGGAGCCCTACCTGAAACTAGCTAATAAATGTCCTGTTGATTCCCAGTGACACCAAGGATTACTTTTTTTCAATCATGGTATAGTTCTAAACTTGTGATTCTTTGCACACCCAATAGGTCAGACTCATTCTCTTGTCTAAAGCCAAAAGGAGAGGATAGCAAGGTGACTTTACAGGAAACCATATTTATGGGCATTGTTTGTTTAATTTATAAACTGCAAAATAATCACTCCCCTAATCTGTTGATGACAGGGGTCAAGTTAAGCATTCCGGACTGCAACATTCATTTCTGGTTTTCCTGTCACTGTGTGACAGGAGTTACCTGAGCACTTACAGTTTTCATTCCAGATGTTTCTGAAATGGCTCCATACCACCTGAATCCTCTTCAGCCACTGCTACCACAAAGCATCCTTGGCACTTGCCCATGTTTCTTTCTGAACTCAAATATTTTACCACTTTCTTTTTACTCTCCTCCATGACACAGGAAGATGTTATTTAAAAGGCAGAGAGGATAAATTTGGTCCCTCCTGGAAAATCAGTGTATGAAGAGGGATAGTAACAGTCTCTCATTTCTGAATTCAGCTGCTCACCCAAGGGTTCAGACACCACTGCTGTTCAGCAGCCCCCAGCCTTTCCCAACACCCTCTGTGGCCCAGGGCATGCAGGAGAAAGATGAGGCAGCAGGGGCACAGCCTCCCACTGGAGCCTCAAAGCCCTTACCCCTTGCTCCTCACCCACTGTGGGACATGGCCAGTCTGGTTTCTGCTTTTCCAGAGACACTGCATTTCCCTGCAAAATTCCACAGGCACTTTGCAGAGGACTCTGAGCTCTCCCACTAGATGGAGTCCAGGGAAAAACAGAAACCTCCGTAGTGCTGCATAGGGAAAGGAAGAGAAATTCCCATCTCCTGGAACGGGCTGTTGGGCTGTAAGCACAGGGAGCTGTGTTTCGAGCATCCCCCTGCAAATAACAGGGACATCCCTCTGCACCTCGTTTGCTAAGTTATGGTCTTCATGGAAAAGCAGAGCTGGCTGAGCCCTCAGAAGGTGACCGATCCTTCTTGCCCACCACCTTGGGCAGATGTTTTGTTTGTGACCACATTATTGAGGCTGCTTAGCTGGCAGGGACTCTGCTTGGTGGATGCTTGCAGCTCCATGTTAGTGGCAAGCACATGGAGATCAAAAGGAGGAAAAAAGCAACTGGACTGCTTACTGCTGTGCCTTTTGCATCTCAGAAGCCTTTACATCTCAGCTGCAGACTCCCCAAGACCTCAGATTGGAGGCAGGCTCACGCAGCAGGGTGCATGCTGCAGAGTCAGGCTCTACACAGCACTGGGGCCTCCTTTCACACTCCAGTTTGCCAAGCTGCCTTCTGCAAATGTCTCTGCTCTGGTCTGGGCTCAACACCAGCACGCAGCTGCTGCCAAACCCATGCCAGACCTGTTGTCACACATGTAGGAACTCATGACCTCTTTCCCACAGAGACAGTCCCTGTCCATGTGTTTAAGTCATGCAGCTGCTGCCACAGAAATGCTGCCCATCCTCACCACAACCAGCCACAACATGCCCTACCAGCCTCAACAGGGAAGCACAGCAACCTACAAGCCCTGTGGTTCCAGCCATGAGCACACAACCTTTGATCTTAGACATTTATTTATTTGCTCTCTGGTGGAAGCCACACACTACACAGGGCCGTATCCTTCTGCCTTGCTGGTATCCACCAGGGCACTACTTGCCACTCAGCAGCATCTTCGGGGACCACAAATGCCACTAGGATGGCAGGCAGGCCAAGGGGGTGCTTGCTGCTCCAGTAGCTCAAAGGGATTGCAGATCTTCTCCTGGAGGACAGAGAACAACCCTGGGCAGAATCAGGCCAGAAGAAAGCAAAAGGCACCCTGGGAAAGTGGCATTTTCCCCAAGTGCTCTCTGCCAGCAGGGCAGAGCAAGCAGATCCTTTGTAGTTAACACTGAAGCAGCCCCAGGTCACTCCAGCAGCTTTTCCCTGCTGTGAGGAGGAAGCCAAGAACTTCTCCGGGACTTTGGCTCTGCTTTTATCTGAGAAATTCCTCCTGCTTGGACAGGGACCCAAGAACATCTCCCCCTCCCCAAGTACAAGGTTGTATTTCAGGGACACACAGCTGCAGGGTGTTATCTTCCTTGCCTCTCCTGGCCCATGCACAGCCTAGAAGGCCCACCAAAGAGAGAAACAGAGAGGTTTCCAGCAGATAGATGCACTTCGTGCTGCAGGATCAGGGCTGGCAGCTGGGGTCAAGCCCATATCAGTAACTGGGAGAGCAATGAGCAGAAAGGATTCATAGGGATAGGCCTTCACTTCCCTGGGGCAGCCTGTCCCAAACTGTTTCGCCTAGACCTTGGGTAGGTCTAGCTGCCAGTCTCAGCAGCCCCCACAGACATATTGTGAAGACAAGGGACTCACATACCCGGTGGTTTGAGCAGACCCCTGCTTTGGAGGGCTTCAACCCCTGCTGAGGTGCAGCTGCTCAAATTCAGGTACCAGGTACCACCCTCAATACCCCATGAGCTCCTGCTTAGCTCAGAAGGACTCAGGTGGAAGTTCTTTACAGTGAGGGTGGTAAGACACTGGAACAGGTTGCCCAGGGAGGTTGTGGATGCTTCCTCCCTGGAGGTGTTTAAGGCCAGGCTGGATGAGGCCTTGAGCAACCTGCTCTAGTGGGAGGTGTCCCTGCCTATGGCAGGGGGTTGGAGCTGGATGATCCTTGAGGTCCCTTCCAACCTAAACCATTCTATGATTCTATGATTCTATGATTCAGGTTCTATGATGCAGCCCTTCTGATACCCCAGTGAAACTCTGATGCCACAGGACGCCCATGTCCCCATCCCTGAATCCAGCTCTGGAGCTGCCTGCTACCAACCTTCACTGCCTTGCCACAGCAGCCCTGTGGTGTAGTAGTGTTGGCCTTGCCAGCTTGGATCAGGAACTCCCTTGCAAACCTGGAACTCTGCAGGATTGCAGCCATCTCAGCATCCACATCCACTGCCTCTCCTTTCTGGGAGCAAAGAAACAGTCACAAGGCTCAAGGTATGTGTAACCCAGGAGACCCTAGCCACCCAGATGGATGACAGGAGGAGTAATAGCAAGAACACAACCTGGCCCAAAACCTTGAGAAACACTCACAATGACCACACATCTGGCTTTAAACCCTCCTGTGAAACCACCAGGAGTATCCTGGTCACACCTTCAACCCAAGGCAACACATAGGTCCAAATCCCTTTCTCACCTGTTTGCATGTTCCCTGGTGTACACGGCCCTTTTGCTCTCACTCACCACACCCTCTACCAAAGCTTAGCCCCAGAATCACACAGAATGCTGCTGTGTAGCACTGCTTCATCAGCTTTACCCCATCCCTACAGACCAGGACTGCTCAGCATCTCAGGGAACCCCAATCTGCCTCCCCACACCTTGAAGGTGAAGTTGGCATCAAACACCAGCTCTTCTTCATGCCCCAGAATTCCACCACTGTAGATGACCTGGCTCGGCGCAGCCTGGCAGTTATCTGGCACCTTGAACAGACGGAAAGTCGCAGAGACGAAGCAGCAATTGCCTGCAGGAAAGAGGTCGGTGTGTTTGGTATCAAGTGTCTGGGCTGGGACCCTGAAGAGCCTGGAATCCCAGCACAGCTCCTCACAGCTGCCCAGAGCCAACAGTCCTTGACTCTCACCAATGACGTCCTCCAACTCCTTGTTGCCAATGGTGATGGGGCTGGCGCAGACCAGGCATGGGGTTTTGAACCCAACCTCCTTGGCAATGCTGTACAGGTCTCTCCAGTACAGGGCTCCTGCCAGGCACTCCCCTAGCACAAGATCATGGACACAAGTGATGGAGGCAAAAGTCTATAGTTCCACCCATCCTACACCACCCCCTCCCTGGAGCCATACGCACCCCACAGCACCCTGTGCTTCCGGGTGGTCTCACTCAGGCGCTGGCTGGCATAGACATCACTGAAGTACATCTCTCCCCCAGGCTGGAAAGCAGCAAGGAGTGAAAGGAGACACAAAGAAGCAATGGGAAGAAGGGGCAGGGAGAATTGGGTACCCTCAGTCCTACCCTGCTCAGGATCCTCTGCACAGGTGCCCTCCCCTGGCCCCATCCTGCACCCCTACCTTGCTGGATCCCATTTGGTACATTCCAGTGGCACCTCAAAAGCAAGACCACCCCAACTCTGCTCTGGTCCTGCTGCAGGACCAACCTCAGCATTACCTTTAGCACGCGGTAGGCCCTATGCAGCACGGCCCTCTTGTCAGGGACAAGGTTGATCACGCAGTTGGAGCTGGGGAGGAGACCAAGGCTCATTTGCACCTTCTTGGCTGCTGCATATCACACCACTTCATGCAGGGTTTGGAGACATCAATTTAACCATGAAAAGGGCAGCTCTAGTTCAGACTTTGCCTTGGGATTTTCCCTTTCCTAACAGGTGCTCCCAGTGGGATGCAGACCCAGATTCAGATCTCATCCCAAGGCCCTGAGGAGCAGCAGATGCACAGGGAGTTGCAGTGCCCTGCACAGTACCTACATGACAATATCGTAGCTCTCGTCAGCCAGCCCAGCATCACCCAGCTTCTCTATGTAGCCCTGGAGGAACTCCACGTTTGGCTTTTGATAGCCAAATTTGTCCATGTGGTAGGCCATGTGCTTCTTTGCAACTTCAACCTGAGAGTAGGAAGGCAAGGATGGTGGGCTGATGTTGAGGGGAAGAGGGGAAGCCCTGGCTATGTGCTGTACCTGTTCCTTAGTCATGTCTATCCCAGTGACGTGGCCTCGCTCCCCAACCAGCTGGCTCAGCAGGTAGCAGTCTCTGCCACTGCCACTGCCCAGGTCCAGGATCCAGCATGACTCTAGGCACTCAGGAATCACCAGACCGCAGCCATAGTACCTGGAGGGGTGATGAGCTGAGCTGGGCTGGTGTTCCTGCAGTATGGCAGTCCATGGGGCTGCAGTCCACGGGGAGGCAGCAGCGGATGGGACACCTTGGGGTTTACCTGGCTACCACCTCCTTGTGGACACGCTCCAAAGCATCTCTCACCACCTTGGAAAGGGGCCTGGCCAACGTGACACAGGCATTGGTTTTCAGGTCCTCCGACTTCTGCAGCTCTTTGCCATAGTAATCCTGAGATGGGAAGGACAAAAGCCACCGAACTACAGAAAGCTATGCTCTAGGATCTCTCCACGCACCAAAATGTGGGGACTATGCCTGCCCTCAGCTTGTACAAACTCCCGGTGTCCTCTTTCACTGATGCTGTCGTCTGCATCCAGCTGAAAAGCAGGCTAATAGAACAGCAAGCGATCATTTGTCCCTATCCTCCCTAGCTCCCTTTGTTTGCATGCACAGATGTGTTTGTACTGTGGGAGCTTTTAATTCCCGCTTGCGGAACTCTGCACTCTGCCGGCACTGCCTCTCCAGCGAGAGGGGCCCGGGAACACGGACGGGGAAACGCGAGGTTGCTTAGCTCCCCGTCCCTGCGGGAAACGCCAGCGAAGCAGCCGCCCGTACCTGATGGTTTCATCCGCGCCCCGAGACGAACTGTTCTGTGTCCGCAGCAGGCACCGCGGCACAGCCTGGGCTCGGCCCCACTGCCCCGCACCACCCGCCCGGCTCCTGCCCGTGTTCCTCACCTGCACCTCCCGGTGGATCTGCTCTCGCAGTGGGCTGGCACTGCAACAGGAACATGGGGCTGGTGCCTGACACCACACCACCGGCGCCGCGCCAGGCCTTCCCGAAGGCTCTGAAGCCTCCTTTACCCCCCAGATACTGGAGCACCTTTTGCCCAATCCCCCTCCGGCAGAACCCAGAGACGCCCCTAAACCCACAGCCCACTGGAATGCTGCACCTGATACTCTTCCCCTCACACCCAGTCCCAGCTGCTCTGGAGAAATGAGCCCCCCGAAAATTCCCCGCAGGGCAAACACACACAACCGCACCCCGCCCTGCTTTGCAGAGAGTCCTCCATTCCAAGGGGTGCTCTCAGGGAGGCCCCAGGAGGCGCAGCACAAGCCCCGGGTCTCCCGGCACACCACCTCGCCCGGACTCTGACCGCCCTGGGCCACGCTCCGCCCCTACACCCTACGCCGCCCCAGTAACCCCTGCACCGCCCCGACACTGGCTCCTGCCTGGTCCAGGCACCGGGCACACTACCCTGCAGAGCAGCAGGCCCCTCTCCGATGGGAGTAACGCTGCCATCACCCACGGTCCGTGTTCACATTCACGGCCTCTTCGTATCCCCGCACCCAAAAAAACCCCACCCCTCTGCCTCTTGCCCCGACAGCTCTGCATCCCAGTGGCATAGTCCCTCTTTCTCCTCGTCCCAAATGCAGAGACCCGAGTTTAATGCCACGGGGCTGCTCTGGCCACTGCAGAAGACGGAACCTTGGAAGGGAAAAGCATCTGCAGCAAACTGCATCTGCAAAGCCATCCCTTGAGCTGAAGTAGGCTAGTGGACAGAGGACAAAGATCCACTGACACGCTCCCCACTGCACAAGGCCCACCAGCCATGGCATTCAGCACAGACTTCACTGCATTTTGGTGGTGGTGAGGGCAGCTTTTATTCTCAGTTGCAGGTTCTCTAGCAGCTCAGGGAAAACCCTCATTCCCAAAGTATACCAGCAAAGCTGGGGACCAGGACCCCCCCAAAGCAGAAACACCCCCATGGCCCGGGGCTAACAGTGGGGATGCAGGAGTTGTGTGTTACAGCAAATGAAATCCAAACAAGCAGTGGCACGGGAACGGATGGTGAAATGCAGCAGAGAAGGCTCTACAGCACAGGAGCCAAACCCCAGCAGTGTTCCAGCAGGAATGTGACAGGCCAATGCCTGCTTTTGGCCTGCCTTCTCCTATCAGCTGATGAAAAGCACACTCAAGCAAACAAGTGCTTCCCATGTGCTCTAAGTGCTCCAGATAAACGATTTGCCAAACCAAAAAACAACCCAGCATTTAATTCTCTGGGTCTGATGTCACTCTATGGGATGCGAGCAGGAGCCCTGTTGCTAGACCCCCAAAACCAGGTAGTGCAGAACTAAGCACAACAGCTTATGATGTTCTCCTGCCTGCTTCCTGGTCATGTCTTTGGAGACTTTCCCAACCAGATACAAGCACACACCACAGCCAAGGCTGCTTCACCAAGAGCTGGAGCAGCAGCCCAGGAAGAGGAATGCAGCTGAAGGCCGAGGGCCATGCAGATGGGTTGTCAAGGGGATGGAATTCCAGAGTCTGGTGGAGTGGAAAACAAGATAACCTCCAAGCAGGATGCTGGCCAAACCATGTTCATCTGGGCCAACGACAGGGCTGTGTGCCCGGACTCATCTCTTCAGAAATTCTGGGCTCAGACTGGCACCTCAGTCTACACTGAAGCACTTCTCTTACCCACCCAGGCACTTACAGATCCCACTGATTAATATGCCCTAAATTGTATTCTGTGTCATCTGTGTCTAAATACAGACTGGTGTCAAACTGCAGGCACCTGCATTTAGAACCCAAGGCTAGACTTCATGCATTTCTTTCATGGGGTGCTGGTGTGGGCTGAGTATCTCATGTTCCATGGGAGGGAAGTAGATGCAGGAATTGTCAGATGGAGCAAAGTTTCAAGTAAATTTGTTAGGTGCTGGTGAGCAGACAAGCATTCTGGAACAGAAATGTGGATGGAGACACAGGAGAGGGGCCCACATGCCCAGAAACAGAGAATCTGCTCATATCCCAGCTGACATTCAGCACCATCCAGACAGAGGTCCAAATCTCAGGGTCTGGAGGGAAAAAGACTGCCCTCAGTGCCAGTTGAAATGTCCTTGTGCCTTCAGATATGCTTCATTTCAGCAAGTGACTCAGCTGGTCCTGTAAGTTTGATGACTGCTCAACACTAGGGACCAAGGAAGAAAAGATCACAGTGAAATCTGCTCCACAGATCACATCCCATGGGATCAGAACAGCTCAAGTGCCAACACTACAGCAAAGGAAAACCATGGGGTTCCACAATTCATCTCAGTGTCCCCACAAGACAGACCTCATTTTGTGCATTCACAAGCAGACAGCTCTACTGTACACCACCCTCAGCTCCTATCACAAAATCTTCACAAGCTCTATCACATTAATGAAACAAATGGAACTTCTGGTAGAAATTCTCCCCCCTGTCAAAATTCCAACTCTGCAAACTCCTGAAACACTCTCCTGCTGAGCAAGATGTCCCAGCTGCAAAAACCTTTTCACTCTATTTTCTCCCAAATCTACTCCACCACTTTTCCCTTTGCATCAATCCTCACACATCCCTCAGGCCCCCCTGGCATTTCTTCAGCTGACTACTCACTTCTTCTGAATTGCTTCTTGCCTAGATGAGAAAAGAAGACAAAAAGAGCATTAGAAAAATAAAATCTCAGCAATTGGGTTCAAGAATTGGGTTGAAGAAAATGGACTTGATCAAAAAGCTCAGGAAGCAAAAAACTCAGAACGTTTCCAGATTAAGTTCTGAGAGGACAGCACCAGCACTGGTTTCTCCTCTTTAGCCCTACATGCATCACACACTTTCAGAGGAGATACAGTGCAGGAGGCAAAAACCTCAGCTCTTGTGCTAAAACAGTCTGAGCTGTAAAGTGGTGCTGAAAAAGAGCTAGAAGATCACAGTTCTAGGGTCTGGTCAGCTTTGAGAAACCAGACAAGAGATCAGTCTGAATGGGCTTCATGCAAAGTCTTTAAGTAGAATGGAAAGGGATTAAGTGATACACTCAGCTCCCTAGAAAGAATGTGTTCTCTACTTACTGGTACTGCAGGTGAGTAGTTATTATGGCCATTTTCCTTAAACTCTGTGGAGAACAAGACAAAAGATGACTGTCTGATGGGAGCAGTTCAACGGAATTACAGGGCAAACTGTGCCAGTGCCCTGGGGAGCAACTCCAGCATAGCCATTGCTGTATCACTGCTCTGCTTCTGAAACACCCCCACCTGTATCTGCCAGCAGTGCTACATTCCTCTCCTCTTCCCAAAGAGGGGCACAGACACAAAGTTTCAGCCTATGGTCCCCCTGAGCTTTCTGGTAGAGATGTCGGGGGCTGGACACTGGAAGACCCGCAAAGCAACTGGGTTTAAGAACCACTAAATTATCCTGGCCATCAGCCTTGCTGTCTGAGTATGTTTTATTTCAGGGCTCTGGTAACACGTCTGCATATCTGTTCTTAAACTGCCCTCTCTTCCTGCCTACTAGAAACACTGTTGCTCTAGCAGATATACACAGCTTACATCTTCTGAGTGCAGGATAGCATCTTCTTGCATCACCATGTTTCTAGCAGCTTGACCCAGGAGCTGAAAGACAAATGAGCAGAGCCGACTGAAAGGCAACAGCTCCAAGTTTCCCGAGACACTTGTGACAGCTGCTCAGCAGACTTGCATGCAAGGCTGACAACTCGGGAGCCGCGGCTGACATGCTGGGAGATTCAGATGCACCGCTCCGGCCCATCACTCAGGAGAGAGAGGAAACGGCAGCCTCCCGCTGTCACAGGCAGCCGGAGCCCGAGGATGCTGGCACCTGCGGCCCAAGAGCAGTCCGGCGGTGCCCTCAAAGCCCAGCCACGTCCGCTGCCCGGGCCACGCCGTTCCCATCCGCTGTACAGGCTGAAGGCCGCCCCCCTCCCACGGACTACAGTTCCCAGCGTGCCCCGCGCCGGCCTCCCACTCCCGGCGATCTCGTTCAGCAGCTGGCGGCGCTCCCCGGCCACGCCGCTCCGCCCAGACGATGCTCCCAACAAGCACTGCCTTGCGCGGGTGGTGACCGGGCCGTCCCCGGTTCCTTTTCGCCTCCCGGCCGCACTGCATGCCGGGCCCTGTAGTAGGCCGTCCGGCAGCGCCCACCGCTCACCTCGGCGCTACGGGAGCCCTTCAGCACCTGTTTGGTGAGGGCGATTACGTCGGTGCCGCAGCTCGTCACCTTCTCGGTCAGAAGCCCCTTCACCGAGTGGCCGAAACGCGCCTGGGCGTCCGCTGCGCCCCCCGCCGCCATCTTACCCTGCTTGTGCCCCGCCTCGCCCCGCCTCACGCCGCTACGGCGAGCGCCGGGGGCTGAAAGGCTCGGGAAGGCGCAAGGCTCGTGGCGCCGTGGGGCACAACCGCGGAGGGGTGCTCCTGCCTGGGGCCGGCCGCCTCGGGGCTTTTGCTCCCCTGTTACCTCCCCCAGAACACCTCAGGCTCGGATATCACCCCGAGCACAAACAACCCGAAGTTGCCCAGCATTGCCCGGGGCTGCCCAGTGCTCGCCATCGCTGCCCGGCACTACCCAGTGCTGACCGGGACTGATGAGAGCTGACAAAGATTTTATGGCACTGACCGGTGCTTGCCTACTACCGTCCAGGGCTGACCAGTGCTGCCTGTGGCTTTCCGGTGCTTACCAGTGCTCATCAGAGCTGCCCAGCATCTGCCCGGTGCTGCCCATTGCTGCCCAGCACTAACCAGGCTTGATGAGCAGCCCTGATGAGGGCTTCTCAGCATTCCTGGTGTTGTTCAGTGCTGTCCCGCACCCCCTAGTGCTTGCCCAGCACTCCCCACTGCTGGCCAGGACTGACCAGCACTCCCCAGTGCTTGCCCAGTGCAGCCCAGTGTCCCCTGCCCTGTGCTGCCCATCCTCTCTCAGACATGTTGAGGGTCTTCCAGGTTGAGGACAGACTTCTACACCTCACCAGTCCCCAGCAGCACTCATGGTACCCAGGAGAGACCCTGAGTGTCCCCGTGCTCTTTCTCACACTACCCAAGGTCCAGGGGATGGGGGCCTAAGCACAGATTCCATCCTGGGTACTCCCTGGCCTGTAGCCCACTGGATGCAGCTCCCCCATGGCCACCCACTGCAGCCATGGCCCAGCTGCCCTCTTTCCCTTCTGGGTGTCCAGCTGCAGAGCTGGCCATGGGCCCAGTGCTCGGTTTCCCCCTTCCAGTCCCCCCCGATAAGGAGGCAAGCTCGCCTCAGAGTCAAGGCGACAACCCCACAGACAGTATAAAGGCCCCCTACCCTGCCACAGTCCCACAGACAGCCCCACCATGCTGCTGCTGGGTGCCCTGCTGCTAGCCCTGGCCCTGCTCTGTGCCTGGGGACTGGCACACCAGCGAGCCACCTCAGCAATGGGGATGGGTGCAGGGCGCCCACGAAGCCTGCCATCTCTGCCTCTAGTGGGAAGCCTGCTGCATCTGACTGGGCACCCCCAGCTCCACCTGCGGCTTTGGCGCCTGCAGGGCCGCTATGGCAGCCTCTATGCCCTCTGGATGGGCTCCCACTACGTGGTAGTGGTCAACAGCTACCAGCACGCCAGGGAGGTGCTGCTGAAGAAGGGGAAGGCTTTCGCTGGACGGCCCCGCACCGTGAGTCAGTGACAGGTTTTGGGGGTCGTGGGGGGGGCCTTCCACAGTGGCACGGAGTGAGGTGGGGATGCTCTGAAGAGAAGTGCCAGCACCCAGCACAGTCTGGCTCCTCTGCCCATCCTGTCTGCAGCAAGGCAATGGAAGGGGCAGTGCCTCTCTGCCCTGTTTCCCAGGGCAAATCCTACACATCTTCTATCCCTGGGTGACTTTCCTTCCCTGGGGGCAGGCTGTATCTGTATAGGGGCATGTGGATGCGGGTTCAGGTACCACCGGGCTCCCTGCACCCCCTAAGTTTCTGGGCACCCCAGTCCCTAATGCTGGCTCAGACTTTTTCATTGGTCCCTGGGAGGGAGGTTAAGCCGAGCATATGGCACCAGCGTTAGCCAACAGCCTCCTGTGCCATCTCTGGAATGAGATGACCGCCTAGCACCACTGCTCCCCACTACACAGTCCCCGCGCAGCTGCCCTGCAGTGGGGTGACCTCAGGGCTGCCTATTATGCAGGTGACCACGGACCTACTGTCCCGGGGGGGCAAGGACATCGCCTTCGCCAGCTATGGGCCCCTCTGGAAGTTTCAGCGCAAGCTGGTGCATGCTGCCCTCTCCATGTTCGGGGAGGGCTCACTCGCCCTCGAGAGAATCAGTAAGTGTCCTCCACCAGCCCCCAGGTTCCCTCCCAGCTCAGTCTCTCTCTCCTGTTTGATCCAGGCTGACCTGTTCTTTTCTCCATTTCCTAATCTCCGGGGAAACGAGGAGAGGGTCATTGGCACAGCCCAACCTCCCCAGCATCACCCCAGTTTTCCTAGCAGGAGCACAGGCCCCCTCCTTTCATGCCCAGATCTTTACTAGCACCTCTCCCCCTGTGTTTTCCTCTCTCACAGCTGAGGCAGGAACCCAGCTCCCAGACCTTCCATACTCCTTGCTCCACCCGAGAGCAGCCTCAAGCTGCACAGAGAGATTTCCCTTCTTGTCTCTGCTTTCTCTGCTCCTCCCTAGCCCTCGGCATCATCCTTTCTGCCTGTCCCAGTCCCTCAGGGCTCAGCCCTGGCTAGGGAATGTTGCTGCAGGCAGCACACCCTGAATGAGTGGGGGACTCCTCTTTCCGGCCCCCAAGCTGCCTCCTCCATCCTCTTGGCTCTACCATCACATCCTCACCTGCCTCTCTCCTCCATCCCAGTTTGCCGGGAGGCTGCATCCCTGTGTGAGACTCTCAGCACTGTGCAGGATATGGCCCTGGACATGGCCCCTGAGCTCACACGGGCTGTCACCAACGTGGTCTGCTCCCTCTGCTTCAACTCCTCATACCGGCGTGGGGACCCTGAGTTTGAGGCCATGCTGGAGTACAGCCAGGGCATCGTGGACACTGTGGCCAAGGAGAGTTTGGTGGACATCTTCCCCTGGCTCCAGGTGAGCAGGGACATGGGGACTGCCTGTTCCTCTCACTTCAGATGAGAGGAAGGAGCTGGGATGTGTCCTGTAGGAGCAGGACCTGAGCCCCCCAAGGTTAGGTGGGTCCCTGCCCCAGTGTCCCACAAGAGTAGGGCATGGAGTGACTTCCTGGAGGTCTGCAGAGGCTGAGCTGGAGTATCTTGTTGTAATGGGGCTTTTCTCCCCCAGATTTTCCCCAACAAGGACCTGGCCCTGCTGAAGAGATGTCTCAAGACCCGGGACCAGCTGCTCCAGCAAAAGTTTACCGAACACAAGGTGCCAACAGGACCAGGACAGGGAAAAATTCATGAGTGTTGAGGTGCTGGAGGTGGGGTGGAGGGGACTGCACCCAGGACAGCCCGGCTCACATGTGTCTCCTGGCAGGAAGCCTTCAGCGGGGACACTGTGAGGGACCTCATGGATGCTCTTCTACAAGTGAGGCTCAGTGCCAAGAACAACAGCCCACCAGCACCAGGGCTGGAGCTGACTGATGACCACCTCCTTATGACAGTGGGGGACATCTTTGGTGCTGGTGTGGAGACCACCACGACTGTGCTCAAGTGGGCTGTGCTCTACCTGCTTCACTACCCTGAGGTAGGGCTTTGAAGAAAGCAGATGCCCAGAGAGATGATGTCAGGTTTTGCAAATAAGCAGGATCAGGATGTGGGCATTTCACTTCTGCCTGCACAGCCTTACAGGGCATGCTGGTGATGTTGGGTGTACCTCGCTGCCATGCACAGGGCATCCCCTTCCTAAGGCTCTAACCCCAGCCCTTGTTCCCCTTGCAGGTGCAGAGGAAGATCCAGGAGGAGATTGACCAGAAGATTGGCCTGGCACGTCACCCCCACCTCAGCGACCGCCCACTGCTGCCCTACCTGGAGGCCACCATCAGTGAAGTGCTGCGTATCCGTCCTGTGTCCCCCTTGCTCATCCCACACGTGTCCTTGGCTGACACCAGGTGAGACCCCGCAGGGGACAGCCTGTACAAGGGCTCAGACTGCAGGAGGGAGGAACCATCTTGTTCTGTGTTTGCCTTGCAGCATTGGGGAATACTCCATCCCCAAGGGTGCCAGGGTCATCATCAATCTCTGGTCTGTGCACCACGATGAGAAGGAATGGGACAAGCCTGAAGAGTTCAACCCTGGTGGGTTGGGTGCTCCCTGTCCTCTTTAGGGCAAGAGAACAGCAGTGGGGGCACAGCAGGGCTGAGCCCAGGGGAGACTTGGTGGTGGGAGGTAGGATCCTGCTCCCCCTCTCTGGGGCATTTGCACCATCTCTGCTTTTTTGCAGCTCACAGGAGGGACACACATGATGAGCTTGGGCAGGTCTTGGGCAGAAGGAACAATCTCTGCTAATGCCAGTGGTGCCCTTTCCCCTTGCAGGCCGCTTCCTGGATGAGCAGGGCCATCACATCCACTCACCCTCACCCAGCTACCTGCCATTTGGAGCAGGGATCCGTGTCTGCCTGGGTGAAGTCCTGGCCAAGATGGAGCTCTTCCTCTTCCTGGCCTGGGTGCTGCAGAGGTTTTCGCTCGAGTGCCCCCAGGACCAGCCTCTGCCCTCACTGGAGGGCAAATTTGGTGTCGTGTTGCAGGTACAGAAGTTTCAGGTAAAGGCCAGGCTGCGGGATGCCTGGAGGGTGGCCTCATGATGGGGACAAGCCCTGGATCCCAGGCAGTGGTGGAGTGGGATGGAATGGAACGGGACCATGGAGGCTGCCCTCTGCCTGTCCCATGGATGTGGGGCTCTCCAGATAAAGCCGTTCCCAATGCAGCACTGGCTCCGGCTATTTTTTGGGCAGGCAACACAGTGCAGGCAGTAGCAGAAGGGTGCCTGATGTGTATCGTGGCCCCACAAATTCATGTGAGCGCTGGGCTGAGCTGGCAGGCCACAGCCCCTCTGCAGGGCTGCTGACCTGAACGGCCCCTTCACTCTCCCAGCGATGTGGGGAGCCCATCCAGAGGCAACCATGAGCCATGGAGACCAGTCACCGGCATAGCTGCTGGGGCAAGGGCCCACTCCAGCTGAGTAAGAGGGAAAATATGACCAGTAGGCTGTTTAGGGGTGAGGCATGACCAGGTTGTGCTTGGCAGCTGTGACCCCAGGTAGGTGACCCAGGCTGGCCCTTGCCTCGGTTTCCCCACTGGAAGCAGGGAGAGCAGGTTGCACAGAGAGCTTGTAAATGCTCCCTTTCTGGAGGTATTTAGGGCCAGGCTGGATGAGGCCTTGACCAACCTGGTCTAGTGGAAGGTGTCCTTGCCCATGGCAGGGGAAGTTGGAAGTAGATGATTCTTAAGGTCCCTTCCAAGCCGTTCTATGTATCTACAAACCAATGTAATGTGGGCTGGCAGCTGAGCCCACCATGGAGCAGAGAGAGCTCCCTCAGCCGTGTGTTCCTCTGCCCCATCTCAGGACTTCATGTGCCCACTGCTGGGACGGCCTTCCCCTACTCCTCATAGGGAAAGGAGGAAACAGCTTTGAGTTTCCTGCGGTTTTAGCTCCCTGTCGTCTTCCTGTCCCGCACTGTGTTGCACACGAGTGCCTGCAGGCACACACAGTTGGGAGCCTGTGTGTGCACGAAGCGCAGGGGTGCATTTGAGCCTGCTGACAGATGCACACCTCTGCACGCACCTGTGCTCCCAGGGGACGCATGGCCCCTTCCAGAGGGGACATGAGCGCCTTGGAGGACTGCCAGGCTGTCCAACCACGCCCCAAGTGCGAGCTGCTGTGGGAAGGCACAGGCAGCCTCAGCTCCAACTGAAAGCAGTGCCCCCCACTGCCCAGGGACGCAGAAGAGCACCCAGAGACGCCTGGTCCCCATGGGCTGAGCTCAGCTGCAGCCCCCACAGGCCCAGTGTGTGGGCACCATGGATCTGAGGGCTGCTGTGAATTTCTCCACCGTGAGGGTGCTGGGACACTGGAGCAGGTTGTCCAGGGAGGAGGTGAAAGCCTCATCCCTTCAAGTTTCTAACACCAGGCTGGATGTGGCTCTGAGGAACCTGATCTAGCGTGAGGCATCCCTGCCCATGGCAGAGGGGTTGGAAGCGGATGACGATCTGTGACATTCACTGTGCAGAGATGGGGCATCTCCTGCCTCTACAGGGTCCCAGGCACTGATGGTCACTGTCTGGTTGGATTATGGCCATGGCTTTGAGCAGTGTAACCTTCTCATTATCACACAGGGGCTGTGTTTGCCTTCACTGAAAACTACTATGCCATGGAGGGCAGTGTGAAATTAGGTTTCTGGTTCTCCATTACTTGACCTCTTAATATTTAACTAAATAGCAACACAGCTATGGCTCAGGGCACCTGGAGGGAAAGCAGTCAGGGCCCAGGGGAAAGCTCTGCACAGCCCTAGCATAGTGAACACCCCCAGCCCTGGATACCCCCACATTTTGCACCTTTTCTAGTTCCCTCTGCCCTCTCTCATGCTAGCAGGTGGGTAAACTGCCATAAAACTTCCCCACCACTGAACTTTCTACCTCTCTGTCAAAGCGTGTGTTCTCTTTGTAAGTGCCAGCACTCTGCTTTCACCCAGCCTTCTCATTGCTCAGCATCTGATGCCAAATAGGTCTCACTGGTAGCACAGGAGCGATGAAAGAAATGTGTTTTCAGCCTGGCACAAAGCCAGGAACATCTTCCTTGCTTTGTGTCAGCTCAAGGTGGAAGGGAGGAGCTGGAAGAACTGCCATGCACATACCTGTCCCTGGGGCAACCCTTGGGGCATGCAGCATACCTATCAGGAGCAGGGTAGAGGGGAATGATGCCAGCAGAGTCTGAAATTGGGTAGGTGAAGAGAGATTTGGTTCAGAGTGGGTTTGGAGAAAACTTGTCTAAATACAAACGCTCTGGGCTTTGATGGGGACTGGCACCGGGTCCTTGCCCTGCTCTAGATCCTGTCCTAGGCAGCATGTGTTGGTGGGGAGGCTCCTTTCCAGTGTCTTGCAGTCACTAGTAAATACAGCATCTTTCTGACACCAGGAGCATCAGCCCAGGACCTCCAACATCTATGTGCCCCTTGGCCAAGGCACTACCTTTGTTCTCACAGGGCCAGCACGTTGCACGCACATTGCCATTGCTAAGGCATGCCAGGCAGGGTTCCTGAACTCAAGGCCAGTACATACCTTGAGGCATAAATGGGGACTTTGGAACTGGGGATGTTTCTGAACTGGAGAACACCTCTGGCCACTTGCACAAAGGGCACTCTCTGGCTGGGTTTGCCTATCCTCCAGGGCCAGCATGTGCTGTTCCCAGGCCTGGAGACCAGCCACATGTGGCAGACCCCATCATGCTGAGCCCAACCTTACTGTGGGTATCTTCTTCCCTATCCCAGCCCACCTCCTCCCACACAGCTGACTGGAAGAAGATGCTGTTGCAGAGGGCTTTGGTACCCAGCACCAGCTGCCTGGTACCCCGTGAGCTGGTAAACAGCTGCCAGCATGGCTGCTTCCCACTCTGGGAACAGGCAGAGATGCTGTTGAATCATCTGTCTGGTGTTTATAGAATCATAGAATGGTTTAAGATGGAAGGGACTTCAAAGATCACCTAGTTCCAACCCCCCAAACATAGTCAGGGACACCTCCCACTAGAATAGGTCACTCAAGGCCTCATCCAACCTGGCCTTGAACACCTCCAGGAAGGGAGCATCCACAACCTCTCTGGGCAACCTGTTCCAGTGTCTCACCACCCTCATTGTAAAGAACCCTTTCCCAACATCTCCCCTCTTCAAGTCTAAACCCGTTACCCCTTGTCCTGTCCTTACAAGACCTTGTAAATAGTCCCTCCCCAGCCTTCCTGTAGGTCCCCTTCAGATACTGGAAGGCCACTATAAGGTATCCTCGAAGCCTTCTGTTCTCCAGGCTGAAGAGCCCCAACTCTTGTAGCCTGTTCTCAGAGCAGAGGTGATCCAGCCCTCCAATCATCTTCATGGCCCTCCTCTGGACTCACTCTAATAGTTTGATGCCACTCTTGTGTTACAGCCTGACAGTTGCTGGGGCTGTACTGACCTCACTAGACAGCTTCCCATGGGATGATGGCAGTGAGGCAGCACTGGGTCCAGCCTGTGGCAGTTCCCTGCCTCCTTCCTAAGCCCCGTGAAGAAGTCAGGGTCACTTGAGATGTAAACATCTCATTATCTGCCACTGGGTTTCAGTGCGAGCATGGGCAGTAGCTGAAAATGCTGAGGCATTTGCTGCTGCAATAATACTGCTGTAATGGCTTAGGCCACCTTGGGTCTCTGCCCTCCTGCCAGGGCCATGCAAGGTATTTGCACAGGGGGAGCCCAGGGCAGGAGGGAGTAGTGCCAAAGGGCTTGGAGGACAAGTTCAGGGGAGATGGGAACCAGGAGCTCTGTCTCCTTGATGCACAAGAGATCTGCAAGAGAAGAATTAGTGACAGTGGAAAGGACAAAGCTTCTTCATTCACAGCTTTTCCCATACTGTACCCTGGGTACCCCAGGAAGCAGAGGTGCAGCAGGAAGAGCAAAACCAAACCTTCCCATCACACAAACTCATTTTGGGGGACACAAGTACCCCACGGTGCCTATCTGGGCCAGGCGTGTTACAGTGCTAAGGACTGGAGCTTTGCAGCAGGCATCCGACAGCCCCAAGCTGTGCCAGTTTGCTGCAGCTGGAGTGGGGAGGAGTGAACAACACTCAAAATACCTTCGGGCTCCGAGGCAGGCATGGCGTCAGGCAAGCTGAGTAAGCACAAACCTCGGGATGCAGCTGTCCACAGGCCAAAAACAAATCAAGAAACAAGTCAGCAGCCTGTGACCTCCCCCAACCCTGACACAGACTGCAGTGCTTGCACCACTGCTGGAACGCTCTGGTGTGGACGCCAGCCCCACCTGATAAAAACAGATCTGTACTGCAAGGGACAGCACAGAGGAACCAGCTCTGATGAAGAAAGGTGACTCATCCTGACCTTCCCAGGCTGCCTGCTACGGGATGCTCTGGGCCCAGTCCAGGCTTTTACTATAGAAAACAACCAAACAAACAAAAACAACCAACCAAACAACACCCCCCCCCAAACCCCAAATCCCAAAAACCAATAGGGTGGGGGAAAGCTCTGCAGAATGTGGTGCTCAGGGAGGGTGAGTGAAAGCCAGGAAGCAGCAGGCTGTGGGGAGAAGCAAGAGGAGATTATTCACTGGAGTTGAGACTATGCCTCGGCTTCCTGCCAAGCTCCACTGGGAGTGGGTCACTGTGGGACGAGCCCGGCCAGGGCATGCAGCGTACAGGATATTTGGCTGTGGGAGCCCGAACTGCATGGGGCAGGAAGTGAGCACGTCCCAGCCTCTTGCTGCTGACGTACATCACAGAATGGCAGAGGTTTTGAAGGGACCTCTAGAGATCATCTAATCCTCAGCTAATGCAGAACTCCAAGCAGCAAGGGGTGCCCAGGGAGCCCAAAGTTCCCATTGCCAGCTGGAACAGCCTCATGCTTTCAGTGAAGCCTCCTGAGTTTGTTTCTGTCCTAGAGGCTTGCTCAGGTTTCCTGCCTCCAGGAAGTTCTTGATGACTACACATAATGCAGAAGTTTAACTGCACCTTAGTTTTCCTTAGCCCCGAGTTAGGCAGATACAAGGTCTGAGGGCAGGCTGCCAGCAAGCACCAAGATACTGATCCTCTCCTCCTCCTCCTCCACCTTCAGCCAACGCCTATCCACTGGGATGTACAAATGTGATGATATGCTGCAGGAAAATTACATGGCTGCTCCCAGGGTGGGAATTTGCATCATCAGAGCTGGAGTCCCTCGGGGACACTGAAGCAGTGCTGAAGTATCCACCAGTCCCAGGAGTCCCTGCTGTGCCTGGAGGACCCTCTGCTGGAGCCACCACACGATGCTCTTGTAAAGCCTGTCTCATGTGACACACCCCAAGCCTCTCAGGACATCCACTGGGTCCTTGCTCGCAGAGCCAATTTCAGTGGCTGCAGACGTGTAAGTGGCGCTGCACCACCACGGACTCCAGCAAAAAGACGTCGAGGACATCAACACTTAAAGCACACTGTAGAGAAAAAACAGCAGTGGATTGACACTAATATGTTCTCCATTGTGCTGCACTGTTTACAATTCCATTTTGAAGAGAAGTTTTCCTGACTCCCTTACACCTGGAAACGGGTGGGTTTAGTGCTCTGCTGTTAGGGATGCACACTTAGCCCATGTCTTCACGTCTTCCCCATTCTACACCCATAGAATGCATTTGGGGGAAGGGCTCATTTGGGGCTCTGTTGGCTTTCTATGAAGGGAGAATCAAGAACCTTTTTAAAGCTTCAAAACGGGAGCTTTGGACCTCTTCTACTTGTCTTTTTCCCCCTGCAGAGGCAGCAACCAGGATGTCTCCAAGGAGCTCACCTGCACCATTCCTCCTCCCACATCAGCTGCCCCTGGTCCAGGTCTAAAAGCATGAAGCACCAAGAGCCACTTTGATTGTCCTGTTCCTACTTAGGCACACATGAACTTAAAAGATAGGAGTTTTGCCCTGTTTGTTCCTTATGGTCTTTAAAAGCCTAAAAACTTCCAGGAGTCATAAAACATGCACACCACTGGTTCTTCTGAACTTTTAAGACTAGAAACATCAGCTCAGCTTACTAGCACTCACCTCTAAGTCCAGAAAAAATGTAAAGGGTTCCCTCAGTCCATAGTGGAATAGCAGGAAAACAAACAAGATTTTTCTCTCATGCTAACAGAAATGTTGGCAGAAGGTTTCCCGCTGGCAGAGGGCCATCACCAGGATTTACAACAGCACAACCCCACTCTAAGAACTGATGTGCTTTTTTAGCTTCTTCTGTGGTCCAAGGAACAAGGCCAGGTGCCAGCATTCCTCGGGGTGGCACTGGGGATCATCAACTCGTTTCTCAGAAGATGTGCGTGGTCAGCCAATACAGCTGGAAGCTACCAGTCTCCAGGTGGCCTTGGTGCACAGTGAGCCAGCCCAGCTCTGGGGCACACACACTCTCCATATTACCAACTCACATTCCAGGCTGTGCTGGTTTGAGGCTAACTGGAATATTGCAATGAGAGAAATTAGATCATTGGTTGTGAAAAGAAAACAATGATGAAGTCTACATGATTCATTGGTTTGCTGAGAGGGATAAAAAGCAAAAATGTCAACAATTTGTCCCACTCTGGTCTGGGATGCTGGATCTGTTTGCTTCTTCCTCACTCCACTCTAATATCTTTCCCCTAATCTTGGCTAACAGAAAACAGCATAAGCTTCACTGACTGTTCTGTTTGTCTGTCTGGGAAAGTCAAGGCAGAAAGAGAGGGTAGATTTGAGCCCTTCTAGGTAGTGTTTTCCTCTGTCCAGGAGGGAGTTTGGATTCCTGTATTATTTCTAAATTGTAAATACTTGTAAATATATTGTGTATATATGCTTGTACATTTTGATTTGCTGTAAACAGAGCTACACCTTACTTCCAAGCCATCTGAGCTAGTCTGGTAAATCTCAATTTTGTGTGTAGGAAGTTCCTAACCCACCACACAGGCACTCAGGAATGAGGCCTCCTGAATCCAAATCCGAGCCCTTATAAAATGCTTCAGAGCACCTTAAGATGCAAACTGAAGAGTCACCTTCCTCAGCCTTTCTGATAGAAGAGAAAGGCTGTGACAGGCAAAGGAGCGAGATTCTCCTAAACCTTGTAAGGTAAAAGTGCTCTCCTCAAACACGTAGGTGCAATACCGAAATAAGCAGCACTGCTTCACTCTGTCATCTGCAGCCAGCACAACACTACATAACCTCCAGTTTAGAGAACAAACAAACAGACTACAAACTAAATCCACCAACTAAAGACAAATGTTAATGCTTAACCCACAAAATGATACACATACGCAGGGGCAAGTTGTCAGAAAAGGCATTGTATTTTGGTTTCCACCTTATTTAAAACTGATTTTGGTTTTCAATCAATCAAATCTGAGTTACGTCTGAGTTCAGTTTTAAATTGTTGTGTTTTGGTTTGGTTTTTTTCCCCCTCTCATAACAGTAACGATCTGAACAACTGCAATTATAAAATGGATGGAGAGAAAAACCCAAGAACAAGAGACGTAGTCTGAACTGTGCACTCCTCCACACGAGCACTCTAGGGAATGTTAGTTTCAGCTCTTTTTTTCCTCTTCCTTTTTTTTTTTTCCTCCCTTTCATTTCTTCTTCTTCTTTTTTTTTTTTTTAATTCTCTTTTTAATTTTTTTCCCCTTCAGGTTGTTACTACTACTAATAATAAAAAAAAAATCTCTACTGTTTATTAAAGCAAAGCTACAGTAAATTTTTTTGCAGTCTTACAGCAGGCTTTCATATTACCAGCAGGACTCGCATGCATGGATTGCAGTCGCGCACACACATGCACACACACACACACACACACACACAGAGGCTCCCAGACATTATACAGTAGCCAGTAAAAAAAAAGGGGGGAAAAAAAAAAAAAAAGAAGAATGAAAGAAAAAAACACCACCAACCAACCAACCAACCAACAACCCCTGCCCTGCCAGACATTAATTTCTTTTACGTGGTCAAACATTAGAATCGCGCCAAACTTACGGATCAAAAACCACCCCCGAAATAACCCAACAAAAAAAACCACCAAAACAAACAAACAAAAAAAAGAACAAACCCCAAAAACCTGCACAGGTCTTCCACATCTACACAGTAAAAGTCATCCCTTTACAACGGACGGAGCTCTCGTCTCCATTTGTTCAACACGCATCGCTGAAGCTTGAAGGCACGCTGGCCAAAAGAGAGCCCTGTTCTTTTTTGTTGTTGTCTTAACTCAAGTGTGTTGCTCTCAGGGTGCGAAAAAAAAGGGGGAAAAAAAGGAGAAAAAAAAAAATAAAGGCAAGCCCTTTATGCAGCACACTGGGAAAAGGTCATTCAGAGACCACAGTACTTGGAAGGCAGCCCAGCTGCCTGGATTCTACTTCTAACTGTGCTCCTAGAGGCATTGAAGGAATAGACTTGTCTTTAAAAATGACAGATAAAGGCAAATATCTGCAGAACCTTCCTTTTCAAACTGCTTACAGTAGACTAACACCCCTTCTGGAAGAAACTGGTCATTCAGTCACCAGCTTCAGGTGGGAAATACCTTACCTGCTGTCTTAAACACTGAAGCACCAGAGATTATAGGGCTGATGTGTTTCAGGCATTCATCAGCTTCAAAAACATAACACCAAAAAGGAAAAAAAAAAAAACCAAAACCAACCAAAAAAAACCCTACCTGCAAGGAAAAGAAATCCCCAATGCCTCAAGAGCATTATGTCAAACCACAACTCTTGGGCTACTGACTGCTGACACTGTCAGAAGCTGCTGCTTGCTTCCGGGAAGACACCTGGAGGTTGAAGCTTTACAGTGATTTTGAATCCTCACAGGGTGAGATTTGCTGAGCTTTACTGATTGCGAGACAAAGCAGTGTTTCAGAAAACTAAACCCAACAAAGTTGTAATAACCATCACCAAAATCACCATTGGGAAAATTCCGTTTGTTAGAAGGTCTCATTGAGAAACATGAGTCCCTGTCCTGCAGAGCAGGACTGACACGATCAACAAAACCCAGAGTGATCTGTCCCCCACAAGCTGAGCCTTCAAGGACTAGTCCCCGAATTATACTGGAGGGGGAGAAAGAAAAACAAACTAAAAAAAAAGAAGGCTGTATCACCTTTTCCTCCTGATAAAGTTTTAATCCTCTTATTCCACTTTTATTTCTTTGTATTTTCCCCCAATTCTCCTTTCCACTTTTGCCACCTTAGCTGGGAGAGTTACTAGTACAAGAGTTTGGAGAGTCCTGCTCATTTATTGTGTTCAAGAGTACACACACCGGCTGCCGGGGCAGGTGGTGGTGGCTGTGTTCACGGTGCTCCTCCTCCGTGGCATTAAAAAGCCCTTCCTCTTCGTCCCCGTGGGGACGGCCGCTGCAGCTGTCACAGAAGTCCAGGGGCCCCTCCAGAGCATCATCGATGAGCCCGTCGAACTCTTTGAGGTCGTCATCGTGATGGCCCCGGTTGCAAACGCAGACCTCGATGCCCGAGTCGCCAGTGAAACGGCGTTGCCTCCCCGGAGTCTTGTCCTTCCCGTCGGGAATGGCACTGCTCTGCTCTAAGCTCTCAGAGCTGTAACCTTTCAGCAGTCCCTCCTTGCATTCCATATCCTTATCGGGACCGGCCCTCTCCACTAGCTCGGCTCCCGTGCTGGTACCGCCGGGCTCGACACTTTGCATTTTGGCAACTGCTCGCTCAACCAGCGTGGTGGTGGAGGGCGGCTCGGGGTCCCCGAGGCCGGGTGCCCCGCTGCTGTCAGTACTGCTGGTATTGCCGCTGCCTGCTGCTGAGCTGCTCTGTGCTGGTTGCAGGTTTCTCGGTGTGTCTGGGATTGTGCTACTGCTGCCTGCTGGGATGCACTGCTGATGTAAGGCACTGTACGGTGGCGGTGGGGTTGGTGGTCGGTTCACCACTTCCTCGTAGGGAGGTAGTAAAGAATTTGGCAGAAATCCTAAAATTGGGAGGCAAGCAGAAGTTATCTCATGAACAGCTGATCTCAGAGGAAAAAGTCATTAGTATCAGTATCCTGTCTGTCATCTGCCAGCTCAGCGGGCTTCACAGGAGGTGCTAAAACTTGGCCCAGATGAGACTGGTCACGTTTTAGAGAGGCAGTGGCTGTGGCACAGGAGGGCACCGTTACAGGGGAAAATGGATACAGCTGTGAACAGCAGTGTAATGTCCTGGCTCTCCAGTCAATTCTGAGGGCTGCCAGGGGAATGTCCCTGCCCCTGCCTTGTGCCCTAGTATAGCTCCATAAATCACACCAAGGGTGGAGGGAACAACACGGGAGAACTCATCAGCCCTCTCCAACACTGGTTTATCAGTTGAGTTGCCACTTTCAAGACCACTATTTTATCTCACAAAGCTTTGTGCAAATAAAAGTGAAAAGACATGAGCAGTTACACAGAACCTGGGCTTTTGGTTGGTTCTTGTAGCCCTGGATTTACTTTTCCTGGTGCAGTCAGAATACACTGGCAGTACAGGCAAGAGAGTTTGGTTTATTGCTTACAGCCCCTCAAATCTACAGATTTTGTTTATTTCTTAAGAGGCACAAAGTAATCTCTATAGACAGAGCAGGCTAGAAGTACTCCGATACTGAAAACACAGAGACAGAACTGCAGTTTTCTGTCTAAAACTGTATATCCCTAAGGCTGGGAAGAAAAAGGCTGCTGGGATTATTTCTGAGGTGGCTGCAAGCGTTTGAAGGAGAAAAGCAAGATCAAACATGTGATTCGACAGTCCACTACAAGAAACTCAGTTGTGGTACCTTCAGTCAAAAGGCTGAGATTTGCTGCTCAAGCACAGCATAGCAGGGCACACTGGAAAGCACAAAGCAATTGTGCTTTTCCCAAGCTGTGGGCAACAGCTCCTTTGTGCCAAGTCCTAGGGCTGCTCACAAGCTGCATGGTCTGGGAGCGGCAGCACAGGGTAGGAGCCAGCATAGTCCCTGCAGAGGCAACACGTCCACCCTGACTGTGTGACTGAATTCTGTGAAGCTAATTCCCATATCTCAGTCCCATCAACAGCAAGTGAAGGCTTGGGAAGAAGGACTATCTGTAGAGTCCTGAATGCAATGTTTAAGGAACCTTCCCAGAAACACACCCTGGGAATCAATGCACTGAGAGAGGTGAATCATGGGAGAGTGTGAAAGTGCTGTAGCTAAGGTGGGTCAACTGCAGACTGAAGCATGCTCAAATGCGCCCAGCAGCTGGAATATGCCACCTCCTCTCTACAAGTCAACAGCGGGCAGCAGAGCTGCCCACCACCTGCTGTGGAGCCCATCCAGTGGATGGTCCCTGCAACACAGGGAACCTGCTGCTGCCCTGCCTCTCCTGACCTCCAGGAAAAGGAGTGTGAGATACCTACGTAAATAAAATGACAGGGATGAATAGTTGTGGGCTTCCCGGTAAGCGATCAGGTTGATCTCATGTTGCCGCTGCTGGGCCTGAAGACGATGCTTGGTGCGTCGGTGATGGCAAACACAACAGCAGCTGAGGATGATGATGATGGTCCATACCAGCCAGAACCCTGCAGCAGGGGAGAGCAAGTGTTATCCACAGTGTATGAACCACATCCAAACCCAGGACACCCCACGAGGACAGTAGGGAAAATCATCAGAAAGCCTGGATCCAAAGCCCACACTGCTCTAAAGGCAGGGAAAGGCAGTGTGCCAGGAGGCCTCAACATGCACCTGTCTGTGTGGGTGGCTGCTACTCTGGCAGCCTTGGCAGAACTGGGTAGCTCTGTACATGCTGCGGTACAATGTGGAGTACGTTCAGTATGTACAACTCTAGACAACAATATATGGAGACAGGGCTCAGTTCTCCTTCGCCACTGCTCCCACTCCTCAGATGTAACTTCTTCTAGCCAAAAACGTGAGCAGAGCTGTGAATAGCACTGAACTTGTCTCCCATACCCACTCTGGTTTAAAAACAACAATCAAGACACAAAAGACACTCTGCAGATTGACCGCAGAAGAGGAGAAAAACCTCAAGTGCTATGTTCGGCTTTTGTTTGTGCCGCTCTTTAATTTCCAGCCCAAATCCTTCATTGTTATGTTTAACAAAACCATACTCCTTTTACATAAATGTCTAAAAATATTTTTTAAACTTTTGTTTGGTTTTCAGTGTCTTAAATTGTTCAAAATTACACCAGAATACTCAAGAAACCTAACTTCTACTCTGGTTGTGGCCACTGCTGGCTTCTGTGTGCCATCATACCATACACACGCTGCTCCTTAAAAAGGAATTTTGAAGTGAGCGCTTCCTGAGTTTCTTCCACATCCTCCAACATGTGGAATAACTCCTCTCTTTTCCACAAATCCCCTTCACACTTGTACACCACTTACAAAAAACATTTCTGAGCCACACTTCAAAGAGCTACACCATTCACTCCAGATTAGGCTTCTGTCTTCTGTAACTACAACCCACAGCTCTACTTGCCTGTAGTGGATTAAAGAAACACCCACCCCACCTCCCTCCCCTGCAATTAAAATTTACCAGGCCAGTTTAGAGGGCTTGGAAGTAAGATGAAGCTAAATTTACAGCAAAGCTAAATTTAAAAGCATATATACACAACATACTTACAATTATATACAATTTAGAAACAATACAGAAATCCAAATGTCCCTCCCAGACAAAGAAAAGAAGCCCAGAAGGAGCCAATACCACCCTCTCTCTCTTTCTCCCAAACAGAAAACATCCAGCAAGGCTTACAAGTAATCTACTCATCATAAAATGGTTTAGGTTGGAAGTGGTCTCTAAGATCACCTAGTTCCAACCCCCCACCATAGGCAGGGACACCTCCCACTAGAACAGGTCACTCAAGGCCTCATCCACCCTGGCCTTGAACACTTCCAGGGAGGGAACGTCCATAACCTCCCTGGGCAACCTGTGCCAGTCTTTCTAGACTTTCTAGTAAAGAACTTCTTCCTAACACCTAGTTAAAATCTCCCCTCTGCCGGTTTAAATCCATTACTCCCTGTCCTGTCATTACAAAACCTTGTCAATAGTCCCTCCCCAGTCTTCCTGTAGGTCCCCTTCAGATGGTCCCCTTCAGATACTGGAAGGCCACTACAATGTCTCCTTGAATCCTTCTCTTCTCCAGCCTGAAGAGTCCCAACTCTCGTAGCCTGTGCTCAAAGCAGAGGTGCTCCATCCCTCTGATCATCTTTGTGGCCCTCCTCTTGACTTGTTCCAACAGTTCTATGTCCTTCTTGTGTTGGGGGCTCCAGAACTGTACACAGCCAAGGTTCGTGGAAGATATTAGAGCAGAGCAAAGGAGAAGTGAAAGGAGCAAGTACTCTGAAGCAAAGAGGGACAAACTGTTTATACTTTGGCTTTTTATCCCTTTTAGCAAACCAATGAATGATAGAGACTTCCATCATGATTTTTCATTTTACAAGCAATGATCTAATTTCTCTCATTAGAATACTCCAATTAGCCTTACACCCGCGCACTGCCTCAGAGGTACCTGCGAGCTGTCCTTGTTACACTCAGTTTCTGCAGTGCAGGATACCAGAACTCCCCCTTCAGAAACATACAGGCCTGGCAACCACTCCTCAGCAGAGATCACAGTGCCATTTTCCTTTCAGTAGGACCTCTGCTCTCTCCACTACTCCCAAACAGCCAAAATGAAGACTCGCAGTGCTACAGCCCCTTTCCAGCCCTGTGAGATCAGACTGCCTTTTTCTCCCCAGTAAAAACCCCCAGTCCCTCCTCTACATTACCTTGGTGTTCTCAGCATCCTCTGCTGAGTCGGCAATGTTTTCTCCTCTAAGTGCTGGCTGGGAAAAGGTGAAAGGTTTAGGAATTTGAAGAATGAGAGCAGGATTGCTCTGGCTCAGGACAAAGTGCAAACCAAGCAGTGTCACTATCTCCGAGCCCTGCAGCCGCCTGTTTGAGGTGAACTGGATATGCTGCATCACGCCTCCAAGCATTTGGAGCAGGGACTTTCACCTCTCTGTCGTAACCCAAATTCGTCACGTATTTTGGCACAGCAAACTGGTATCTCTCTCGAGTTCTGCAAGTGACTTGTCTAATGGACTGAATGCCATCTTATACCCAAATGTATCGAAGCCTGCTATCAAATAAAAAAGCGTCACATGCTCTGCTGTTTTCGCTTGGCTGCAAAGCAAGGCAGCCTGCGCAGCTCTGCCATGAAAGGCCAAAGAAGACTCTGATTTTTGCTCCCAAGAAGCAAAAACAAAGCACTCAAGATGCCCTCTGCAATTCCTTCAAACTGAGCTGTGAAAGTGTTCACCTTGGTCCAAACACTCTCCTGCTTCCAGAATAGCCTTTTTATATAAACTAGAAGGATAAGTCTAGCCTACCCTTCTCTCTGAAGCCAGGCATTTGCAATCAGCCCTGTAGCCTCTCCACTACCAACACTTTGTGTGGTAGTTTAATGCTTATTGGGATATTCCAATAAGAGAAGTCAGTAATTTCCTGAAAGAATGAGCAGGGCATTGGATGTGAAAGAACAACAATGATAAAGTCTCTATCATTCACTGGTTTGTTAAATGGTATAAAAAGCCGAAGTACAAACAATTTCCTGCTCTTGGGCACTGGACCTGTTTGCTATTTCTTTGCTCCTAACTCTTCTACTAACCTTGACTGACCAGATAACACATGAGCTTTTCTGGCTGTTTTCTCTCTGGGAGAGAGAGAGAGGGTAGTGTTGGCCCTTTCTGGGCTTTCCTTGTCTGGGGTGGGGGAAGATTTGATTTCTGTACTATTTCTAAATCTAATATAACTGTATATATAATTGTATATAATTGTAAGTATATTCTGTATATATGCTTGCAAATCTAGCTTTGCTGTAATATTGAACTTTATCTTACTTCCAAACCATCTGAGCTGGTCTGGTGAATTTTACTTGGTGGGGAAGGAAGTTCCTAACCCACCACACCTTGGCGAGGCAAACCCAGTATACACTGACTCCCACCAATACGCTGTTTCTTGCTAAGAGAAGGTCCCTTGGCCCTTGCTTGCTGGGCAAGAATGCACACAGCTCTTTAATGCAGCAATGCCACCACACTCTGAAGCAGTTCATCTTCTAAGTACTCTTTATTTTCCAAGAGCAATCCATGACCACGTGTTTAAAAACAACGGAAAGTTACACCCAGCTATCTAGGGATTCTAGCTGCAGTTGTAAGAAAACAGATGCTTTTTAACACATTTGATCATGGTCCTTTCCCAAAGACTCTGAAAGCAGCACTTAGTTAGTTAAGATGTCCTGGAGGACTGCCACCCTTAAGCAATCTCAGCTGCAGCAGCCGAATTTTTCTGCGGGGAATAACTGCTCCCACCCAAGCCTGTACCCAGAAGATTAAAAAAGTATTGCTTCAGAAAACTTTTCTGCTCATTCTACAGAAATCCCAAAGTGCTTCGCAGACAAACTGATGCACAAGCTCACAGCAGGGGTCAAAGTAAGCTCAGCCATTCCTGGGAAGACTTGTGGCAGCTCCGTATGCAACAGGCAGCAACAACACCCAACAGTTTAGGGTAATTAATTAACGCTGAGTCCTGCTGACAACGCAGGTGACATTTTAAGTAAACAGACCACAATTTTCTGGATTGCAACCTGGCCAGGGTGCTAGGAACAACACCTCCCTTCTCTTGCAAAGGGTCTATGCACTCTTGCAACCACCAGTGGATGAGATCTGTTGTTTTTCATGGGAATTTCCAGAAAAATAGTCCGCTCATACCATGTTACTGCCTGGTTTCATTAACTGCTGACACTTACTAGGACTTCTAAGAAATTACTCAGCACAAGTACACACGCACCCCAAACAGGATCACCTTTACCAGATCACACAGGAACACGTCCAGGTGCAGATCAGTAGCATGTGCCCACCACAGCCATTTGCTGACCTTGTTTCCAGTGCCCTTTATAATGGATTTGCCTCCATCTTGTCACACAACAGCACATCTGCACCGCAGGGCAGAAAGCTCCCTCCCCCAGCACACAGCAAGCAACAAGATGGGACACCCATAGGTGTTGAGGCACATGAAGGGCTTCCTGGCTGTTGCTTCAGCAGGGCTGCCAGCTCTGAGATAAGGTTCTGGTGGCAAGTCCAGTGTGCTGCTGGGAGTCCAAGGCCTCCATATAAGGCTCTACAGTATGCCCTAGCCAGAAGTTTGGGCACAGCTGCAATTTTGGCTGCAGCACAGACAAACTGTATAAGCCTAGCAAATAACAGTGCACGGTCACTTCTTTGGAACAAAGCTGCACGTGTGAGGCCAAGTGCAACTGTAAATATTATGTCTAAAAGTATGAAGAGAACATTGAAGATGGCCAGGGCTAAGCTGTGCATTTCACAGAATCACAGAAACATTCTGGTTGGAAAAGACCTTCAAGATCACCAAGTCCAACTGACAACCTTACTCTACAAGGTGCACCCTAAACCATAGCCCCAAGTAACACATCCAAACGATTTTAAAACACATCCAGGGCTGGTGACCCAACCACCTTCCTGGGCAGCCCATTCCAATGTCCGACCACTCTTGCTGTGAAAAAATGTTTCCTAATGCCCAGTCTAAACCTACCCAGTTGCAGCTTGAGGTCATTCCTTCTTGTTACATCACTAATTACCTCTGAGAAAAGACCAGCAGCAGCCTCTTTGCAATGTCCTTTCAGGTAGCTGTAGACAGCAATGAGGTCTCCTTTCAGCCTCCTCTTCCTCAAACTAAACAGCCCCATCTCCCTTAGTTGTTCCTCATAAGATTTATTCTCCAAGCCCTACTTGTACACCTAGCGATGCCTAGCTTGAATACCAGCAGCAGGGAAAGGAAGGGAATTCCAAATTCACCCAAAGCCAACATGGTGCCAGCAGGAAGTGCAGAGGCCAAGCACAGCAGCCATACATGCCAATACCTTGTTCATGGCAAATGCAGGTATTGGCTCTGCCCTGTGTTGAAAACAGAAGAGGTGTGCAAAGGCAACGTAAGTTCAGCACTAAAAGGCCTCTAAAAGCCAAGTAAAATTCATCTCGCAGTTGCCTTCACAGTCCCCAAAAGCTGTCACTGTCATCACAAGTTTTCCATGAGTTCTTCAACACATTCATCCTTACCAAATCAACACAAGCTGGATTCAGCTGCATTGTGCCCAGCATTAGGACAAAGGGGGATGGTTTTAAGCTGAGGCAAAGTAGGTTTAGAGTAAGTTCCTCAGTATGAGGAACTCTGGAATGGGTTGCCCAGAGGGGTTGTGGATGCCCCTTCCCTGGAAGCGTTCGAGGTCAGGTTGGACGAGGTCCTGAGCAACCAAGTCTGGTTGAGAGGTGTCCTTGCTCATGGCAGGGAGTTTGGAGCAGATGATGTCTGAGGGCCCTTCCAACCTAGGCCATTCCATGATCACTGCAAAAGGAGAAAAGGTTGGGAGACACTGAGTATCCTGAGCCAAGATTGCCCTTAAATGTCTGATTTGAGAGGAAATAATTTGCTGCTGCCAACCTGTCAGTGCCTGCTGGGAACAAAGGCTCACAGCAACCTGATGACAACACACCAGGTAGAGGGCAAACAGGGTCTTTGGAAACACAACCACTGATGTACAACATTAACAGAAGCAGTGGACCAGTTTGGAGCTGAATGCACCAGGGGCCCATCAGACTTCAAGGCAATTTCAGGCTCGCTCTTGGTTTATGGAAGAGTCAAAAGTTGAAACACTTTCCAAGCCAAAAAAGACTGAGTCCTGAGAAACACTGCTGTATTTTCTGTCAGATTGACCGGTGATGCCAGTGGGTGGCTAACGACGCAACCAAAGGGTGAATCAGACACAGCTAAGGACCTAGGTTTTGCCAAGAGGCTTCCCTGCCAGAGCATCAAAACCTTTCATAAAAATAATAGAGAAGTACCAACCTCTTACTCAGCATCAGACAGGCTCAGAGCTGAAAGCCCTACATGAGCGCCAAGCTCAGAGAGTCAGAACAGGAGCTGCAGAAAGACCCAGGCACAGAATTAGCTCCCATGGAAGCCATCTCTCACAAGCAGAGGAAATACAGAAGAAAGAGAAGGCTGCTAAGTTTACAGCAGCCTTGGGAAAGGGAGCCTCATCACATGGTCATGCACCAGAGGTGTTTTCTACTAGCTGTGAAAGAACACATCATGCTTAAAGCTTCAAGGAAAGTCTTTCAGGGACACTGATCATAGTTTTGCTCAAACTTAAGAATAATTAAGAATAAAATAATTCAAGAATAAAAACTCCAGAGTATTCTCTACTCATAAAAAAAAAAGAGGGAGCAATGTTCAGTCCAATGCTGTGCTGTATTTGCTGCCTGGAATGCTGCCATCAGCATTCCCTTGGAGGTTAGCTCCTTTCATCCTGTGCAAAATGGAAAACATTCTCTGGAGTCTTCCAAGGGTAGAAACAGAGAAATCTGCCCTCCAGTTTATGGTAAATCTGGACAAATGCCATCACTCTGTTGGCAGGAACTCCCCTAAAAGCAAGCCAAAGCATACTGCAAAGTGGTTTTGTGTCTTCCTGACAAGCATCTGGGTAATAGCTTTGGCTCCATGAGATTTGGTTCTGAACAGAAGGAGAAGTAGGACAATCTCATTGACTAAAAAGCGATGTCCCACTGGTAGCCTAAGCCAGCTGTGGCTGGAAAAAAAATTGTCTTTGCCATGGCCAATGTCATCAAAGATAGGAGAGAGATTTAACTGATGCCACAACCGGGAAACACTTGGGTTTAATCGTGTCCTTGGCACAGAGACTGCATTGTCTCCTTCCACTTCAGACATTAGCCTATCTGAGTCAACACTGCTGCTCAAGAATGGATCCAGGCCACAGGCCTATGAACATTTTAAGGAAGAAAAACAAGCTGGTGAATGCCATGGTCTTCTTCTGCCTGTCTCTTCCATACCTCCTGCTGCCTCTTCCACACCTCCTGCTGCCTCTTCCACCTCTTCCCATGCCAGCGCAAAACTGTGTGCAAGTGTGGTTTGAACTGCTTTGAGGGAATGAGAGCAGGTTGAAACTCATCTGCCAAACACAACAGCAGCAAGAGAAAGACTGTGACTTCCAGTGACAGTTTTATGTCAGTTTAAACCAGTGGAACCGCAGCGCCAGCCTGACTGTGCTGCAGGAAAAAGTTACTGAATGTTTGTAGGATACAATGGCAAAGGAAAAAAGACAAACCCTGTTCGCTTGCTCCAAGACTAAACAAGATGGACCTTCACTGCAGCTGGTTTCTAGTTTCCAGTGCAGTGTCCAGCATGTAGAGAGGACTGTCAGAAAAATCCTTTGCTTATCTTTCAGTGACAGTCAACTGGAGGCAGTAAATCTGCAGACACTGTTTTAATGCCTCTCTTCTGAGGAGGGAGCCTTTGAAGAACAATTGTTCCTGTGCTCCAGAAGATACATTTCTAAGTCCAGTCACCATTCCAGGTGACTTAGTCCTCCCAGGATAACTGTGTTGGTAAAACAGATGTTGAACTGTGGTCTAACAGACCAGAGGGGAACATCCAGCTGAGACCACATCCAGAGCATCTGGGGAAACAAGATCTTGAGAACAGTCTACACTGACAGATCAGAATAACTGGTGAGGGGGGTTGGAGGTATAGAAAGCAGGGGGTGAAACAGCACCATCGAGGTCTCTTGCCTTTTCCTTGCCGTTTTAACTCAGAGCAGGTAGAAGCAAGTCGCATGCACAGTCACACCATGCAAGACAGCTTGCCTTCTCCTTCAGATTTGTGAATTCTACTGAGCCACGCAAAAACAAGCCTAAGATAATTCTGTTGTCTGGACTAGGCTACAAAAAGTGCAGGGAAATCAGAAAATAACTTCCTTGGCGACCCTACACCTCATGAGTTCCTGCATCGTTGTGACATCTCTTTTGTTTGCTCTATACTTTCAGCTAGGCTTTGACATGGGAGGTTTATTGCTGAAGCACCAGCTGAGGAGTAACAGCAGCCAAAGGTGAAGTTTGATACGCGAGGAAAGCGAAAGCAAGTACAACCATGGAGGAGGCTGGGTGAAAGGCAAGGAACAGGGCAAATCACTGCCTGAGAAAGGACATGGTTATACTGAAGGATAACATGGGGTGAGGAAGAAAACACAGGACTGGTGTGGCTTATTATAAAGCTGACCTGGAACACGTATGTGGAACAGCAGTTGCTTTAGTGTTAGCAACTAACCAGGCCCTTGCCAAATTTTTCTGGCAGCATGCTTTTTGGGGAAAATAGCTAGCTAGAGATTCCAAGGGCAAGCGTGCAGAAATGAGCAAAATGTTCAAAATCAGCAACAACATCAACTGTGCTCCTTGCTAACAGAACAATTTTTTCCTATACAACCCTTCTGCTAAGGTCCAAGCAGTTAAGATCTTTTGTTTTGCTTGTCTCTTTCTTTCAGAAACAGAGGAGCTTAGTATCACTGCCAAAGCAGCCAAAATGAAGCAGAAGCAGCACATCCAACATCTGAGTATCTACGTGCTGTGCTGGTGGCTGGTTTGTTGTACAGTATTTAAATGACCCAAGACCAGCTAAACATTCTAACTTTGACATACTACAGCTATCTTCTGCACTCACTGACCAGCTGCCCATTTCCACGCTCCATGATGGTGAGAGGCCTGGAACACAGCCCTGTGAGGAGTGGCTGAGGGAGCTAGGGTTGTTTAGCCTGGAGAAGAGGAGGCTCAGGAGGTACCCCATTGCTGTCTACAACTACCTGAAGGAAGGCTGTAGCCAAGTGGGAGTTGGACTCTTCTGCCAGGCAACTGGCAACAGAATAAGGGGACACAGTTTCCAATTGTGCTGGGAGAGATA
The DNA here is from genome assembly GCA_013400475.1 of Tricholaema leucomelas. NCBI lineage: Eukaryota > Metazoa > Chordata > Aves > Piciformes > Lybiidae > Tricholaema lacrymosa > Tricholaema leucomelas. The sequence goes on from WAAF01000066.1 coordinate 617,877, forward strand.
CAGGCTGGATGTCAGGAGGAAGTTCTTGCCAGAGAGACTGTTTTGGCATTGGAATGGGCTGCCCAGGGAGGTGGTGGAGTCACTGTCCCTGGAGGTGTTAAAAAAAAAAGCCTGGATGAGGCACTTAGTGCCATGGTCTAGTTGATTGGACAGGGCTGGGTGCTAGGTTGGACTGGATGATCTTGGAGGTCTCTTCCAAAATGGCTGATTCTATGATTCCTGCCTAGAAGCAGAGGGTATTCTTCTACTAACCACATCACATTAAACACTTTCTACAGCTTTGCTTGCTGTATTCAGAGCATCTGGAATGATCTAAATTCATGCTGGCACTCAACAGGTAAGGAAAGCCACAGAGAGAGATGTAAGGAGATTCGGATTTGGGTTTCAGTTCACATTACAGACTTAGGAAAATCCGGAACTTCAAGGTCTTAATTCTCAACCTGCAAAATATGGGAACAGCATTCCTTGATTGCACTCCTTCCTGTATTTTGAAATGTGGGTTTTTTTGGAACATGTAAGCAAAAAAGATACCTATCAGGCCTGGACAAAGACCAATACTGGAGAACTCCAGCAAATCACAGTCATATCATAACAGACCTGAATAAAAACTCTTAGTAACTAAAATCAGTGGCTGCTGCCATTTTCCCAAGATCACAATCTCCTCTTTGGGGAGCATGAGGTCTCTGGGGAATCCAAAGAAGTTGTTAGCTAAAATGCTGAACCAGATCAACTTCTATTCAAACACACACCTTTCCCTGTGTGAGGAAATGCAACAGGAAAGTCTTCTTCCCTTTTACTCCTTATGAATCTATTTCAAGAAAACTAAAAGACATACTGCAGCTTCCTTGCACCCATGTCATGTTATTGGCTACCAACTTCAAGATAAGAGCTAATTAGACCTTTACATATCCATTAGACTTATATATATATTAATAAATCTGGATATAATTTTATTACTTGGCAACATGGCACCTTTTTTTTTTTTAAGTAAGAGCTGGGTGGGGAATCTGAACCAGGCTGTTATCTAATTTTAAACACAGGCTGTCCACCTGCTTGGCATATCATGTTCTCCATTCCTCCACTCCACCCCTTAACAAAACAGTACCTTGGTTTTGCATCCTATTCCACTGCCCTCAAGAACCAGTTTAGAATTACTGCACCCTTACTTGCCATCTAGAAATGTTGAGATCAGTCATTTTCAAAGATAAACAATTTTGTCTTCGCTCAAATTCTTAAATGGGAAATTATTTTTTTCAATGCTGAAAACTCCAAGTGGCCACAAGACAGGATCACATTTCAGAAGGCAAGTCCAGCAGAAAGAACCTAGTTTTCTTATCCGTTTCAAATGCAGCCCTCCTCTGCTTCTTCGCCCCAGAAAGCTATGACAGTAAGTAAATCCAGGACTTAATTCAACAGGACTAGCAAGAAGGTCTGTTTTCAGGCACACAAAAGCACTGGTGGCCTGAGAAGGTCTGAAGAAGGACTTCTCAGAAGCTGCTTCGGTACATGCATACACTGGTTAAAATCGAAATGCAGAACAACTATGAAGCCATACCTAAAAGGCACTGCTGAGTTAACTGTTCATTAACCAGAAGTTATTATTAACTTTTTAAAAGCTAATCTATTCCCAAGCATGTAAAGCTGTTGCTTTCCACACCATCAATTCATGCCCACAGTAAGACTATTTACATACACTATCACTGCTATGTACCTTGAAGGTCTTAAGAGTGCCCCACCACACATACCTAGCAAAGACACTCAACAGCTCCTGAAGCTGCAGATAAACTCTGCAGCTGTGATTTCAAGTGCTTTAATACCAGTTTGCATTTAAAGGAGATGCTCCTCCTATGCCTCCTCCCCCAGAAACTTTTTTCTAACGCTCATGATGGCAAAGCAAGCTTTGAACACATTAACCAACTTTAAATCATGTTGGATGTTTGCCTGAATTTGCAGAAAGCACAGAATATCTGGTCTCATGCTTGCATTATTCCCCTCTTCTCAGTGTGGCACATGATGCTCTCTTCAATGTGGAAGGCACAGGAATCAGAGAATCACAGAACTGTCAGAGCCAGAAGTGACCTCAAGGATCATGCAGTTCCAACCCGCCATGGGCAGGGACACCTCACATTACATCAGGTTGCCCAGAGCCTCTTTCAGTCCGGCCTTAAAGACCTCCAGGAATGAGGCTTCCACCAGCTCCTTGGGCAATTTGTTCCAGGGTCTCACCATCCTCATGGTGAAGAACTTCTTACTAATGTCCAATCTGAATCTACCCACTTCTAGCTTTGCTCTGTTTCCCCCAGTCCTGTCATATCACTACCTGACATCCTAAAAGGTCCCTCATCAGCTTTCCTGGAGGCCTCCTTCAGATACTAGAAGGCCTCAACAAGCTCTCCTCATAGACTTCTCTTTTTGAGACCGAACAGCCCCAACTCTCTTGGTCTGTCTTCATAGGAGAGATGCTCCAGCCCTCTGATCACCCTTGTGGCCCTCCTCTGGGCATGTTCCAGCACCTTCAGATCTTTCATTTAATAGAGGTTCCAGAACTGGACACAGTGCTCCAGGTGGGGTCTCACTAGAGTGGAAGGCGTGAATCACCTCCTTTGCACTGCTGGCCACGCTTCTCTTGCTGCAGTCCAGGATTTGGTTGGCTTTCTGGGCTGCAAGTGTATACTGCTGGCTCATGGTGAGCTTCTCATCCACCAGCACACCCAAGTCCCTCTCCCCAGGGCTGCCCTCAAGCCAGTCACTCCCCAGCTTATATCAGTGCTTGAGACTGCACCAAGCCACACATTAATGCCCACCAGAAGACATGGTGTTAACCTGCTCTAATCTTTTTGGTACCCCAAGAAAGCAGAAGAGGAGTTTTAAGTCCTTCAATTCAAAATGTGTTTTGGAGATACTGGAGAGGTGGAAGCTGGTTGGAAGCAGCCTCTGCCAGTGCCAATCCACATGGATGAAAGCTCACTAAGAAGTGGCCACAAGCCACTCATTGTCCTCACAAACCACTAGAACCAGGAAAACTTCCTTATAATTCCGGCACAAAAACTCATCCCACCTGAGGAATCACCCACCAGTGAGACACTAATGTGTTTATTCCATGATGTCAGCACAACCTATAGGTTTGCCTTAGAAAAAAGCCTGAAGTAGTCTGCTTCTCTCTAACAAAAACTGGTTTTACCTTTTATGATGCAGCCAGGCACTGCCAAATACAGAAGTCTGTGCTATACTCCAGAGCGCAAAGACAGTTAAAAGTAAAATGATTCCATTAAAATGGCAGGGGGGTATTGTTTGGACTGCATTGTTTCTATGAAATCCAGTTAAGCCTCTCTTTTGAGATGGCCATGGGAGAAATATGGTGACTGTGAAACAAGCTCCTGTGTGCAGCTGTACTCCATCTTGTTGCTCAAGTTAGATCCTGCTTGCCACAGACTCTGTAAGCCCTTGCACACATGCATCTTCCTCTACATTTCCATCTACAGAAATCCAAAACCGGGACTGACTTTCCCCACTCTGCTTTGTCCAGGCATCCCCATATAATCTGAACAAATTCCAACCATCTGCCCTGTCTCTGCTGATGACTGTGATGATCTGAACCAGGCAGTCCAAGGCAGACATGTATTCATGCCTGTGCCTCAGTCTGCTTAGGTCCTTAGAATCATAGAACAGTTGAGGTTGGAAGTAATCTCTAAGATCACCTAGTTCCAACTCCCCACCATAGGCAAGGACACCTCCCACTAGAATAGGTCACTCAAGGCCTCATCCAACCTACCCTTGAACACCTCCAGGGAGGGGGCCTCCACCATCTTCCTGGGTAACCTGTGCCAGTATTTCATCACCCTCACTGTAAAGAACTTCTCCCTAACATCTAGTTTGAACCTCCCCTCTGCTAGTTTAAACCCATTATTCCTTGTCCTGTCATCACAAGACCACATAAATAGTCCCTGCCCAGCCTTCCTGTAGGCCCCTTTCAGATACTGGAAGGCCACTATAAGGTCACCTTGAAGCCTTCTCTGCTCCAGGCTGAAGAGCCCCAACTCTTGTAGCCTGTGCTCACAGCAGAGGTGCTGCAGCCCTCTGATCATCTTCATGGACCTCCTCTGGACTCACTCCAGCAGTTTGATGTCCTTCTTGTGTTGGGGGCTTCAGAACTGTACACAGTACTCCAGGTGTACTCCTAGATCTGTCTCCCAGTCCTGAATTGTTCCTTCAACTGTTTGGAGACTTCTGAAAATAAAGCTGGTAAAAAGGTCTGCTGCGACACATTAATATCCTGCCATTAGTATTGACACAGCCAGGCCTTATAGTCTGATGCACAGCATGTCTTGAAGAAGTCTGTTAGAGCTCTGTTTGGTTTATAGCCACGTCCTCCATGTTTCAGTGGTTAATTTGAGAAGTAAAAGCATGTTTCTAGACTAAAGGATGAAACATCATGTCCTTGGATCTAGGTTAAGTGACAGTCTTTGCCTGAATAATACATTTCCACACACACACTTCTTTGAGAGAATGAAACTGTGAGCATAGCAGAGAGATTCAGTAGGTAGCACAGTTGCATAAAGGCTGTAAGATACCATTGATACCTCCAGCCTCTACTGTGGGGTTACAGTGTTTAGTGTTCCACATTTCCAAACTCTGTGAGCACAGATGTCCTCCCAGCCTAGGTTTCTGGCAGCACAACAGCATCTCAACATCAATGTTCAATCCTCCCCAAGAAAGGCAGACACCATTAGAGCATTACAAACTCTAAAAGTTTGCCTCTAAAATTCAGCATTTCTTGCTTTCCTATCCTTTCAGCTTCTCAGTTTTCCATATATCTTTACAAGTTTTACTGAACTGTTTTGACCTGCCTATTGTCAACTACAGAGATTTAGCAGATACAGTCATCCAGCCACTCACTAAAAACACTGGTACTTCTAAACCTCAGATTTCAGGAACGAGGAGATCAGAGAGGTAGCACTGAGCAACGCACACTCCTCTTGGCCCATAGTATTCAGCTACTGCTGGCCCACCAGAGTTGCCCAAGATCCTCTCCATGTAAAGAGCTCTCCTCCAAACACAGTGAGTCCTGAAGAGAATAAATGTCCTGTTTCCTGATCCTTGAAAGGACAGCTTAAAAAAGATACATCAGAATTAAACCGTTGTGCTTGCAAAGAACCAAACCAGCAAGATGAAAGTAACTGTTCTAATTCTCTACTGGAGTGCTGAGTGCATCAGCATTTCTCCCTCAAGCATGGATTCCTCACTCACATACAAGGTTATTTTGAACACATTCAATATTGGCCATATCAGTGAGAAAAGTCCTTAACAGATCTCCAGTCAAGAATGTGGCAAGATGACCTCAAAAAGCAGGCCATGCCCTTTGGAGCAACCTCATCTCCCTTACATATCAGGTCAATTCCAGTGAAATGCAATGGCAATGCATAACAAGGGCTGAATACAAAACTCCACAAGCCAGATACGTAGTACGGTATGAGAGCCATGCAGATTAGGAAGGGAAGCCATACAAAATGGAAGGACTTACACCAGAGTTCATAGTAGTAGTTGCAACACTGGGATTGTCCACAACAGTGGCCCGTTTCACATATGTAACTTTGATTGTTGACACCCATGCAGGTTTCCTTGTCCTAAAATTAAACAGACACACTTTTAAGATGCTTTGCCAGTACCTCCTGTAAACGCAATCTTTCATTCAATGGTCTGTAAGCATTTAAAAAGTCACAAGTTATGGTCTTGGGAAGCCCTAAAATGCATAAAAGAGGTTAAAATGCAGCTAAAGATCACCAAAGCCCACAAAGGATCATTCAGAAGAAAACTCTGTAGCGCCAAATTAATGAGTTACCCTGCCTTAACATCTAGTCAGCACTGCTTTCTCATCATCCTTTTTCCTTGTCCATTGGAAGTGACCAGGTTTGAGGAGCCAAGCATTCCCTTAAAGGCAAGATGTCATTTGCTCCACACTGTATACAATATTGCTGCATTTTTTGGGGCTGAATGCCAAGTAGAGGAAATGTATTCATAAACAGAACATTATAACTTAAGAGAAGACCACTTGGATTTGTTTAGATCTAAATGATAATCACAGCATGTCCCTGTGAGATTCCAATCTGAAATGATTCCTGCATAATTAGTCATGTGCTTTATATCAGATCAGCATTCCTGTAAAACTTCTTCCTGGAATAGCGAAGTAGTCCAGGAGCAGAGCCAAATCAGCTGTACTGTATCACCCAGCAGGTCCTCAGGACAATTAAGATGGAAAAGGACTACAGTGGATGTGAGGTCTCAGTCCCCAGTGTGGGGACACAAACGGAAGTTCACGTTTTTCTGATAGTCTGAAAACACAGTGGGGAGAGGGTTAGGAAAATAGAAGCATTTTACAGGTTGTGGTTTGTACATCCTCTACTAAGCTTTGGAGCAACCTGGAAGTTGGCAGACACTACAGAATTTCTTAAGAAACAAACAGATCTTAATAAACCATTGGTGTTGCAAACAAATCTGTAACAAAGCCTGACTTTTTTACTTTCTTTCACTTAAAATGTATTACAAGGCAAAGAAAACATGAGGAGGTTTACACCAAAATGTGTTAAAAGGACTCATTTTGTAAGTACCACCTTGCAAAAATCAAACAAACAGAAAAGCCCAACAAAACCCAACCAGCTAAAAAGAGAAGCAAGCTCAAGAAGCTGGCTACCGGAATGTACACTGGTAAACCTCAGCACTTGCTGAACTCCACTGTTCCTCTGTTTTATGTGAGTGCACCACAGCCGCACTTCTGACAAGTCTCTACAACGTCACCACATGCAAAATCCAAAGTTCATTTCCAATGATGGGCCACCTCACTGTGGAAAAGTGAAGTAAGGCAGCAGTTTCAGTGCAGAGGCATCCTGTACTGACGTCTTAAGGAGACAGTCTATTTGGACATCTGAGTGGGCACCAGCACTCCCCTACCACATAGCACCCCAGTCAGAGCTGCATCACCCGAACACTAGGCCTGTGGGTTTCTCACCTGAGCATCCATATTCCAGCAACACTACACCTTCTAAAACTGTGTCCAGTTCTGGGCCTCCCTGTTCAAGAAGGACATAGAACTGCTGAGTCCAGCACAAAGCCACAAAGACGATTAAGGGAATGGAACATCTGTCTTACAAGGAGAGATGGAAGGAGCTGGGGCTCTTTAGCTTGGAGAATAGGGGACTGAGAAGTGACCTCATTCATATTTATAAATATGTAAAGGGTGAATGCCAGGAGGATGGAGCCAGGCTCTGCTCTGAGATGCTCAATGACAGAACAAGGGTGAATGGGTGGAAGTTGAGGCATAGGAAGTTTCATGTAAACATGAGGAGGAATCTTTTCCCTGCGGGGGTGACAGAACACTGGAACAGGCTGCCCAGGGAGGTTGTGGAGTTTCCCTCTCTGGAGATGTTCAAAACTCACTTGGACACATTCCAGAGTGATCTGGTATAAGCGATCCTACTCTGGCACAGGGGTTGGACTGGATGATCTTTTGAGGTCCCTTGCAGCCCCTGACATTCTGTGATTTTGCGATTCTGTAAAACCAGATCAATCTCCTAGCACCTAAGGTTCAGCAGGAAAGATCGCCCCCACCTCACATCTCCCTCCTAAAACGTCACAACTACTTTTTTAATCATCTGAGGGCACAATTCAGCAAGCACAACTCAGCACAAGATACACTGCTTCCCCTCCTTCCACAGGTACAACGATTTCCACTAAAAGCTCTAAAAAGCACCAGTGGCCCAGCTCCTTAAAACTCAGAGGCAACAGATGGAGGAGTACCTGCCTCCTGTTTCCAGGAAGAGAACAACATTTTGCTGGACAGACCAGTCCAACTGCTTTACTAAAGCAAACATTTCTTATTCTTGTCTTGAAATGTTGCATGCCAACAGTAAGCACAACATTTTCCTACAAGGCGAGGAGGTCTTTCCATATCTAATTGCAGCAGCTTTTAGAAGACATTAACATAGCATCTTCTGCTTCAGACATGCTCCTCATTCAAAAAATTGTAATTATAGTCATCAAAAGAAGTAAACACAGGACAGATACACTCTTTTATCTATTCTTAGTCGTTTAGTACTTTTTTTCACGCTTTTTCTTGTTTTTGTTGGCCTTATAGAGTTAATGTAACTGACCAACAGCATAGATTTTGGCTCTCACGTCAACAGAATTGAGAAATTAAGATCCTGTTGCAAAATTGCAGTCCTGTTCGTGATAATGCACAAACCATAAAGTCACCAGCTGAGGTCTGCCTTTGTGACACATGAAGATCAATGTGACTTGGTGAACCAGCAAATTAATCACATGGAGCTGGTGAAAGAACAGAGCCCCACATTGCCATTGCAGGAACTCCTCTGCCCTGTAACTGATCCGTTCTTGAGCATCTGTGTTTATGCTCCAAAGGTTTGCTTTGTCCAGTGTTGTCTGCTTCAAAGAGTAGCAATAAGGAGCACACTGCTGTCTTTTGGCAGCAGCAACCTAGAACAGCTTCAACATGACCATATTTTTTCCACTCAAGAACTTGTAGCAGTCTTGTTTACATAGACTTTCAGCACATTATCCTTTTATTTGAACTTTCTGACTCCTTTCTTGCCAGCCTTATTATACTTGAAATAACCTTTCCACAATGCCATGCTTACATGCAGGCAAACAAGTGTATAAGGGGATGGGTGTGTATGTTAAATAGAAGATCCTCAGCAGCTAGGTTGGTATTCTGCAGGTGGTTCCTGCCTGCTCACAGAGAGGAAGTCTCAAGCAACATGCTGCCTTCCCATTTAGAGTTCAAATCTTACTCTCCAGAGCTTCTTTACACACTGACCAAAAGAAATCAGCTTCCTTGCTAATGAGTGTTTGTACCTTTGAATAATCTCACAGTTGGCTTTCAGCTCCCACAGTTCAGAAAGTCCAAGGTTTTAAAGTCCTTCCAGTGTTGGCCACCAGCCATGCTCCTCCAAGTCCAAGCAGCTCCTCTTGGAGCCTTTCTGCAGCTCGCTGCCAGCCCCATCACCAATGGCTTTCTGGGCACACAAAGCCGTCAGACTCGGTGCCACGTGTCATGCCCAGAACTGTCACCCTTGTTTCCAAACAGTTTCACAGAATCAAGAAATGATTTAGTTTGGAAAGGATCCCAGCAGGTCACGTGTGCCAACCCCTGCTCAGAGCATAGCTACCTCCAGTGCTGGGTTACCCAACCTGGCACAGGGAAAGAGATAAAATGTAAAGGCAACAAACCTTTGGAAACATTCTACAAGGCAGATTCTAGCACAAGGAGAGCACTGTTTTGGGACACGTTACAGGTGTCTCCTTTGGATCAAGTGCTTCAGACTACTTCCCTCTTTCCACTTAAAACTCATTTCTGTGAAAAGCTGAGCCTTGCAGCTCATTTTCTTGGACAGTACAGTTTCTTGCACTTTTTTTGCAAGCCAAGGACGAGGTAATACACTGCCATCAGTACAGGTCATGACACAGACTGTGACATTTTTTGTTAGGAAACTTCTGCCTGCCACCAAGCACTCTGATCAGTATTGAATCTCTAATTAAATCCCAGCCTGTGCTTTTCATACTATCAGAGCTACTTATTTCTCCCATTCATTCTCTGTGTCATATGTTGCCAAACTGTAACTACTTAAAGACATATCAGCAATACAGTTATCCATAGTCAAAACATCTCCTGGAACACCATCACAAGTGTTTGTGTCATGAAAGCACATTATTTACTTTTACACAACAGCAAGAGTGAAGGAGGCACAAGACTGGAAAGAGAAGTATTTATTGGGAGGGAAAAAACCCTCGTGAAAGGAAAGTTGGAGCACTTGCATCTTATTGCCCTGCCTTTGTTTCTAGTTTATGTTGCAATTAGCGCTTGCAATAATATGTTTTAATCAGTCTTAGCAGCATGGAGTTTTTATTGAACTACTACAGAGTTAGGTCTTTAGGTAGTCTTATGAAAACAAAGAGGAGTGTTTCCTCCTTGAAGCACTCTTCCCCCCAGTAGTCAGTGGCTATCACATTCCAGTGCAGGCTTCCCTCCTGAAGGACATTCTCATTTTGTTGTTGTCTAGGCAGGCATATCCTTTCTCACCAGCTTCTGTTCAGCCAGCTGTATACACCAGACAGGATTACTCAGCAGCATCCACGCTGATCTGCCCTCAAAGAGTGTTCAAGTCCAATATTCCTGTTTCACAACTCAGAAGCCTGAACATGCCATCCTTATCTCCCACCTGCAAAGCTAATTTCAAGAGATTGGCTTTGTCCTGTAAAGCAGCACGTACTCTAGGCTGCATGTACATCACTGTCTCCTTGCCACCAACCTAAGAACTGACAGGCGTCTGAGGAACCGAAATCACTGAATCCCTGATGCACACTCCAAAGCTGGGAGCTCTCAGGAGAATGCTCTGCAGGCCTGAACTCTGTGCTCTCTCTCCATCCAGTACAATAGAGGCCGTTTGTTAGCTATGGTGTAGGCTCTTTCTCATGAAACCAGCTGAGTTGGGGAGACTTCATCTTACTACTTCCTGTTTCGGATGTGGCATCCTGGATTAGTTTTCATTTGTTACAAATTTTACAAAGCAACTTTGTATAATTATTTTTACTTATTTTCTTGCTGATATTTGGCATTTGTGGTAAGCTCACAACCATGCTGGTAACTCTGACAGGAGCACACTTTTGTTGTTAAGGACTCTGACATATACTCCTTATAATATCCAGCAGTGCTCAGTATAAGAGAACTCAAGGCAATGTCGTAAGTTGGCACATCCGAAGCTATAGCAAACACTATCTCTAGTGCCAGGGAACAGAAACCAATTATTTTCTTCACCTTCCAGTTTAGTATTGGACCTTTGCTGGAGGTTTACATGACAAAACAAAGGTCAGAGTCTGGGACATGATCAAGGCAGAGGCATTCATGGGCTTCTGTAGGTTGCCTGAGTCACCTCTTGCTGCAAGAAATAATGGAATCAGACTTCCTTATCCTACTTTGTAAAGGTTTTCAGCACTAAATGGTGGGGTTTAATACCTGTAAATCTGTAAAGATTTACTGCATCTGAAGCCAATGTAGGAAATGAAGGGCAATGAGAATGACTCACAGTGGAGTACCATTACAACAAAAGGATGAAGGCACTTTACAGGTTTTTGCTCTCAAAAGTCAGCAGTTAACCTGGGAACATTGTTGCCATATCAAAAAGGAGAAAGATGATCGTGAGGCAAATTCCAGGCTGGTGTGGCTATTTTCCAAGCTGAAAATTAATATGTGCAACTGCAGCAACAAATACCACAGCCCACGCTCTGAAGTGCACAATTGGCAATGAACCACCTACAAAAGATGATGTCTCAGCTGGCATTAACCAGGTAACCAAACCAAGCAATAGCTGATATCACAGAGATATAATAAACATTTTAGCTTTTTTGCTCTGTCCCCCATTCCAACAGAAATTCAGCCTCTATCACCCTAAGTAGGAGCACCTTGCATTTATACGGCCTCTGTGTGTCATTCAACCTGCCAGAGTATCTATTCATTCTAACCTTGGTAATACCCAGACCCCATGGAATACACTTTGAGATGTGACTTGCATTCGCTGATGACAGGTTATATCCCATTCCTGTCTCCCAAGATAGGCAGTTTGTTAGACCTCTCTAATGCTGTATGAACCCTTGGTACAGCTTTTAAACTGGAAGAGATGGGGATTAGTAACAGAACGATGCGGGTGAGTAAGGAACTGAGTAACAGGCTTACAAATAGCAGGACAGCAAAAAGCCCAGCAGCAGGACAAAGACAGACTGCCAAACTGGCATCTGCTGGAGGGCAAGATGCTACTGGTTTTAACAGGACTGAGGCTCAATCCAACTGCTCAACATGACTGCTCCAGGCACTCTGATTTCACAGCTCTTACAGGGGACTTTGCAATAAGCATCTATTTAGTGATTAAAAAAATCCTGACCTAGTTATTTCACTGATCTCATTATTCACAGGCAGCAGTCCCTTGCTTTCAGTACCTAGCCACACCCATAACAACAAAGCAGGATAGATATAAGCAAGTCACAAAATCTTAGGGAAAATAGTATGAAAAATATGTATCTTAACTTACAGTCACTATCTGAACCATACATATTATTTATGTAATAGAGTAGAAGTGACTGCCAGTATATTACATGTCAGAAACAATCAACAGGATAAACTGTATTTGATATTCACTATTTATGAATTACCACTTGGCTTTTACTCAAACTCACATCTGCAATAGCTCATGAGAATGCAAACACAAAGGTACCAAAGAACATGATCATCTCTGTCAGGAAGGAGACCCAGGTAGTAGTAAGTTAAAACTGCTACTGAAAATATTAGTCTGGAATGTCAAATATTGACACAGGATTCCTAGTTTGCCAGTGACCTTCCAGTTTCTAACCAAAATTCACCTTAAAAAAAAAAACAAACCCAAAACAAAACATAAAAATCACCAGATCCTTTCAATAAAAGAAAGTAGCAGCGAGGACAGACACAACTACAGGGCAACCCTATATTACCAGGGCAGCTAAGCACTGATGTACTCCTGGCCGAATGTACACTGAAGCCTTCAGTCATCCACCCTATCCTTATATCCTGTTAGTCCTTTGGAACAGAAAAGTAAAAACCCACCATCTGAGCAAGTGCCATGCCTTTAGTAGGTTCAATTTTACAAAAGCATGTGAGATTGGTAAAGATAAACCAGCTTTGACTGCTGAGAGTTACTGGCACCTTGGGTGCCAGCCCCTGCCAGCATGACAGGGGATAAATTCCTGTAAGCCTGCCTTTAAACAGACAGCTGAGGCCAGGAAATAAATCAGCTCTGGACATCTCTTCTTAAGACACCCACTACAAATTTTGGTTTGCTGATTGTGGAAAGAAAAAGAAAAGTGCTAAGTGCAAACACACAAAAGTCAGGGATGAATGATGCCCCTAAGCTGTCCCAGGCACAATAAAGAGCTCTAAAATGGGAATTCTAATCCACAACATTTATTGCATTGCTAATGCCAGCATCAGGAGCATTACATTTAAATCACCATGATTAATCAGTCACAGCAGATGCATCTTCACCCCCAGCGAATGCAGCATCTCCAAGGTTTTATTAACCTTTATCTGAGGAACAAATCTGTTTGCTGCATCCATTTATCATGCAGAAATACTCCAACAAGCTTTAAAGGAGTGCTGTCTTTTCATAGATTGTGGACACTGACGCGTTTTGATACGAGCTGGTTTCATTTTTGTTTGACTCAAGTTTCACTTTCAGACTCCAGGAGCTGCACATTCACATTTTAAGCACCACATCAAAGTGCTTACCTCTTTTAAGCCTTCCTAGAAGCTGCCTAGCTGTAGTTCCAGCTCTCTCACATAAAAGATAGATGCTTCTAGGAAATTAGGGCTTTGAGGAGGCTGTCTTGCATTTTGTTGTTTTAAACCACTAGTTTACAACACTTAAAACCCTGAGCAGTTAAAATTAAAACTGACAAAGTTAGGAACTCAACACTTGAAGCTTTTAAAATTTTTGTTTCCATTTATGCGGTGAAGTACATGAATATATCCACGCCTCCACCTGCAACCGTGAGAGGAAACGCTCACTTAAAACGGAAAGCTGAGATCCTCTGCAATCATGTTTCCCGGTCAGGAGCTTTAAACACCCACATTGCACTGATGTCAAATAGAGCTGATCTAGCTTTTTAGGCATTTAAACATCACCCCTGGAGCAATAAAAAACAAACATCTCAAACCAAACACCCTTTTTTTTTAACCACATGTTCATCAGTTCATCTGCCATGCTGCAGTGCACTTCTTTGGGACCCGGTGGAAGACAAAATCCAGAGGAGAACCAGTTGTTCCGTGCAGTGCAGCAGTGAGCAGAGACAGTGCCGGTCGCAGGGAGTCCAGGCTCTCTCTACAATCATTTTGTCCATGTCAGACAGCCCACGAAGAGGGCACCCCATTCAGGATCCCTTTCTTGTGCCTATGAGGGGAAGCCCAGGATCAGCACCCCTTCTGCTGAATGGGAACAACAGCAGCTAAGGACATCCTAGACAATCAGAGTGCAAACACAAGAGACAATAGACCCGGCCAGACGTTCCTGAATTCCTCACAGACTTCTAATTAAATACCACTGTTCACTAACAACCCTTTTTTCACCCTGTTTTAGAAGTGGAAGAAGATATTTCTGAAGAGTATCTACATACAAGACACAACTGCAAATATTTAGACTTAATAAGTCTTAAAATTATTAAAACTATGTAAAGTGCAAGAAGTTCCACAAGCAGCTCTTTCCCACTACATACTTCATCAGTGGATACCAATACTCAAGAGCTTTGCTCTTGTGTTCTTGAGGCAACACCTTTCTTCTGTTTCCTGTAAATAGCTCTGTATCAACACCTAACAGTTACAGACAGAAGAATACCATCCATCCTACTAACCAGACATTTGCAGTTTGAACAAAAGAAGCCAAATTACACTTAACTTCTGCTTTTAAACCCTTATGCAGCACCTCAACTATCCCCCAAAAAAAACCACTCTAAAACAAAAAGACTAATTTAGGAACAGGACCCCACGACACTCCAGCAATCTCAACATCTAAGCCTAGCTGCAAGTTGAGAGTTACCCAAAGCCATTCAGCCTTTGAGGCCAAATTTTCCCTGCTTGATTCAGCTTGAGAGGTTTGGGGAGACATCTCTTTGCCCTGAGTGGTTACAAGTGAGCTATTATTATAGCTATTGCGTTCAATTACAGAAGGTCATTGTGCTAGAGGTAGTTTCTTATGTAAAACTGTTTTCAGCTGGGGGCGGGGCAAGCTAATTTCACCAAAACCTGAACTGATAAGAAAAAAGAGACAGCACTGTTTACTCAGCAGCGCGTTTAAATCCTTTTGCTTTCATTTCTAAACAACTGAAAGTACATAATTTAAAACACGCTACAGTTAGGTCTTGAATACTGAGATTTAAATGAGAAACTGAAAGCAGCACTCTGTTACAATGCAATACCTACTTACTGTGTTGCAGTTCCCAGCAGTGCTGAGACGAGTTTACAGTTAGATTACCCTACAGACGTGCCTCCCAGACCAAAAAAAGGGTTTGCTCTCCCCTAGCCTAGGAACACATAGTTGGCACCTCCTCCAGTGGGGAGCAGCTGGGCAGTTGCTACTGTTTCTCATTCCAGCCAACATTACCAGCTATTAAATTATCCCCAGTTTCTCCTTCAAGCTCAAACTCTCCCAGAACACTTGAAAAGTCACCAGGCTGGGGAGTCATAGCACATTGCTACTTTCCTCTGACAAAGGTCACCGAAATGAAATAGATAAAATGTCTCTTTTAAAACAAATAATCCCCTCCTCCCCAGTTTTAACGCTCAAAGCGCTGCCCGCACAAGAACGCGGTTCAAAGTTCGGCAATGTTTTTAAGTCACATAAAGGCAATTTCATATTAAGGACTGTGGAAAGTACGCTTACAAACTCAACCGAACAAAAAACTGCAGCGGGCCAGGACACAAAGAGCCACCCTGCCGCAAAGCCTGGAACAACAAGAGAGTTTCTT
Source organism: Tricholaema leucomelas (assembly GCA_013400475.1). Lineage (NCBI taxonomy): Eukaryota > Metazoa > Chordata > Aves > Piciformes > Lybiidae > Tricholaema lacrymosa > Tricholaema leucomelas. The sequence continues at coordinate 633,429 of WAAF01000066.1, forward strand.
TCCTCCCCCCGGCTTGCAGGTCTGCTCCTTCCTCGCTAATAACGCAGGGCTCTCACACCGCCCTGAGCCCCGATCAAACATCACGGGTGGGGAAGCGCTGCTTGTATGGTTCCATTTTGGGAAAGGCAGAAATCACCTCCCTGGGAGGGGGGAACAAAAGTAAAAGCAATCCGTCACATCCTCCACCTGAGCGAACAGCTCCCACTGCACCGAAGCCGGTTACCTGTCTGAGACCCAGGAGGAAAGGCATTCTGCAGGCTCATCCTCCGCACCAGCGCATGGGAAGGCAGGAATTTAAAGCCTCACAGCGACCATTTCCTCCTCTGCTGTGGGCAGCCTGCTCCTCGATCCTATTTAAACCAGGGCTTCCTCGGCTGGGAATGCTAAGTAAACAGGGTCCTGGGACACTGCACGCACTCGCTAGCTCCCCCTCCTCCTCCTCCCACTCCCCGTGACATATCTCAGACACAGCCCAGCCGGGGTGTTTGCAAGAGGGAAATGACATCAGGTCGGGCAGTTCTGAAGAAAAAAAAAAAAAGGCAGCCCTGAACCTTAAGACAGCTGCTGGGTAACACCAGGCAGCTGGCTGCAAATGGGAGCTGCGTGCTCTTGGGCAGCGGTGCCTATGCGGGCCCTGACACTGTGGGAAGGGCAGGCGGCGGCGGCGACAGCAGCAGCAGCTTCCCTGAGAACTGGCTGTGGCAAGTGGAGAGGAGTCTATTAAAAACACTGCCAACAGCCAACAGCTCCTCAGCAGTGATTAAATCTCACTAAGCAAAAAAATAGACATTTAATCTATTTTTGAGGAGAAAGCTACGTTTGAAGCTGCTTGCCAAATAGCACGAGAGCCCTAAGAGCAACCGCCATGGTTTCTCCAAAGTACCTCCAGATCCTGGGAAATTGGATAAAGCCTTCGCAGATCCAAAGCACTTCCACACCTCCTTCTGCCTATCGCCACAGCTCCATTTTTAATGAGCAACTGTTACAGCACTGTTCAGCTCTCAGCCCCTCCAAATAACAGCCATCCCACTGAAGATAGGGTAACAACTCTCCTGATCTCATTAGAAGCAGGACCGGGCCTCTCCAGCATCAGACAGGTGATGAGAAGACATTTTAATCCACCCCTCTGCAAGGAAAATGCGACTTGCCCTGACAGAAGGTTTCTTATTCTGCTTGAGCTCATTTCACATTTTCATGCCAAGGGGCAATTAAGCCTTATAAACAAATTTATCATCTGGTGTCCAGGATGGCATGTCTTGTTTGTCCTCTCCCAAGCAAGGAGTACAGCAAGTTCCACAGCAGTGTAGGAGATGACACTGCAGAAGGTAATCTAAATTTAACTCCCTTTTCTACCTCCACTTTGAAAGTTCAGCAACGTCTTTTTTTTTGTGCTTCTCTTTAATCAGCAGCTGTTCTCGTCTGTCGGGGAGGGGGGACACCGGACAGGACGAGGGACTGCTAGGACACCACTGCCACTCCCGCATTGCCCAGCAGCAGCTCCATGGATATGTGACAGAGACACGACTCCCCTTGCTTTTGGCTTTCTGGAGCTCCACACATCAAAATATTTGATGAGGGAAAGAATATAGTTTTCTTTTCCACAGAAAGTTCACTGAATCCCTTTTTTTAGTAGCAGTTTCAGCAATAATTCCAGGACTTTAGAAGAGACAGAGAAAGAAACCACATGTAATTCTTACAAATTGTAATTTGCAACAGCAGAGGAAACAAAAAAAAAGACCAAAAAAAAAAAATAATCAGTCTGAACAGAGCCCCCCAACAGCCAGACAGTTTGCCACAGTGTCAGAAAAAGATATCCACTTCCCATAAGCCAAAACCTCTCAGTGACCACTGCTGCTGTCTCCTTCCAGCCCATCCCAGCCTGGAGTTGTTTCCCAAACTATAACCCTACTGTGGGTATCCTCTATACAATTAGTCTGCAGGACTATACACAATTATTACTTATTTTTACATCAGCTCACAGTCACCATGTAAACTTGCTGTTTAAGGTAAGCACATCTCTGTTTTTCCTAAGAGAAAACAGGCACACATGTAACTTCCTGAAGGATACAAAAGATCAGCATTAACCAGCATCAGCCAAGCAGCAGGGTTTTCCAGCCTTTGTACTCTTGGATCAAACAAACTCACAACCTTTGCTTTTCCAATTCTATGGAGAAACACCAGTGATATAAAAGGGCAGATCTCTTGTTTTAGTAATCTGTTCTGTGGCCTCATGCTGTCCTCTGAAATATCAGATTTTGGCTGTTGCTATCCAGAGCCCTGGGCTGAGCCAATGCAGCAATTTCTAAATCCCTACTGTCGGAAGGAATCTAACTTTAACCACCCGCCTCTCCCTCAGCACGTACTCAAAAAGCAAAGCATCACGCCAGATCTGAGACAAGTTGTGAAGGACTATCAAAGGCAATAACTTAGTGGAAAAGCAAAAGCATCCTAATTTACGTGTGAGTTTAGCAATCCTGGGAAGACTGACACAAAAAAAAAAAGATGGTTTGCAAGCAGGCATTAGCACATTTGCTACCGCAGCAGCAGCCACTCTCTCCTTCGGTCTCTGAGTGGCAGCAGCCATCAACACACTCTACAAACTTGTGTAGGTGACTTTTAAAACGCCCTGAAAGGCACCAAAAAAAAAAAAAAAAAAAAAGAGTTAGCTTATACCCTTATAATACTCTAATCAACAGAGCCTTTTCAAAACACCTAAAGTTCTTCTCATTGTTGCAACTGCTTCGGATATTCCAAGCAATATGATTTCATCCCCTCCTTTTATTTTTTTTTTCTTTTTTTTAAATCATAAGTTCTTGTCCCAAAGCTTTGTCTTGTGGCAATGAGTTTTGAAGACAGTGGTTGTGAACAAATCGTTCCTTTCATCAGGAGTGAATTCACCACTTTCTAATCTGACTTTCTTATTATTAGCAGGTGGGAACAGAAGTCCACATCCATCTTCTCACCTATTCATTACTCTGTACCTGTTAGCTATCCTTTTATAAAAGGTATCAATCTTCTCTAACCTCTTAATGTAAAATCTTTTCCCAAAGCCTTCAACTGCTCATTGTCCATTTCCAAAACTTTCTTATTTTCTACTGCTCTCTGCTTGGGGGAAACCAGAGCTGAAATGCTGATTACTTCAATGAAAGCAAAGCAGTCTCAGCACGGATCTCACTTTATACGATTGTGGAGTTTAACATCTACGACAATCTATGACACAAGAGTGTGTCCATCCGAGATACAATGAATGGACCAAACACAAGTTTTTACAGTTTCTCTGCAGACGAATCTCTTGAGGACTCTGAAAAGTCAGAGGTAATGTCAGGACAGATTATGGGATCTATGTTATTCTGAAAATGTGCTTGTTTAGGCAACCACCGACCATCCTCTTTTGACACATCACTGTAGATCCCAGTACAAGCTAATAGTGAGCAATTTTCTTTTGAAAAAGAGAATAAAAGACCTCTATGCTTTATTAGTCTGTATCACTGCTCTCCTGAACATGCCATCTGTCTCAAATACTATGTCCATCAAAGGATGTTGCTTGACATCTTCATAAGCCAAGCACACTGTGCCTTATGAATGCAGATATTAGCATGCAACTGAAGTTGATGGTGGAAGTTCTTCGGGCTATTTCACAAGTTGCTTTCCACGTTAGATGGGAGATGCTTGCAAGCAGATTTAGTAACCCAGCATGATACAATACTCATTTTGATACCCCCCAGAGGACACAGCTTAACCTTTACAAGAAGTTACAAGAATACAATTTGAACAAAACTTGAAGCTGAAGTACAAGGCTATGCTCAGTTGCTCCATTATTAGAGTCTTAGGCAAGCAGAGGTTTTGAGCAGTATATATGGGTGGTACCCAATACCCCTTCAATTAAAACTTTAATGCCATGGTTCTGCAGCTATATATAGAGAGAGACTAACCATAAAGTTGGAACAATTTTAGCTAATGACTCTTCAGTTTGCCCCAGTGCACTCTGTTATTTCCATGCTGGTAACAGCAGCATTGGCTATTCATTTTCACTAGTCAGCCCACAGCCTTGAGTACTAGAACTTAAGACTATGCAAGTCTGCCAGGCACTCAAAGTGTGTGTGAAAGATTATGCAAAATTAATAATCTGTATTAATTTTGATATCCAGGCAATAATTGTTAATGACAACTGTTTATTAACATTAAAACTCGCCAGAAACTTATTCACAGGTTCAAAACAATGCACAGGTTGGATATTTATACACGCAGGGCACAGGCAAAACTAGATCTCTTATTTCTTAAAGTGGTAAACGCAAATAGAATAGAATAGAATAGAATAGAATCAATCAGGTTGGAAGAGACCTCCAAGATCATCCAGTCCAACCTAGCACCCAGCCCTATCCAGTCAACTAGACCATGGCACTAAGTGCCTCATCCAGGCTTTTCCTGAACACCCCCAGGGATGGTGACTCCACCACCTCCCTGGGCAGCCCATTCCAATGCCAATCACTCTCTCTGTGAAGAACTTCCTCCTAACATCCAGCCTAGACTTCCCTCGGCACAACTTGAGGCTGTGTCCCCTTGTCCTGTTGCTGGTTGCCTGGGAGAAGAGACCAACCCCCACCTGGCTACAACCACCCTTCAGGTAGTTGTAGACAGCAATGAGGTCTGCCCTCAGCCTCCTCTTCTCCAGGCTGAACAATCCCAGCTCCCTCAGCCTCTCCTCATAGGGTTTGTGTTCTAGGCCCCTTACCAGCTTTGTTGCCCTTCTCTGGACACCTTCCAGCACCTCAACATCTCTCTTGAGTTGAGGAGCCCAGAACTGGACACAGTACTCAAGGTGTGTCCTGACCAGTGTTGAGTACAGGGGAAGAAGAACCTCCCTCATACTCAACATATTATACTGGTACCCAAAATATTATACTGGGAGAGGCTTTTAAGTATTTACCCACGAAACTGTAAATCAGACAGTACCCAAAGCACATGGAAGTCTGTCCGACTGGCCGCTGAGACTTGATTTCTCCCAGGCTTCTGGAAAGGAGGCACACAATCCCTGACCTCATCCCTAGCTCCTCTGGACAATCTGTGTGTCTTCAGGACTTGTAGTCTCAGCAGGAAGACTTTCAGGGGCAGGCAGGATGTCTTGAGGTGTGCACAGTCTCAGCACAGTGTCACACTGGGGCCTATGCAAGGCAAATGCCCTCAGGCATTTGGAGCCTGTTCCTGGTAAGCTCTCCAGGCAAATTCGAGATGCAAAATGAGGCGCAGCAGCCTCGTGCTACCTGCTCATCCCTTTCATCAATATCCAGCCCGCGACTAGTGGGGCATGGGACATCGATTAGCCAGGCGGAATGGCACTTTGCCAGGCCTCACCATATTTAGGCAAAGCCAGGGCTTTTGCCCTCCCCTCCCAAGGTTGCTTCCCCAGCACAGAAGGAGGGGGGGCAAGCAAACATGTCTGGGCATGGACAAGCCCACGTTTGCCCCATCAGGCCTACCACCACAGTGTGAAAGAAGCAACATGAGCTGGGGTTACTTTATTTTTCCTCAACTTGGAGATGGCTTTTGAAATAAAAGGGGGAAAAAGAAGGGTGAAAGAAATGTACAGAGAGGTATATTTAGAATAAGACAACAACTAGGAACAACCAAGTTCTGTCTGGCTTGACAGCAACTCATTTGTTATTAACCCCAGCATGAGGCATTCCACCAATGCTGGAACAGCGATACAATGCTAAATTTGCCTGGAAACCATTTCTGGCTGGCCACCTTCTCACAAAAATCTGCCTACTTTTCAGTTCCCGAAGAGTGAAGGGCCACTTCCCCACCTAACATTACCAATGCATGAAAATGATAACTTTCCAATATGAGGACCAGGTGTCCTGGATTGATGTAACAAGTTGCATTGGCACTGCTTACAAAGAAGGTCTGAAACAGATTCCAGAGAACAAACAGGAACAGGTGAGTCTGGTAATTTCACAGGATGTTAGGAGTCAGATGGGACCTCCAGAGATCAAGTCCAACCCCCCTGCCAGAGTAGGACCATAGAATCTAGCTCAGGTCACACAGGAATGTATCCAAACAGGTCTTGCAAGTCTCCAGAGAAGGAGACTCTACAATCTCTCCGGGGAGACTGTTCCAGTGCTCTGTAATCCTTATAATAATGAAGTACTTCCTCATGTTGAGGTGGAACTCCCTGTGTTGTAGTTTACATCCACTGCCCCTTACCCTATCACAGGTCATGAATAAGAAGACGCTGTCCCTTCCTTCTTGACACTCAGGCCTCAGATATTTATAAACATTTAATAAATCTCCTCTCAGTCTTCTCCTCTCCAGACTAAAAAGCCCCAGGTCTCTCAGCCTCTTCTCACAAGGCAGTGCTCCAGTCCCTTAATCATCCTTGTAACCCTCTGTTGGATCTTTCTCAAGCAGATTCTTATCCCTCTTGGAGAGCCCATAACAGGATGCAATATTCCAGGTGAGGTCTCACTAGGGCAAAGCAGAGGGGTACCCAGTACCTACAGGACCTAGAGTATCTACTCTCTTGCTTGGGGGATACAGGATCTCAAACATTTCAGATCCTTTGTGTCCAGTACTACTGTAGTATTTAGGAGTGGGATAAAGTGGGCATCTCAGTTTGCATGCAGTTCAACTACAAAACAAGGACATCTAAGTCACTGACATCTCCCATTTGTTAAAGAGCTACAGGAAGACACCATGCATGGTGGAACTGGCTTGTGAGTCACTGCTGCAACCAGTCTGATGGATCAATACATTCTAAAGTGCAATGAAGCACAAAGGCTCATGGTGCTCAGGATGTCCTTAGGCAGGTCTCTCTTCCCTGGGGCCTTTCACCACTTCTGTCAGCTCAGTGGTTTAAAAGTGCAGGGAACTTCTGCACCTTACTAAGTGAAGATAAGCAAATATAGACAGCACGTTTCAACCTCACTGCTGTCATCTGTCTTTGAGTCCAAGTAACTGGTTAACCAGGTAGGAAGAGACTGCACACTTCAAAACAGGCTTAGTGTTGCAGAGAGCCCCAGTAGCAATATGTGGACACTTTTCACCTTCTTCACTTTTCATATGGTAAAGCACATTCCTTTGCATTTTTGTACAGCAAGCAATCCTTCCCTCCCTCTGAAGCTGCATTCTGTATTAACCTATCATAAAAAGGGCACTCAAGAAAGAGCAGGGAACAGACAAAGTGTGGATATGAAGGAGATACCCAAGGGGAGCTCTCTCAAATACCCATTTGAAAGAGAAGACAAGAGAGACCTCATCCAGGCTGTTCCAGACAGTCCTACCCAGTCTGCTGTTTAGCTGATGGGAGAGTGGTGGCAATGAAAAGTCCAAGCTCCTTCTCCATGACCAAAATAGTTTTTGCTAAGTGTAGCATGAAATTTCCATCCCTCAGTGATGACATTTCCCACTGCTTTTTAACCCAAGGAGGAGGAAAATGATAGCCACAGTGCCAGCACGTTTTTCTTCACAGCAGCAGAGTTGTAGCCAAGCCAGTGTAACTGTGATGCCAAAGACTATCTGCATCATCTATTTTGTATGACCACTGTTTCAGTACCCAGGCCTGCCATTCAAGCCCAGAAATTTTAAAAAGCTTCAAAGTCCTTCATCACTGAAGCAGAGTCAAAACTGCCCTACTGAGAAGCGATGTTAACTGCTTCAGTGGTGATAATGTTGGCTATGCCCCTTCAGCATTCCCAGGTGTTGTGCACCGATGTCAGACTTCAATTTTAGTCTGGAGTGGGTAGTGAAGTCACTGGAAAGACTGCTAGGCTTTCTCTGGGTCTGCTGGCAGGGGGGAGGAGGAGGAGGGAGGGAGAAATTCAGCTGTTAAACATTTGACAAAACTGTCTCCATGAGGTAGTGTGTTTGGGATGGCATAGGGACATTAGCCTGGCTACTTGCTTTTTTGGCTCTCTTGTTCTCCTCTCCTTATGCCTATGTATGCAAATAAGACCTTTGGTAACAGCTCAAGAGCAGACAATCTGCTCCAGACAGGGAAGAAGGCAGAGCCTGTAGACAGTAACAGGATCCCCCAAATGTGGAATCAAGACGGGAAGCGTCTGTTCTAGTTTTAGAGTCCTGCACCATGTGGGTACCAAAAATACAGCCTGTGTGTGTCCTTTGGTCACATCATCAAAGGAGACAGCATTGTCCCAAAGCTGCTTACCAGCACAACTTGATGAAGATCTCAGATGCCCTACTCTTAGAAGTGCTATTTGTTTACTCTCCAAATGACAGCAGCTCACTATTTTTAGTGCTCATCTCATGTCTGCTTGGCTTTTCCCTTGGGCCTTACCCTTGTTTCACAGTGTTGGTGCCAGCTCCCACGAAGCGTTTTTTTGGTGCCAGAGGGGCTGACGCCAAGTCTGTCTGTCTCGATGCCAAAATGGCAGCTGGCTTTATTGCCAACACAGGATTTGCCAAAGCTAACAGCACTAGTGCTGGGGTCACTAGCATGGATTTTAAGATGATCTTCTTTAGTCTTCTGTTGCCTCTACATTTTGTGGGATACTGATTTTTTGGGTTCCAGATGAATTTTTCATCAGGGTTTAGGGCAACTGTCTATTATACAGCAGAGAGTCTTAATTAAAGAAGGACACTTACATACATGGAGCAATCATCTGGGATGCTGCACTGACACTGACAGGTCAAACTATGCAGGACCAAGTCTCACTGCAGGTTGGGCAGGGCTTTCAACCTGCAAATGTGTTTTTTACAAAACTCCTACCACAGAACCCACTGAAGATAAGGGTGGTTACATGGCATTTCACCACCAAGATATACATAAGAGAGAAGTCTGGAGCAGGAAAAGAGGGTCGGGAATAAGCCAAATTGCATCATATCACCACAAACAAGAAAACAAACCCCAGGAAAGGTCATGACCTTTTGGCCCTTCTGCACTTTCCCAAGTACCACTCCATGAAAAGCTACTGTGAGACAAAATCCAGTCTCACAGAGGCAGCACAGGCATGTTGACTGGAGGGAACACCCACAGAGATGCGAAATAGACAGCACATGTCTTAGGTAATCACAGATCTGTGTAATTTGAAGTGGAGCTATGCCTGCAAGTATTCTGATGTTAAACTCTGCTCCTTTCCTCACAAACCTAAACCCCACAACTTGTTCACACACAAAGGTGTCAAATGGGCATCCGACCACGCAAAGATGCTCAGTTCTTTCTTCAGGAAGGGTGCAGTTAGTTAATGTGACAGGAGGTAGACAGTTGGTTAAAATGCTTTTCTCATCATCTAAGACTTTGCTGGGGGATCTGTTATGAACATGGCCTTGTCAGATCTTTCTGAAGTTCTCTGGTCTTTCCTAAGCTTAAGTTTACATGTCAAACAAATCTAGAAAAGCTCTCAGAACCCCAGCAGCTTTGTTCTTCAGCACATTCCACATGAAACAGGTTCTTTTACTAAGTTCCAAGTTTCTGTTTCCAGCAGAGTCCCTTCTGTATGGCACATACTCCTTGAGACAAGCAGATTTCATGGGAAATCCTTTAGGGGAAAAGAAGGGAGATAAAAAAAAGAGCCTTAAGCAGCTGCCTCTTTCTGAGCACGCTGCTGCAGATTATCGTTCAATAATGTTACACAGCAAATCAATAAGGCATATGCTGAGGCAAAGAAATATCCTTAAACTGATCCCTGGTGTTCCCCAGGGCTCAGTGCTGGGCTCGGTCCTGTTCAGTATCTTTATTTATGATCTGGACAGGGGCATTGAGTCCAGCATCAGTAAATTTGCAGATGACACCAAGCTAAGAGCAGGTGTGGATCTGTTGAAAGGTAGGAGAGCCCTGCAGAGGGACCTAGACTGGCTGGATGGGTGGGGAGAGGCCAATGGGATGAGATTTAACAAGGCCAAGTGCAGGGTTCTGCACTTTGGCCACAACAACCCCAAGCAACGCTACAGGCTGGGGACAGAGTGGCTGGAGAGCAGCCAGGAGGAACCAGATCTGGGGGTACTGGTAGATAGTAGCTGAAGATGAGCCAGCAGTGTGC
>WAAF01000066.1:643446-802125 GCA_013400475.1 Tricholaema leucomelas
GTATAGGCTGGATGTTAGGAGGAAGTTCTTCACAGGGAGAGTGATTTGCCCTTGGAATGGGCTGCCCAGGGAGGTGGTGGAGTCACCGTCCCTGGGGGTGTTCAGGAAAAGCCTGGATGAGGCACTTAGTGCCATGGTCTAGTTGACTGGATAGGGCTGGGTGCTAGGTTGGACTGGATGATCTTGGAGGTCTCTTCCAACCTAGTTGATTCTATTCTATTCTAAATTGTCCTATACATGTAGAGCCTCAAACACTTTCCTTACTATAATCCCTGGACTTTACACTCCAGGCCTTGCTGTGGCACCTACATCCCGCTAATAGGTGGGTTCTGGGTTATACTGTGTGCTGGTTTGAGGCTAAATGGAATATTTTAGTGAGAGAAGATAGACCACTGATTGTGAAAAGAAAGTAATGATGAAGTCTGTACCATGCATTGGTTTGCTGAAAAGGATAAGATGACAAACTGTAAACAATTTGTCCCACTTTGCTCTGGGACACTGCTTCCTTTCACTTCTCCTTCACTCTGCTTCAATATCTTCCACCAACCTTGACTAACCAGAAAACAAGTAAGCTTTGCTGGTTGATTTGGTTTTTGTCTGAGAAGAAAGAGAGAGAAAGAGGCTTTGAGCCGCTTCTGGGCAGTTTCTTTGTGCGGGAGGAGTCTTGATTTCTGTATTATTTCTAATCTGTAAATGATTGTAAATCCTTGTAAATATGTTGTGTATATATGCTTGTACATTTTGCTTTGCTGTAAAAGAAGCCACATCTTACTTCCAAACCGTCTGAGATGGTCTAGTAAATTTCAGTAGTGGGGGTGGGGGAATTTCCTTACCCACCACACACTGGATTTGCAGAACACAAAACACAAACATATGGTTCAACTCAGTCTTCCTCTCAGAAAATACACCTGGATCACAGTATGGTACTCCCAAAATTAAATGTCTGTCAACTAAGCCAATGGGTTGTGTAGTACCTAGAATTTTATAGGATTTCTGTTATCTAGCAGAAAGTAATCTCAACTGCTACAGACAGGCTGAGGCTTAGAGTTTGTGACTAAAGCCTGGCACATACATGAGGAAAGGTCTTCTACATGGCATGGTCTGAGTGGCAGAAAGATAAGAAGACTTCTCCTTTTTCAAAATGAAGAGCACTAAAGATCACATACATAGATCTTCATGCAGCCAAGGCAAAGAAATAAAGGAAGAAACAAGTTTAACTATTAAAAGAGCTCAATACCACAACCATTTTAAAGATCAGAGCACAACAGTGCTAAAGACATCTTTTTTAAATTACTAGGAGAAGCTCTAAGGGAGCTACCAGATCTTAATGTCTATGGTTAGAGATTGCAACCTGAAAGAAAAACCACTTCAGAAAACTCATCTTAAACACAAGCTTGTCTTTCCTAACATGAATTACTGTGTTACTTAGGATCTGCAAGTACGTGGAAGAAAAACATGAACTCATCTCTATTTTGAAACGCGTAAACAATAATAAGAAATAAACAAACCAATATAGAGTATGGTTAAATGTAGTTTCAAGCTTAGTTTACCCAGTCTGTGAAACAGCCAGACATGCCAAGACCTTAAAGCTGAATCTTTCCTCTGTTTTAGTACTAGATCTGTTTTGGCCCATATCTTTAGCAGGAAGACAAGAAACGCTCCCCAAAAGACCACACACTTTGTTGCTCTGCCAGCTGGAGGGGAGAGCTCCAACAGGACAGCCCTCAGAAAGCATGATCTACAAAAAGCATAGAGCTCACAGATAAAAGTTTCCAGGTACAAATAAAGCTGGTTCAATCCAAGCTTACTGGGCAAAAAATTCAATGCCTCCCATCACCTGCTTCTCCATTCTGCTGCATTTTCCCTCTCTGCAGCTATTTTCCCTAACCATAAAAGGGGGAGAGTGCCAAAAAGTTGTTTGAAATATTACAACTGTTGGACTGTAAATACAACTAATCATTATTCTTTCCATGCCTCCTAGAACTGCCACCGGTTACCCAAATATTTCCTGTTGGGCTCAACTCATCTGGAGGCCACCCTGGGACAGCCAACAGTTATGTAAGGAACAGGCAGCTGAGAGGAAGCCATGTCCTGGTGTCATGTTTCAGCATCGGCTATGGCATTACGCAGTTTGCACTTTGCTTAAGCATTAAAAGCGCTGCTGGCACCTGGAATCACAGCCAGCTTCTAAATTTCAGCAACGTACCTGCAGACCAAGTGGTTTTGCTATTCCAAGGGCAGACACCTTCCACACTGTCTCTACTTCACCACTCTCATGGTATCTGTAGGATTTCCCCCTTAGGAATACGGGTAGCATGTGCTCCACTTGCATGAATAAGCATGCTTTATTCCATATAGTTTAATGCCCAGTAACTACAAATTCACACCAGCTTTATCTTGGGAAAAATTGTTGATCACCATAACCTGCCTTTATGAGCATTATCTTATCCAAAGTGCTGTAATTTCCATTAGTGCTTGTTGTACCACTGGTAGATAAAGTGAACACTCCCCTGGCTGTATCACACTGAAAGAGGACAGGGTGATCTACACTGCTTTACCTCTTCCACGTCCTCTGCTGCTCTGCCGCAAGGTTGCAGGCTGTGAAACAGAGAGGAGGCTAAGCTCTTCTTTCTCCTTGCTAGTATCTTGCTTCCAGACATGCATTAGCTGGAGATCACGGTACCAGTGGCCTGGTACCTCCTGCAACCATTACAGAATCACAGAATTATCAGGGTTGGAAGGGACCTCAAAGATCATCCAGTTCAAATCGCCCTGCCACGGGCAGGGACATCTCACACTACATCAGGTTGCTCAGAGTCACATCCAGCCTGGCCTTAAAGACCTCCTGGAATGGGGCCTCCACCAGCTCTCTGGGCAACCTGTTCCAGTGTTTTAACACCCTCATGGTGAAGAACTTCTTCCTAACATCCAATCTGAATCTACCCACTTCTAGTTATGCTCCATTCCCCTCAGTCCTATCACTACCTGACATCCTAAAAAGTCCCTCATCAGCTTTCCTGCATAGGCCTCCTTCAGATACATTGCTTGATTTTAAATCCTCCCCCAGCATAAATGAAGTAGTCCATACACGTCTGTAAGAAAATCAAAACTCATCAAAACCCAATCGACATCCTACCTTTTTACAGAGGGTAACTGGTGCTAATTAGCATGACTACTGTGAAACAGTAAATCTTTAAAAAAACAAACCACCAAAACCCTTCTGAACTGTCAGAAGCCAGCTATTTTCTTCAAAAGGTGAACAACATACGTGTCATCCTCGGCACTAAGCTTACAGTCACATGGGTTACTGCTGAATGAAGAAAAAAAAAAGTTAAGGCAAGGAAGTATTTTCAGTTTTTTGACATGCTTACTCCTGACACTTTGTAGTAATAGCCCTGAAGCAGGTGGTTTGGGGAATAGGAATTCTGAACATCTCCTCTGGAAAACCAGGACCAACCCTCCTTTCTTGGAAACAAGTGAGAAAACTGCACACCCATCACTGCAGAGACCCAGCCTGCACCTTGTAAAAATCACCAGACCATTGACACATCTTCCCGGTAAAAACAAAGAACTTAGGGATGGACAGCACCATTTGCAAGCAGGATTTAATTACAGGCTGACTATCAGATTGTCCTCCTTTCATCACTCCTTAACACAGGCTTTGGATGTCAAGGCTGTTCAAAAATGGAAGATTGTAAACCCAGTGGCATCAGGCTGAAAGGCTTCCCAAGAAACCACCCTGTTGAACTGCTCTGTGAACAAATTTGCTGCACCTAAAGCATCAATATTTCTCTAACCTATTCTGAAGAGAAGTGTGATCACTAGCGTTCCCACTGCCTCAACAGGCAGTGTGCTCCTGAGCTCAATGTTCCTTAAAAATTAAGACATTCTTTCTCATTAACATCAGTTCAAGCCTTAGCACAATATATGGCAGTAATTTCTTCTTCTCCACTGAAAATAAGACAACTGATCACAGTCATGCTCTAACTTAGCTCACTTGGCAAACTGTCTCATTCCTCTATAAGCTCTTTTCAGAAGACAAAAGAAGCCTTTTTTTTTTTCATATGCTACAAGGATTAAGTCAGTTTTACTCTCTCCTTGGTCTGCAATTTAAACTCAAAAAACTCAGGGCAACCAGGAGGACATATTGTAAGCTTATGACCCTAGACTTTAGGCGTGCAGACTTTGGTGGCTTCAGGGATCTGCTGGCCAAAGTATCATGGGACGAAGCCCTAGAGGGAAGAGGGGCCCAGGACAGCTGGTCAGTATTCAAGGATCACCTCCTCTGTGTCCAGGAGCAGGTAATACCAACAAAGAGGAAAGCAGGGAAGAATGCTAGGAGGCCTGCCTGGCTGAGCAAGGAGCTCCTGGACACACTGTCACACAAAAAGAAACTCTATGAACAGGTCACAACATTAACAGATGAGGGGAGAGCAACTGATGTCATTTACCTGGACCTTAGCAAGGCCTTTGACACTGTCCTGGATCACACCCTGGTCTCCAAGCTGGTGAAACATGGGTTTAATGGGTGGACCACTAGATGGATAAAGAACTGGCTTGATGGCTGCACCCAAAGAGTGGCTGTCAATAGCTTCATGTCCGAGTGGAAGCCAGTGACAAGCAGAGTCCCTCAGGGATCAGTCCTGGGACCAGTCTTGTTCACTATCTTTGTTGGTGACATGGACAGTGGCACTGAGTGCACCCTCAGCAAGTTTGCTGATGACACCAAGCTGTGTGGTGCAGCAGACAGGCTGGAGAGGTGGGCACAAGCCAACCTCATGAGATTCAACTAGACCAATTGCAGGGTCCTGCATCTGGGTCGGGGCAATCCCAAGCACAAATAGAGGCCTTGGGCAGTGACTGGCTGGAGAGCAGAGCTGAGGAGAGGGACTTGAGGATGATGGTGGACAAGAAGCTCAACATGAGCCAGCAGTGTGTACTTGCAGCCCAGAGGTCCAATCAGAACATGGGCACCATCAGGAGAAGTGTGGCCAGCAGGGCAAGGGAGCTGATTCTCCGCCTCTACTCTACTCTGGTGAGACCCCACCTGGAGTACTGCATCCAGTTCTGGAGCACCTATTACAAAGAGGATGTGGAGATGCTGGAATGTGTCCAGAGAAGGGTCATGAGGATGACCAGAGGGCTGCAGCAGCTCTCCTATGGGGACAGACTGAAAGAGTTGGGGCTGTGCAGTCTGGAGAAGAGGGGGCTCTGAGGTGACCTTATTGTGGCCTTCCAATATCTGAAGGGGGCCTACTAAAAAGCCGGGGAGGAACTTCTTAGGCTCTCAGGGAGTGACAGGCCTAGGGGGAATGGAGCAAAGCTGGAGGTGGGCAGATTCAGACTGGATGTGAGGAGGAAGTTCTTCAGCATGAAAGTGGTAAGAGCCTGGAATGGGTTGCCCAGGGAGGCAGTTGAGGCCCCATGCCTGGAGGTGTTTAAGGCCAGGCTGGATGAGGCTCTGGCCAGCCTGATCTAGGGTAGGGTGTCTCTGCCCATGGCAGGGCGGTTGGAAATAGATGATCCTTGTGGTCCCTTCCAACCCTGACTGATTCTATGATTCTAAGTGCTTTCTCAGACTGCTGGCACAGAGGCAGAATAAAACCCTCCAGGACTCCAGTCACCACCACAGACTACCCCTTCGCATATATTCCAGTCACTTAATGAACCCACTGTATTACTATTTAATCTTGAGCACAGGTCTCTACTCAGGTATTTGAATAAACCAGATTAAATGTCTTTTTCATCCATGAGGCTGTTATTGATAAGGCCACATTGCTCATTTCCTGTTGCCATAGAGATGCTGAATAAAGCCTTCAAGGATTCACTCTAGTACTTTAGAGACTGAAGCACTTCAGAATTTTGTAACTTTTTCTTACTTATTCCTTGCATTTGTCCCTTTTCTATTTAGTATTCACTTTAATGTGCCTAGAATTACAACCAGGAGTTTGTATGTTTTCTGCTTTTTTTCCCTTTCAGAACCATGAGTAGCAAAGCCTTTCAGTCTATCAGTTACTGTTTACTCACCTTCCTCATTAAATTTTAGATTGATGTTTTGGGGTTTTTTTTAATCACAGTATCACAGAAACATTCTGGCTGGAAAAGACCCTCAGGATCACCAAGTCCAACCAACAACCCTGCTCTACAAGGCTCATCCTAAACCATATCCCTAAGTGCCATATCCAAACAACTTCTAAACACATCCAAGGTTTATAACAACCTTCCTGGGCAGCCCATTCCAATGCCTGACCATTTGCAGGGAAAAAAATGTTTACTAACATCCAGTCACAGCTTGAGGACNCACCCCTGAGCCTCCTCTTCTCCAGGCTAAACAATCCCAGCTCCCTCAGCCTCTCCTCGTAGGGCTTGTGCTCGAGGCCTCTCACCAGCCGCGTCGCCCTTCTCTGGACACGCTCAAGCATCTCAATGTCCCTTCTAAACTGGGGGGCCCAGAACTGAACACAGTACTCAAGGTGTGGTCTAACCAGTGCAGAGTACAGGGGCAGAATGACCTCCCTGCTCCTGCTGGCCACACCATTCCTAATGCAGGCCAGGATGCCATTGGCTCTCTTGGCCACCTGGGCACACTGCTGGCTCATCCTTTCAGGTAGCTGTCGACAGAGTTGAGGTCTTCCCTCAGCCTCCTCTTTTTCAAACTAAACAGCCCCAGCTCCTTCAGTTGCTCTTCATGAGATCTGTTCCAATACTGTATTTCCACATTTGCGGAATCTTTTCTTTAGCCTCTCTGTGTTCCTTGCTAGCTGCAATACAATTCTTAAATCAAAGGTGAAGTACACAAATACTAAAATCTTACTGTCCCTTCATTTTTAGGTGACTGAATTTAGCAGATCATTTTAACATTAGAAAAAAATAACCAAAAAAACCCCAACATATAATAAACCTCAGGATCCCTTTAAACTGCAAGTCAGACATGAGAAAGAAGAATGTTAAGGCTTTTTAAAACATACGTCCTGTTTGTGGAAAGAATTCAGCATAAACTGCTGACATGACTTTATCTTTTAGAATGTCAGCACACAGTGGACTATTTATTGAGAAACAAGTGACCTTCTAAAGTGTCCCCAGATTTTTAGCAAATTTGAGATGAAGTTTCCATCAAAAAAGCTAATGCAATCTTCTGTAAATGTAGAAAAGTATGAGTCAGATGGAGCTTGTGTGATGGATTATGTACAATTAATAATCTGTATCAATTTTGATATCCAGGTGATGATTGTTAGCAACTATGAAAACTGTTTATTAACATTAGAACTCACCAGAAAACTTATTCACAAGGTTCAAAACACACAGGTTAGAAACTTATACATGCAGGGAACAGGCAAAACTAGATCACTTATTTCTTAAAGTGGCAAATTCAAATATTATACTGGAAGAGGCTTTTCAGTATTTGCTCACAAAATTATTATTATCCGACTCACACAGCTAGTCACAGTCCCAGACTGTACCCAAACACCTTCAGGTAACTCTGTCTTGTCGGCCACTGAGACTTGATTCTTCCCAGACTTCTGGTACAGGAGGCAGACAATCTCTGACCTTGCCTCCTGGCTCCTCTGAACAATCTGTGTATCTCCAGGACTTCTAGTCTTAGCAGGAGACTTTCAGGTGCAGGCAGGATGTCTTGCGATGTGCAGTCTCAGCTCAACGTCACGCTGGCTGTGCAGACTGATCGCATTCAGGCATTTAGAGCCTGTTCCTGGTAAGCTCTCCAGGCAAATTCAGGATGCAAAATGAGGCTGCTTATCCCTTTTATCAATACCCATCCCGAGACTAATGGGGCATTGGACATAGATTAGCCAATCAGAATGGCACTTTGCCAAGCCTCACCATATTACATGAAGCCTGGGCTTTCGCCCTCCCCTCCCACGGTTGCTTCCCCGAGCACAGGAAAAGCAGGGGAACATGTTTGGGCAAGCCAGGGCATGGATAAGCCCATGTTTGCCCTATCAGGCCTACCACCAGAGCTTGTACCTGCCCAAGTGAGCCAGAAGAACCAGTGGTATTCAGTGTCCACTCTCCACCAAGAGAGACACTTAGGAATGCTTGAAGGATTCCATTTGGAAACCTGATCAAAGACAGATGTGCATTATGTAGCTTAGCTTTGCTACCAGATCAAGCTGTCCCTGGAGGTGTTCAAGAAAAGACTGGATGAGGCACTTAGTGACACGGTCTAGATAGGGCTGGGTGATAGGTTGGACTGGGTGATCTTGGAGGTCTCTTCAAACCTGGTTGATTCTATGCTGCACAAAGTTTAGTTCTACAATATGTAGTTAGAGCATGCTTGAGCTGTGCAGTTAGAGAAAACACTTTTGTGTTATTAGCACGCCCTAAGTTGTGTAGCTCTGAACAGCTGAGCCTTTGTACTTCCGTTTTCAAAGTAGGCAAGAGGAAGTGCAACCCTGATTTTTCCGTATTGGCATAAAGTATTGCGGTGGAATCATCTGCAACTAGCTTTAGAACTATCCTGGGGGATAACCAGACCTCAAAAAAACCTCTCAGCAATTACAGAAAATGCACCTTCCTCAACTTCTTATTTTCTTTTCCCCTATCAGAAAGATGCACCAATGGCTGCTAAACTCTATGAACTGCAGCTAGCTTGCAAGTGTCTGCTGCTTACAGTAGCTCTCACCAGATTCTCATTTGGGTTCATCACTCTCAGCCTCTCATCTAAGCAATCTGGATGAAAATCGGATGCATACAGACCAAAGGATGTCCCTTGTGAGTTGTATCCTCAGGTAAGAGAAACACCAGTCAGGGGGTTGACAGAGAGCCCAGATTTTGCTGTAATGTGATAACTCTGCCAAAGTCATCCTGCCAGGTCTGTATCTCTCTTGTAATAGTAGAATCTAAAACAAGATTTGTTTCTGAAGGAGAAGCTGGTTGTTTATTGGTTTGGTTTTATTTCAGAGTATTGCCCTAGGTTGGTTGACCACATGAGCAAGAAGCACAAGCTCTCACACTGCTCATGTCAAGCACTTGGTAAAGGCAGCAAATACTAATGGCAGAACAAAAGACAAGGCCATTTTCACAAGTAATGCAGAATTTCCACACAGACCCAGTTTTACATGGATTATGCTTAGCACAAACCAGCCATTTTTTTCACAGCAGAGACCAATTTACTCTTGGCAAAAAAATTAAATGCTGGGTCAGATCTCACAGAGACAAGCTGGCATCTTCAAGAAATGTCAAGAACTTACTGAGAAACAGAAATAAAAGGATTCCTCTCTCGATTAAAGATCACAGATTCAGACATTCTGTCATGATGTGAACACTTTTGCCACATCTTTTCCAAACATGGCCCGGGACTCAAAAGCATTCCCAAACAGGAATGTCCATATAAATTCACCAGATTTGAGGCAGAGAGATTTTCCAATCTCCATCTGTGTCTCAGCAAGCCAGCAAAAATACAAAACTCTGACAACTAAAAGAAAGGGTATTACTCACTGTATTTCCCCCACATACAAACACTCTGACAGCTGCATCAAAATTTGTTTTGTAAGAATTTCTTCATCAGACAGTTGATCTTTGGTGATCTAGGAAGTTGTGGATAAACCTCAAGACCTAAGAATGTTTTTGGTGCATATTCTCATTTCTCCCCAGGGAACCTTGCTCTTCAGAGGAATATTAGCATGAAGTATGTAAATTATTTTGTGGACCATTTATAACCTAATGACTCTAAATGTAATCTTAAATGCCATTCTGCAAAAGGCTAGCTACGGTCAGCAATGTGAGCAAAGGAAGCATGCTAGAACCTCTCAGGATTCCTTTAGCTTTGTTCAAACAATTTCACATCATATAGTTATCTTATACTGATATCAGCAAAACAGTGCTCAGAAGCACAGCCAACATAAAACTCATGGTTGCGTTATTAACTAGTAAAATCATTCCTGGGACTTGTGTTTGGAAACGTCTGTTCCCATGTACAGCCAAAGCTGAAAATCCAACTTCAGCTCTCGATTAAACATTACTTAACGGTTAAAGCCAGAGTTCTTCTGGAAAAGAGATTTTGGAAGAAACACTCTAAATCCTTCATTAAAAGCCAACCATGAGAAGTATATGGCTCCCATTGGGTAGGCTTCTAGTAAATCAAGTTACAGTTTTGGAAACTCAGTATTTGCTAAATGAAAATAAAACATCTCTTATGGTTTCACAATTAGAACTTAAAAAAGACAGATGCTGCAGGAGTTAAAAGTTTTCTTCACAATGGTAGTTTACCCTGAAGGTTACAAAAGAGTGTTTTAAGGAGGAAAGAGTGTTACAATCTGTTAATATTGGTGTTCAAAATACTCATGGAAAAATCTAGCTGTCTGCTTTCCAGAAGCCACTATTTGGTCTCTTCTATTTTTCAGATTAGAAGAGGCCTTTGCAGAATTATAAATACAACACTGAAAGCTCTATGTGACTTTCCCATATGTAGCTGTTCAAGAGCCAAGTGATTTCCCCTATCCTGTCTCCACTGTTTGCATACCAAGGCAGCATTTGCCAAGTTTCAAGTAGAGAATTTTAAAGCCGCATTTGTAAAACCAAGAATATAAAGATTTTGTTAATATCCTTTAAGCAGAGAATATATCTCATAAGGAGAGTCAAACTACAGGGGAAGCAAGACCAAAAACCAGAAATCACATTTTGCCATGAATTTACAAGGAACGTCAGTGTCAGTATAGATGATGTGGGAAATGGTGAGAATGCCAACATGAGCTTCTCTGAATTCCTGAGAGCATGTACATGCAGCCATCCCACTTCTGCATATGTTCCGAGGCAGAAAATACTCTTCACTCATTGAACAAATCGGTAGGATAAGAATGGCGATTCTCGCCCTCTGTTCTGCTCTCATGAGACACCACCTGGAGTACTGCAGCCAGTTCTGGTAACCCTAGCATAGGAAGGACATCGAAGTGCTAGAGTGGATCCAGAGACGGGTCACAAAGGCTATCAGAGGACTGGAGCATCTCCCTTATGAGGTAAGGCTATGAGAGTTGGGGCTCTTCAGATTGGAGAAAGGATGGCTCTGGGCAGACTTTATAGCAACCTTCCAGTACCCGAGGGGGGCTAACAAGAAAGCCATGAAGGGAAGGGCTTGTAGTGACAGGACAGGAGGGAATGGACTGAAACTTGAAGAATGTAGATTTAGACTGGATATCAGAAAGAAATTCTGTACAGTAAGGGTAGTAAGGCACTGGAACAGGTTGCCCAGAGAGGTTATGGATGCCCTCTCCCTGGAGGTGTTCAAGGCCAGGTTGGATGAGGCCTTGAGCAGCCTGGTATCGTGCAAGGTGCCCTTGCCCATGGTATGGGGTTGGAACTAAATGACTTTTAAGGCCTCTTCCAACCCAAACCATTCTGTGGAAAAAAAGAGTTAAAAAAATATCTCAGTTTTCTTTCTCTAGGGCTACTGGCAGATGCAGCAGATAGGAGGATTTTACAGGTTGCCTTTGTTCCCACCACAACCTCCAAATGTCTGGAAACTCAACATCTGAATGGTTCCCATGCTGTGCATCACATCCAAAAAACTTGTGGAGGTGACCTCAAACCCAGCCTCCAGCTTTCTGAAGGGTGTCCACAAAAAGTAACACAGCAGATAGTTCTGAGACAAGGAGACAGCAAGCAAGGCTGAAGTACTAGGACAACAGAAGGGATCCCATACCAGAGGAAAAAGCAGAAGACAAAGTACAAAGCTGGTCTTGAACATGGCAGCCCAAGGGAGGCAAGAAAGTCACCTGCCATGTAACACTGTCTGCCATCTTAGACTGAATGCCCCAAAGCAGAAGTCAGAGACAGTCTTCCCAGGACACTAAAGTATCTCCTTTCCAGTCTGAGCTGCAGCACAACATTCATTCCTACTGACCTCACTCTTCCCCTTGTATGAGGAACACACCCATAGTACTATCTTGATCAATGCAATCACAAAAGGTCCTTCATTGCATGCAACAGTTCAGTGAGGCACATCTGGCAGCATGACAAAAACTTGCAAAGGGACACTCTGAACTGCTAGTGTTTGATTTGACCTACATCAAATCTTCCTAATATCTAAATATTCCTGTGACACCAGGAGTATGAGAGCCTTGGCTGCGGGCTGGTGACAATCTGCAGGTTCATTCCACCTGGCCCAGTCTGTGTCATGAAAATCTAGCACTAAGACTTGTTTTAAGACACTGTGAACATACCAAAGAGATTTGAAAAGACTGCTCCACTCTCATGAAAGAAAGTGCTCTCTGGTCTTACTTACAGCCCAAAAAGTGAGGGGAAAGAAGTTCTGTCTTTTTTCTTTGCAGTCTTGTTCAGCTGTGCTCGACGCCTGCATGCCTTCTAAGTTTACGGTTACTTGCTGTTGACAAATATGGTCTTCTGCAATCTATATCATCTATTTTCAAAAAGACAGATAACACATTTTTTTAGCATTAGCCAAGTTTTTTTGAAAGAAAAACGATGGCCTATTTATATAACACAGAACTGAGACTCCAAATAACTCGTCATCTACTCTCAAACTGTACCTGACTTCACATTTGGTAAAGTCACCATTCCTGGTCTTTTACTTTCCCTCAGCAGAATAAGAAAGATTTTACCATATCAGAAGTGGAGACAGCCATTAATGTTCAGAGATAATATCTATTACTCTTCACTGTGCATGAGATTGGACATGTTTTTTCCATGCTCGTTCAGTGTCTTAATGTTTGCACATCATGTATTGAGAGCAACCAGAATTCACAGCTAAGTTCTGTAGAAGATCATGTTTCAGAAATCAACGTGATTTAGTTCTTTGCTAATAACACAAAGTCATCCCATTTGTGAAAACTAGCAATTGTTGATGATGACCATATTTTTAGGGCCAGTCTTCAGAGAATTACCAGCAACAAAGTAGCACTTTCCTTTTATTATCCCTGTCCTAGATCAAATACATAGTTAATGAATAAATTCTAAAAATCAATGTATTTTCTTTAACTTTTCCACAACAGCAAGGAAACTGAATGCATAATTCACTCAGTTTTCTGTAAAGGAGGATTTCATTGTTAACTATAGTAAGCAAATACTAGACTTAAATTTTCCCCTGCAACTTGCCAATGTTGTCATGACTCAGCTTAAAAAAAAAAAAAAAAAAAAAGGTTTTCTTTGCACTTCAGTAACTTTCCTCTTTTAGTCTCCAGCAAAAAGATGGATGATAATTTAGAAAGATTCCTAGCCTATTTCTGGCTGAAATCACACTTACAAGACAAAAAGCAATCAGAGATTTAAAAATACAGGCAGGAACTGTTCAGTGGTCAATATTCCTTCGCTAAGCCAGAACTTCACTACTGCCTCTATAAAGCAAATCAAGACCAAAAGAGAGGCAAAAAAGTGCACTCAATGCTTCTGGCACATTTGATTGTAACAGAATATTCTAAGTAGGAATTTTTGAATATGTTGCCAAGAGCCTGTGAGATAACCACCAAAATAGTAGCAACAAGCAGCAGCAAGAAGGAAAATTAATGATCTCATACCTTCTCCTGAAGTGTCAAGAACACAGACCTCCACATGACTGAAGACTTGTTACAAAGCATATGAATATGATACTGTATTTTTAAATCCCACAGGACTGGAAGTCTTGTCACAAAGTGCTACAGTGATAACTCAGATTCTACACACAGTTGGGTTTTGGGCATTTTGTTTGTTTGTTTGTTTTCTTTCTGTCATTAAATTATCTATTTCTCCCTGTCTCCGCACCTCACAATCCACTTTTTGTACCTTCAAATACTGGTGAAAGTCACCAGCAGTTTCCCACAACACTAGATGTGTGGGAAGCTATGCAACAGCCTTCAGGGTGAGGAAGGCCATCTCAAATCCTAATTTCTCAACTCAGGAGCACAAAGAAAGAGAACACTTGTACCGGCTTTCACATCTCTCTTCTTCACATCTTGACGTCTTTGCTAAAAGATTCTAACAATCAGGACACCAGAATTCATACTTCAGCATCTTCAACTTCTTTCCTCAAGGACTCCAGCTATTGATTCCTGATACGCTGCCAAGCTGGTCCCTGAAACAAGCCAGAGAGTGCTCAGGAGACATTCAGGAAAAGGTTGGAAGTAAAAGGCTGCTTCAGGCAGATCCCAGAACTCAAGAGGTTATCTGCTGACTGCAGGGGTTTGCAAGGCTTTCTATGACCCAACATATCTCAAGGACATTGCAGAAATTTCCCAATTTAGAATACCAAATGTCAAGGGAGAACCATGAAGCCGCAGAAGTCCATATGCAGCTGAACTGAAGCGTTTCAAGCTTTCGACTGACTGGTGAATGCACAGGCCAACGAGTGTCTGCAAGTACAAGATGTCACTCTAAGCTGATATTCACACTTCTTGACCAGAAACCTGAGATTAGAGCTCAGGTTTAGAAGTGAAGCTTTATACAGAGATCCTGACATGAATGCCAGAAGAAACAAGGAAAAAAAAAATAGACTCAACCAGCTGACCAATAATTATTCTTTAGAAGAGCACCTGCCTGGAAGAATTTGATAAGTACTTTGTCTAAGTGCTTCCGTTGCTATTCAAGACACTCTCATGATGCATTTCCAAGTCCAAAATATCCTTCACTTCAAAATCTACATCCTCCAATAGTTTCTTCAAAGGCTCTTGCAACTTTAAAGTCATAGGGAAGCACACCCAAAAATGCCATATTTGACTAAAACACAGACTTCTGTACTAGGTGCATTACATCTTATGGAGCAAACCACAAACTCCTCTGGGAAGATGCTACCTTTACTCCTCCTAAAGCACCATATACACTGGTAAGCATATTCAGATATAACACAAGTCAAACAGGAATCTCTGCTATAGAAAAACCTTCTTCTAGTCTCTGTTCTCCACTTTAATCTGTAATTCTGAACAGCAAATGCTCTGTTGTTTGGTTTTTTTTTCATTGAAGCAACTAAACATAAATATTGCTATTATTAATTCACATTACAAATATAAAAAATGCCCCATTACCACTTTGGACTAGATTTGAACTGGCAAACCTAACGATGTGACACTTAACATTTATTTAACTATATGTGGTCGCAAAGATTCCAGGTGTGTGAATTAAAAATCAGATCAAATTAAATATTCAGAAATAAAACAGTCTAGATTGGTGCTAATTTAACAAGCAAGAAAATAAAAGAACAGCCTCTAAATTCTTATAAGTTTCTGGAAGATACTTATAAGTATCTAACAGGTAACTTTGTACCAGAAGTCAGTATTTTCAAAGGTCAGCATTAACTACTAGATTGTGGTAAGCATGACAAGTCCAAAAATAACTCCACTTAGAGTCAACATATTAACAACTAAGATTGTCAGAATCTGTTAAATTGCATCACTCCAAAATGCAGAGCCTAGCATGGTATCATCTACTTCACCAGAACTATTCAGGCTCTTTGAAATCCATAAACCTTACATCAATATCCTGGTGCTATGACTGTGGAGGTAGGTGCAAATCTCAATGAGGCGAGCAAATGTCTCTCATCCTCTGTCAAAGAGGCAATCAGCTCAAAGTGGCCATCAAGTTTCCTCCTGAAGTAAAGCAAGCCCCGATATTTTATTAGGTAGTAAAAATTTCACAATGGTACATCTGCTGGTGAGGCAGACAGAGCCAAAATCACAATGAACAATTCCCATCAGAGGGTAGGTCCTGCTTAACGTTTTTAAAGAAGAATTGTGTATGTGCAGGTGCTCAATGTCATTGGAGAAATCACAGCAACACCATTACTCCTCCCCCTCTATTCTGCCCTAGTGAGGCTGCAACTGGAGTACTGTGTTCTATAATAGGCCTCCCAGTTCAAGAGGGACATAGAACTGCTTGAGAGAGTCCAGTGCAGAGCCACAAAGATGATTAAGGGAACAGAACATCTCTCTTATGAGGAGAGACTGAGGGAGCTGGGGCTCTTTATCTTGGAGAAGAGGAGACTGAGAGGTGACCTCATCAATGTTTATAAATATGTAAAGGCTGAGTGCCAGGAGGATGGAGCCAGGCTCTGCTCAGTGATGCCCAACAACAGGACAAGAGTGGGTGGAAGTTGAGGCATAGGAAGTTTCATGGAAACATGATGATTTTTTTTTTTTTCTCTGTGAGGGTGACAGAACACTGGAACAGGCTACCCAGGGGGGTTGTGGAGTCTTCTTCTCTGGGGATATTCAAAAGCCACCTGGATGCATTCCTGTGTGATCTGGTATAGGTGATCCTGCTCTGGCAAGAGGGTTGGACTGAATGATCTTTTGAGTTCCCCTTCAGTCCTTCACATTCTGTGATTCTGTGATACTCTCCTTGATGAAATATTATACTCCCTTGAACAGCCATCAACCCCTCTCCATGCACATGCAACTAAGCTCAACCACAACTATGACCATTCCTACAAAAAGGCTCTAGAGTAAAAGTATCTGTACAAACGCTTGCCTGGGGGATACGAGTTCTTTTGTTGGATTTGTTTTGAAGCTACAGATAGACTTCAGATCCCCTACACTCATTCAGTCACCCCAAAACACACTAGACAAAAATCTTATGCCTTCCACATGAAGACAGTCACATTCTCCACTTGGCAAGCCCTAAATTGCACACTTCTTGGGTGCAAAGAAGGGGTTGCATACAGTTTTAACAGCATGATACAAAGCATTAAAATAGCTTCAAGAAAGGAAATAAAAATGTAATATAAATTACAAAGGCAGGTGATAAATATAAAAAAAAACAACACTAAATCACAGTTAAAGGGTAAACAACCTGGTTTTGCAATCTTGCTTCTGATTTAACTCTTTTTGTAGCTTCAAAAAAGATACGATCTCTGTTGTTGCCAAGCACATCTGCCAGAGCTTGCCAAGGAAAGCATGAGCAAGCAGCTTCAAAGGCAGAGTGACGTACCTATAGCAGTAAACCATAACCCTCCCTGTGGAAACCACACAACTGAACTTAGTCATAAAAAATGAGATTAGACACTCTAAAACAAAACAAGGGGCTGAAGGAATTAGTAGTCATCTCAAGATCATGTCAAAAATATTGAGCAACGCTTAAGTAACTGTTGTCAGGGTTGATAAAGAGGAGAGTAAAACACCTTTCAGAGAAAACCTCTAGCACGCAAGGATAGGAGGAGGGTATTTGGGTCAGATTGAAGCCTTAGACACTGGCGCTGTGTGGCAAAGAGTGGAGGTGCTGAAGCGCACCACAAATCCATAGCGAAAGGTTTCTCCAATTTGACCAAAGGAAACATGGCATGGATGGAAGCAGATGGTGCCTTAACGATCAGCATGATGGCTCATGAGCAAGGGGCAGAGGGAGAGCCTTTGGGAAGCACAGTGTTATTCCTTGCACAGTCCACAATGTCATGCAAACTCGCGCATACGAGAACATTGCAGCTGCTCAAGCGACTGCCTTTGCTAGCATCACATAAAGGCACATGGCAGAAATGCAGAGGCCAGGACTTCTGAGACAATTCTCCAAGGAGACATTTAATGTGACTTTCTGCAGTTCCCCACGTTTCTAGCACTGTAACTTCCTGAACAACAGCATCACATATTTTCCAATGACCGGACCTAACCTATATTCGAGTTTACACGACCCACGTGTTCAGGTTTTGACAAATGCGTGTTTTCATTGAAAAGGACAAGAGCTCATTTTGTAACTCAAAACAATCTCTCATAAATAAATCATCTCTGCAGGTGAGGTCAGGATGCCTAGAGAGATCCTAAAACAACAATTAGTTTAAGTGAGCTTCCCTGGCTGCCTCACTGCCAAAGAGGCTTCATTAGTAAGTACCAAGCATGCAGCTCACTGATCAACAGATAAAGAGATCAGAAGGAGGAAGGCAGTGGCAGGAACAAAGGAGAGAAAATACCTTGAGAATAAGATGCAGATCTAAGTGCAGATGAAATGATTATGGTTCATATTGGTCGGGAGCTGATAAGGCACAAGCCCACAACCCAGTGACAGAAGACACTATTCTCCTTTTGATCACTATCCAATGTCAATGGAAACCCACTGAAGCTTGGAGAGATTAATATCTAAACTAGCACACAGACCATGAATGAAAGTACAAGTTTCCACCTCTCTACACCAGGCCCAGGTCTATCATTCTATTTAATGAAGTCTGAGTGGTCAGATTTCAGTTGTCTCTGCCTTAACATCAGACTCTTCTTTCCTCCCTCTCACTGCAATGAAAAGGAAATAGGATAGATACCAGGTGCCACAGCTTACACACGGCTCTTCATGCCAAACACTACAAATTCATGGCAAGAACAGAATGGCTCTGCTATCTCTCGTTTTCCATTGACACTGCCACATGAGTCTTTTCTCCCTTCCAGTCTCACAGATTGCAGCAGGTTGTTACCTTGTGGTAACAACAAACCGTGCAATATTACCAGGTAGTTCCCAAACCACAGGTTGTGTCGATTTTGAGTGGAGACTGGAAATGGCTTATCTAGAGTATCTGCAGGAGGGCAGAGATACTTGTGCCTCTCTGAAACCATAACAGTAACCAGACCCACCCATGAACAGAGGCAAACTATGCAGATTCGCCTTCCACCAGCAGCAGTAGCCTGATCAACTGCCATACTTTGACCAAAAAAAAACAAAAGGGAAGTTAGGGCATTGCACATTTTGCTCAGTCTCCTGAAAAATGAAAGCAAAGAGGGGATTTTTTTGTTTAAGCACTTGCTTAGAAGTTCAGAGAGGGGGAAAAATAATCTCTCAGCTTTCCTTCTTGTATTTACAGAGAGACTTTCCATATTTCCAGTATTGCAAAACATAGAAGAAAACAAATGTACTTCAACGACACAGAAGTGCCAACAAGAAAAAAGCCACAAAAACTTGTACAAATACATGCACATCCCTAAAAACAGATGTACCTATCAAAGTGCTGTTTACAGTTTTCTGAAGTTGGGAGTCTAACTGAACTTTTTGTACTTGTTGTTAAGAACAATCTCCCTCAAAGTACTAACAAGGGATTCAAATAAAGTAAGAAATAATGAACTTGGATTTAATTGGTTTGCAAGAAACCCAATTTGCAAATGCTACCCTTAGCCAGCTATTGAATATACAAGTTGATAAAGCCCAGAAGGCACTGTGATGAGTGACTTAAGTGGAGGCACCCTCCACCCACCAACATTCCTGCTGAATGAATGTGAAATCTGCAAGAATTGCTTTTATTTATCTTAGTAAAAGCATTTCTTGGAAGGGCTGGGAAAAATTATTTCAAATGGATTTTTCAGCTGAGAACAAAGTTGTATTTATTATAATTATTCACTCTCCAGTGTGGCCTGCCTTGCTGAGAAAGAACATTAAATTCAGCTGCGCAAGAACTCAAGGAAGTGACCTTTTGAATGAAAATGCTGCAGCAAAAGACTTGCGGAGCGTTCTCACTAAATAATAACCTACTGTCTGCAACTCGCAGATTAGTGCTCAGACCACTCATTTCAGCTGCTACTTACACAGGCAGAAGTCTACACGAGGTCAATCAGCTGAGAATAAATCATGTTTGCTGCAGACTACAATACAGAATTGTCAGGGCTGGAAGAGACCTCAATGATCATCCAGTTCCAACCCCCCTGCCTTGGGCAGGGACAACTCACACTACCTCAGGTTTCTCAGGCACATCCAGCCTGGCCTTAAAGACCTTCAGGAATGTGGCTTCCACCAGCTCCCTGGGCAGTCTGTTCCAGGGTCTCACCAATCTCATGGTGAAGAACTTCTTCCTAATGTCAAATCTGAATCTACCCACTTCTAGTTTTGCTCCATTCACCCTAATGCTATCACTACCTGACATCCTAAATAGTCCCTCACCAGCTTTCTTGTATAGGCCCCCTTCAGATGCTGGAAGGCCTCGATGAGCTCTCCTTGGAGCCTTCTCTTCTTGAGACTGAACAGCCTCAACTCTCTCAGTGTGTCTCCATGGGAGAGGTGCTCCAGCCCCCTGATCATCCTCGTGGACCTTCTCTGGACACGTTTCAGCACCTCCAGATCTTTCCTTTAATAAGGGCTCCAGAACTGGATACAGTACTCCAGGTGGGGTCTCAACAGAGTGGAGTACAGAGGGAGAATCACCTCCCTCATCCGGCTGGCCATACTTCTCTTGATGCAGCCCGGGACCTGGTTGGCTTTCTGGGCTGCAGGTGCCTACTGCTGGCTCATGGTGAGCTTCTCATCCACCAGCACCCCCAAGTCCCTCTCTCCTGGTCTGCTCTCAAGCCAGTCACTTCTCAGCCTATATTGGTGCTTAGGATTGCCCTGACCCAGATGCAGGATCTTGCACTTGGTCTTGTTGAACTTCTCCAGCCTCTCAAGGTCCCCCTGGATGGATCCCCTCCCTCCAGTGTGTCAGACATACCACCAGCTTGGTGTTATCAGCGGACTTGATGAGGGTGCATACAGTGCCACTGTCCATGTCACTAACAAAGTACTGATCCCTGAGGGACTCCACTTGTCACTGGCCTCCACTTGGACACAGACCAATTGACAGCCACTCTTTGGGTGCAACCATCAAGCCAGTTTTTGATCCATGGGGTTGTCCACACATTGAACCCATGCTTTACCAATTTGGAGACCAGGATGTCATGTGAGACAGTGTTGAAGGCTTTAAGAATCTATTCATAGTCCACAGTCCAATCTGGTTTTATGAACTTTTACTAATCATCGTGCAGCATAATCTTGCAAGGCACTTTAAGGAGGCCTTTTCTGCAGGACAACCACTATCTCATTTAAATAAGAGAATCAAAGGCATTAGTGACACAACTTGGACAAGTTCTCACTTCAATGAGGGGAACAGATGCAAGGCAGAGCACCCATGACCCACACAGAAGTACCCTGCTTCCTTTGCAGGACATAGGATTAGCTGAAAGATTTCTGCAATATGGAAGACTCAAGCACTTAGGGACAGATACAGGTTAGCACTGAAGAACTAGGAAGGCACAAAATCACAGAATTAATCAGGATGGAAAAGACCTTCGAGATCATCAAGTCCAGTCTATCACCCAACACTATCTACTCTACTACACCTTGGCACCAAGTGCCACATCCAGTCTCTTTTTAAGCACTTCTAGGAACAGCGACTCCACCACCTCCCTGGACAGGACATTCCAATGACAAATCACTCTTCCTGCAAAGAACTTCTTCCTAACATCCAGCCTAAACCTCTCCAGCTTGAGACTGTCCCCTTATTCTGTCAGTGGCTGCCTGGGGGAAGAGACTGACCGCCACCTGGCTACAACCTCCCTTCAGGTAGTTGTAGACAGCAATAAGGTCTCCCCTGAGCTTCCTCTTCTCCAGGCTAAACAACCCTGGCTCCATCAGCCGCTCCTCACAGGGCTTGTGTTCCAGACCCCTTGACCAGGCTTGTTGCCCTTCTCTGGACACATTCAAGTATTTAAACATCTTTCCTAAACTGAGGGGCTCAGAACTGGACAAAATAGTCAAAATAGAAGATTTCTTATTTAAATAAAAGGTGGAATGTGAAATAGCAAGACATGCAAGGTGTGCTTCTTTGGAAATGGAGGATGTCTTTTAGTGGGTAAATATAAAATGTCCTCAGACTCAGAAGATCACCTTACCCTTTGCAGAAAGGTTGGGTATTATAAAAATTATCCCATCCTGTAAAGACCTTAAAACAGATGTCTGAGCCTTCAAAACAGCTGGGTAGTAAAATTCTCTGCTGCCAAAGAAAGCAAGGCAAGCTTGAGTGCTGACGTCCACATCTCAGGGGCATTTGGAAGCCACTTACTGTGCCTACCCAGCCCAACACCCTCCCACAATGGACAGGACATGCTGCCAACTTGCTCTGGGCTCCCTCTCGCCTTCATTTCCTGAAGTATGCATGGCAGTCTCACATGGTTCATAGCCATCCAAAGATTTTGGTATGCAATTCAAGCATCTATAAAAGAGACTATACTCTAAGTCTAAGTACCTGAGGATTTTTCAAGCCAAAATGAAGCTATCAAAACAGTGTGCACTGCCAGTTTGAGTTCTGTACTCCCTTTGCAGATTCTGTTTGCATTTCGGCAAGTTGGCTCTCTGTGCACTGAACCTGCTGGTTTAGTCCCAAGTCTACATACCTACATGCTGTTGTCATAGAATCAGCCAGGGTTGGAAGGGAGTCTTCACATGTTGATTATTTACAGTAATGCTTTCCAGAAAATAGAAGAATAGTTCCCACTCAAGTACAGAAGAAGCCAAGAGCAATAAAACTGTACTACAACAATGGGGTAAAGTTTGACCATAATACTTGAGGGCATTGAAAACCTTTGGACCAAAACCTTGCAGAAGACAACCAGGAGTTTCTTGGTTAACAATTAATAATTTAGATCTGAAGACTGTCATCCAGGTTTCCAGCTAGGAGTGAAGTTACACAGTGTTTGTACACTTGCTATCACACAATCTCTCAGTATTTTGATACAAACTCCCCACAGTTCTTCATACATTCACCATTTTAGTATTCCCCTTTTCAATGGGAACTGTGAAATTACTTTCTGTGTAAAACCAGGATCAATAGAGTTCTTGCAAAAAGCACCCAAGTCAAAGAAATTACTCAGGAACACACTGCAGCTTAAAAAAAAATTTAAAAAAATGTATACATTCAACCACCAAAAAAAAAAAACCCAAACAAAAACCCACACACATCTAAAAAAACGACGAAATTTATTTTAAAAACGCTTCTCCCCATTGTTTACATTTGCACTAGTTTGTCAGATTAGGCAAACTATCAAGACACTCAATGCTCAAGAGCCCTCACCTGCAAAATGCCTGCTGTCAGGATGGGAGAAAAGCTGACACACATAGAAGCAGTATAAGACCTGTGAATGAGTAAGTTAATTGGGCTGATCCAGATAGGAGCTGTATTGTTAAAGTCTCTTTCTTTAATTAAAGATGGTAGTTAAAAGCATAAGCAAGTTTTTACCTTGCATCCTGTCCTGAAGGAAAAGTGCCTTCAGAAGAACTGTGGGCAGGCAGTGCCTGTGCGGGAGAAAAGCTACCTGATAAAGATGTGCTCTCCTAGCAAGGATACAAAGACAAAAGCTGGGGTCAGTCATTCAAGAGTCTGACTCAAAATGTAAAACCATAACAGAACTTAAGGCTTCTAGATCTGTAAAACTAACTTTTTTTTTTTCTGTATTGACAGTGTGGTGATGGCTACAGCAGTAGCAGCTCAACCACCCTTCAGATTACACTCATGCAAGGCACACAGTTACACAGACGCAAATATCCTCTTGGCTGCAGAAGATCAGGATGCAAGTGGCACAGTATCCAGCCAGACCAATGTGCAACGTGAACATCTTGTCTGGTGTTGTTTTCCTGTCTTGCAGATCTCTACATTCTCAAATCAAATCCAAAATGCTTACTGCTTCCACACACTAATTTAGTCATGTTTTATTAGGACACTCAATGTATTTAACCCCTCAGTCACACTTCTAAAATTTTTGAGAATAGGATCTCAGCAAGAAGAGTCTTGGTTACACTGATATGTGTACAACACAGACAAGAAACCATGAGTGTCACTCTTTCTGTTTCCCAAAGTTGATCTGCTCTGTTAAAGGATTTTAAAAAAAGGAATAGAACAGAATCACCTAGGTTGGAAGAGCCCTCCAAGATCATCCAGTCCAACCTAGCACCCAGCCCTATCCAGTCAACTAGACCATAGCACTAAGTGCCTCATCCAGGCTTTTCTTGAACACCTCCAGAGACGGTGACTCCACCACCTCCCTGGGCAGCCCATTCCAATGGCAAATCACTCTCTCTGTGAAGAACTTCCTCCTAACATCCAGCCTATACTTCCCCCGGCACAACTTGAGACTGTGTCCCCTTGTTCTGTTGCTGGTTGTCTGGGAGAAGAGACCAAACCCCACCTGGCTACTTGGCTTTGTCCGTGCAAGGAATTCAGCAAGGTCTTACACTTGGTATTGGATTGAAGTCACTTCCCAGCAAAGGTGAAACAAGGCAACAACAACTTTGTCTAGCCCCTTAACCTAATGTTTTCTTGGCACGACAATTCTCAATAAACATACAGCATGCTGACAATAAAGGCAGGGCTGCCACTTCCACTAGTCCATCAAACAAAAGCAATCTACAGGTTTCAGAACAAAAAACAACATGAGAAGAGCAAAATCACTCCAGACTTCCTCAGTTCATCTTTTAATGGCAAGATGATCCTCAGATTTTGCAGTCAAGGGATGTGCCTAGAAGTAGAAAATTAATCCAAGAGGGAACTCCCCACTCTTGCTTCCATAGCCTAGCCGTATGCTCTGCGGGTTTAGTATGCTCACATAGTCTGCAAAGTACAGAGACTAGGTCAGAGCAGAAAAGCAAGAAATTCAGTACAACAATGAGCCACAAACATGAGAGAAATTATGAGGAAAGGCTGAGAAAGCCTCTTTAGCTTGGAGGAAACTGAGAGATGACCTCATTCATATTTATAAATATATGAAGGGTGAGTGTCAGGAGAATGGAGTCAGGCTCTTCTCAGGGATGCCCAATGATAGGATAAAGGGCAATGAGTGCAAGCTGGAGCATAGAAGGTTCCATGTGAACATAAAGGAAAGCTTTTTCTCTGTGAGGGTGACAAAACACTAGAACAGGCTGCCCATATAGGTTGTAGAGTCTCCTTCTCTGGAGATACTCAAAACCCACCTGGATGTGTTCTGTGTGACCTGCTCTGGCAAGGGGATTGGACTGGATGATCTTTTGAGGTCCCTTCCAACCCCTAACGTTCTGTGATAACAATCCAGTATGGTGTGACCCAAAAATAGCCTAACAGGATGGACAGGGGAAAAAAAAAACAAAACAAAAAAAAACACAGTAATACAAAGATAAAAGAATATAGCTGGGAAAAAGGAGAGGAAAATTAAAAGCTCTTGCTTTTGACACAAGACAAGCTTTGTCAGAGTCCAAGTGCTAGTTGTCAGTGGAGACAATCAGATGTTTGCAAGTGTGTTTTAGCTAAGCTTAAGAGCACAAAAGACTGGAGAGTCAAATGCAAGCTGTAAGTTTTGCTTCTCCTAAAAGGCAAAGTCAAAAGGACATGGTAGTTTGAAGACAACACAGTACACACACAACTTTTGTCCTCTTCTTCAGCACCCACTGTTTGATAAGCAGTCTGCAAGTGTACGATTACACAGCCAGTAAGGGAAGGAGGAGTTATCCCACAAAGGGCTCTGACGTAACCTTCACATGCATTCAGGTAACTGCACAGAGCACAGAGTAAAGATCTCTTCTCCCTGTAAGGAGGTTCAGGGGAAGTATTTTTGATCATTTTCCCACTAAAATTACAATTAATACACAGGATGAGACAGAGTCAGTTCAGTGGCATGGCCTTGAAGATATGCTGTCTTCTTAAAAGGTTTTGCCCAGTCTTTACAATACTCATCACTTCCCAGAGACCTTCTCCTCTACCTCCTGGCTCAGACCAACGCCAGCCACTGTTTAACCCTTTCATTTCACACCAGTTACTTCAATTTCTTGTTATTTCTGAGCTCTAAAAGAACTCAAAGAGCTCTAAAAGGTGCTTTTGCAGCAGGTTGCTAGCTCCAGGGGACCAATTTTCTGCCCACAACCAGTGGGATGGCTGTCATGGGGGATTCTTTATGCCACATAAAGAAAAAAGCTTTAAAAAAGCATACAAGTGACTTGGCAAATAGCTTATTACAGAGAGTCAGGAATACAGAGGTTGGCAAGGGTAAGTATTTCTCCATATTTCACACTCTTCTAGTGTGGCTGTAAACTACGTCATTGTTTGACTGACAGCATTATCCCAGGCTGTCTTGATTATGAAGCTCCAGACCCATATTAGGTTAAATAAAAAGTCACTTGCAGGTAGCAGTACTTGACCTGCTGGTCCTATCTGTGTGCCAGAAGACAAGAGAAAAGAGTGAATTGGTTCTGCTCACCAAAAGCCTCTACACTGTCTGCTGGCATGCCATTAATGCCTGAGTTTCCTCCCCACTTCCAACAGGCAGTGATCAACACCTTTTATCTAAGAGAAAGCTCAAGACAGTTGGTGAGATTCCTGGCAAAAGGCACTCCTCGTAATTTTTTCTATAGCTTATCAGCCTTCAATTTGCTGTTCAGCCAGCAAGAGGGAAAGAAAAGTAAAAGTAATTCTGTAACAACTGGAGCTTCTTAAATCTGACTTTCCATCGGTTTGTTTCACAAGGCTGACTGACTTTTCAGGCTAGCAAATTGTGAGCTCCAACTGAAGTTTTTCCAGAAGCTAGGGCATATATCAAGTCAATCTCAGACTCACAAATTTTCCAGTGCTTAATAAGATCACAACTGTAGCTTCTCACTCAGTGGTGCTTCCCTGTTTCTTTTTCATCTGGTTCTTTTTGTTTGCTTTTAAGGCCTCTCTGTGCCTAGCTGTCTTCAGGAATTCTACTGACATCTCATGCATCTTTGAGGTGTCTTCCCATCAAATGTGGTTCAAGCTGGTCAGTGGCTTTAAAGTTAATTACTGGGGAAACAGACACTGATAACCACATAAAGCTCATCCCCTTCCTTGAACTACATCTCTTCTGCATTAACAAAATGCATTCTCCAGCTAAAGTCACTGTCCCACTGCAGGACTTTCAGCAAATTACTATCTTGACAAGCTCATTTGGCCTCAAGTAGAGACAAGCTTTGGTTAGTTTTCGTGTTGATCATAATCCCTCACAGATCTCAAAAACAAACCAACACAGAACAAATCCTATGGACCTCTGCTCCTGAGATGCCTCTGAATGTATCTCACTGTCTTGCACACACCAGAGCTAGAAATGAAATAAAAGCACATTTCTGCTAGAATTAACTTCTATTTCATAGTAATGATGAAGATTAAAGAGAACTCTGCCAGTCCTAAGGACCACACTCAGGTGTTGAATTGCCACAAGAGAAGGAAAGGTTCCTGTTCTCACGTCTTCCCTGAACTCAGCACTTTACAGCTTGTCATCTGCTTGCCATGCCCATGTACAGCTATGAAGCCTGTGATCAGCAAGAGGCTAGAAGAACTCTAAATGGCAAAAGCCACGCTTAAGCTGCCTCTTGCTAGCAAGTATACTGTCTGTGTCTGGATTTGGTTGACAGGATGCTGGTGTAAAAGTGCTTGGGAAGAAGGAAGTCAGGAAATTGCAGGTAAATCTCCTACAGAACCCACCTCTCACATCCTTTTTTTGCTTGCCGATTTGGACTGACCTTGGGTGATGGCTGGTGGACCGATACTGGCTCAGTAGAGGAAAGTGTAAACCAGCAGCACCACAAGCTGGCTCTACACAAAATAAGGCCTCCCCTTTCTGTTAGCAGGTGTTTTTCAGGGCACAGCACACTAGGGAGCACTGGCCACACTGACATTAAATTGTTCAGTCTTCACTCAGCAGAGCATCCCCCTTGCAAAAGGCCTCATTACAGTTCTACAAACCATGGTAGAGACTATAGCAGTCATCTAAAAATAATACTGTGGGCAGTGATACCACTGATATGCATACCACTAGAGCAAAATCAAGTTCTTCCTTCTCCAAGCAGATAAACAGCAGGTCAATGCAGCACCTTGAACCTTCATTGACAGTCAAACAGTATTTACTAAATCACAGCACAGCATCATTTGTGTCTGCCACAGCAACATGCTTCTTGTCACAGGCAAGGTACAGGCATGCAATTCCTGCTTGGCAAGCCTGTTGTTTCAGCCAGCTCTTGTTTCAGGCGTGTTTGTTATGTGCACTGTTCACAGGCAAACAGCTGTCACAGCATCCCCAAATGGGCATCTCAAAACCTGAGTCTTCCAATCACACAAGACAGCAGGGGGAAGGAGGGACTTGGCTTCCCCATCAGCCTCTCTCCATGAAGTCATCCAGGAGTACCATTCCACCCTCCACATTTGTTTTTCTTCCAAGAGGCACATACCAAAACCTGGCACAACCAGGTTGTCTTGCAATACGCAATGAGCATCTCTGCCCTGCCATGAGTAATGGCCCTACCCTAGAGAATGCTTTCAAGATGTCTCTGACATGCTAAGTCCTTTCCTCCACATTGCAAAAACAGCAGTGCAACTCTGGGAGGAGCAGCTTGCCTTGTCACCTTGGATTGATGAACCTACTGAAATAAATGCAAGACAGAAGGCTATACAGCCATAAAGTCATTGGCTAAATGCTTTAATGAGCAGAGAAGATTCCTATGCAGTTAACGAGAAAGGGCAGCTCAGAGATAGAATAAAAGGCCACATGTAGCTCAGTGTCACTAAAACTGCAGGACATGCCTCAAGGAGACATTTGCATAGGCACCACCATGACCAAAAGGCACAGCACAGACAATACTCAGTGGAGAAGCAGGTCAGAAGATAATTAGCCCATCACTAGCTTTCTGCTACTAGCTGATATGTGCTCAACCCTGACAGTTCTCCCCATATGACTTGAAGGGAAGAAAAGGCAAAAAGAAAAAGGTGGACCATTTGCATTTACTATGTGTACTGCCCATTAGCTCAGAGGATGTCCTGGTGTTTCCAGATTTCAAAGAAACACAAACTGTTTCCTGCATCAATGCCTTTCTAACATGACAAAAAGAAAAAGTGAACCTCAACACAACACTGGTTAAACAGGCTGACAGAGTTACAAAAAAAGAGCACACTTCCCACTCTTCTAAGCAGAAAAGTGACCATGGAACATGCTTAGAGGAACAGCACTTCTAGAAATCAAAGTGAAGGGTTCATGGGTGGTTTAGACAGGGTTGAGTAATTGCCACTGAAAAAAGTGGCCAAACACTGAGCACATTCATCCCTCCATCTCACTGGAAGGGCCTATGGCAGTACCACCACTTTGGGCAAGATGTCTGCTGCCCAGCAGCATGGCACCCAGAAACATGGTACCCCAGCATCATGGCACCCAGCAGAGCCCTCAGCACCAGATGCTGCCACTAGTCAGACAAGGCTGACCTGGTCCAGTTCTGCCTGACTCACAAAAGGCTGGGAGGATGGAAGAATCACCAACAATATCACAACAGCTCTAGCAGATGCAACCTTACAGGTTCACCCACAGCATGCCAGGACTCCACAAAAGCTGGCCACGTTCATTCTTACAGCAGTGATATATTTTTCTTAATATTTGGAGGATGGCAGAGAAATTCTCAGAAAGGCAGTGACAGGTCTCAGTCACAGAGATGCTTCAACTGTCCTGAAGAAAACTGCCAGAGTCCTCCCCAGGATGCATGACACTTTCAGATCAAGCTTTCCATCTGCTGCATGAGATGCAAGGAGAAATTCTTACAGCAATGTGTGTCACTGTGAGGGCAACTTACAAATAAAAGTCCCTCATCAGTGGGGAAGCGTGCTCTACAGATGAGACAGTTCACAGTAGTACATCATCATGGTACAAGCAGTCCTTAATCCAATCTGCACAGATATTTAGAGGTTCCTGTTCTGAGCAAGTACAAGACGCACTTTGATCTCTGCTGCCTCCTGCCAAAACCGTGGAAATTAGCAAGCAAAAAAAACCAGAGTCACAAAGATATCACAGCAAATAAAATATATACACAAACAGCTCTCCTCCTGTATGTTATGATGCCTTCCAGAAGACACAGAAGTGAGGCTGCAACTAATTACCTTTACTTGATAATTAAAAAAAGTCTTAAACTCACACATGCAGAGATGAGCCTCATTTACAGAAGAATCACTGAAACTTGGCTGTTCAGTTCACAAACTACTTAAGGTGATGCTCTAAAAGGGTCCAAATGCAGCCAAACTCTTAAATGAAGCATGTTAACTCCGTATTTGTGCAGTCAGGGCTGTGGTCACAGCTAGAGCACAGCCCTGGACACAAACTGTTATAGGAGTGTTCGCCACAACAACAGTCACACCGAGTTCTTCCTTAGAGTAAGGATGCATCCTCAAGCAAACTCTTTGCTTGGGAGTGAAATCAGTCTAAGAAGTGCATGCTTCTGACAGAATTTAGATCAAAACCATCTTCTTAGAGAAAGATGGATTCCGCAGACTTGTTGCGTAGTTAACATTCACTTCAATCTCTTGGTTTTAAAGAAAACGGCAGTTGAGAAAACTACCTGATAATAAAGCTGCAGGCACAGGAAGCAGACAGATAGTTAATAACCTTTATTCTGCCCTGTAGAGACAAACTACAACAGAGAAATTAAAAACCTTCTAAGTTTTTCACTAGGAATTTGATCAAGCAAATTTTAAAATACATTATTTTCTCACTTCCTTCTCACTCAAACAAAGAAGGCAGCACCCAGCTAAGGTGTGCAGTTAAGCCTATGCACCCAGAGTCACAACAGAATATGGTTAGATTTCTTCTTCCTGATTTATACTGACTTTATTACATAATTGCAACACTTCTGACCGTAATCTACTGATAAATGCTTCAAATCCAGTTAATAGAGTGTTGTGATCTGGTTAGAAGGGAAACTGCAATGAATAGCTATGGAGTCACTTAAAACAACCTGGACTCGGGATGGTGATGAGCTAATTATCTTCATTCTCCTCCATCCACTAGTCTTAGTTAAAACTAAGGTATCTGAAGATCTTAGGCAGCCTGGACTTATTTTAACCTGAAAAATCAGACCCTCCTGCTGAGTACAGCATGTTCTCGGGAATGTTTGTTCAGTGCAGCTAGGCAGTACAGCTCCACCTCCTGAATTATTTAGAGGACACATTTCCTGCAGCACCTCCCTGCCTTAGATCATCAGGTCTGCGGGACAGTTTTTAGAGGAGAGGAGATATGAAGCCTGAAAAAGTACCTCTTCCAGACAGCAGAAGCAAGCAGGGCATGACAAGTGTTTGCAGGGTAGATGGGAGCAGGCAGAGTCAAAAAAGGCAGTAAGAGCAGGAACAGTCTGGAGAGAACA
The DNA here is from genome assembly GCA_013400475.1 of Tricholaema leucomelas. Classification (NCBI taxonomy): domain Eukaryota; kingdom Metazoa; phylum Chordata; class Aves; order Piciformes; family Lybiidae; genus Tricholaema lacrymosa; species Tricholaema leucomelas. Next base: position 674,245 of record WAAF01000066.1, read on the forward strand.
AAAGGCAAATGCTGTCAGGGTTTAAGCTAGCAACACAGGAACTCTTGGTGCAGAGATCTTCCAAGTCCAGAAATCCCCATTGGAGCTCTTCTCTAAAATCTCATCAGCTCTGAGAAAAACAAACTCTAAGGCAACACCAAAGTAGACAAAGTTTTCTTACATTCTCATTTTCAAGATCCTACATTTCCACTGTAATTTTTGAGTGGGTAGCTGTCAATCTGTACTATGCAGGGAGATGATACCAGCCTTTAGACAGACAGAATCTACATTTAAGACCTAAAATAAACCACAAGAGTTTTATATAGACAGACTATGAAAAGAAAATGAGTAAAAGATGCATGTGTATCCAAGTGCTCTAAAGACAAGAGAAGCCAAAAAAGCACTTCTCCTCCACTCATACATTGCACCACTCAAAAGATATTATTTTAGGACTATTTCTGGTGCACTGAACGGAGAAGACACCCAAAAGTCATGTACACAACTATTCCACAAGCAACCTAGCTATATGATTGCTTCCATGCCCTCCTCCTTTTCCACTTCCTATTACTTTATTCTACCAGCTTCTTGACTAACATATAAGCTGTAAAAGGCATGGACCATCTTCCAAAGTCTTCAAAACATGTATGGTATTTGTATTTGCATTCATAGAGTTGAAGAATTTCATGGCTTCCATACAGATAATCACAAAATTATTTCAGCTGGAAAATACCTTTAAGATCATCAAGTCTGTATACCAAATTATCTGACTACCAAGTGTGATAATACCTGACCATTGCTAGCAGCTGGAATACTGCTACAGCCAGAGAGCAAAATGGACCCGAAATGGTCTTATAGATACTTAGCTTATGTACCTCAGCTTGCAGATAAAACAGAGCCAGCATTAGGATTTCCATCTGTCAAAGGCAGTTCAGACAACACACAAAACACACATAACTCAGCACCTGGTTCCCAAGGGCAGCAGCAGTCAAACCCTAGCTTCAGAATGGCTGAGATTTAGGATGGCACTACTAATGGAGAATTACAGTTCTTAAAGTACTTCTGGTCCTCTCAGCTCTCTGAAAAGAAGGAAAATAAATAGTCATAGGCAAACTTCACAACTCCTCCTCCTCCTGCTTATGTATTGGGAAGTATTGCAATGGACCCCTTCCAGAAAAGCCATCCCCCAATCTGCATCCCTGTGACATTAATTGCCGTGCAGCTTCCAGCATCTGTGACCTACAATCACAGCATGTCACTGGTTTGGACCTTCAATAAACACAATTTACAGGTTTCACCGTATAGTAATACATCAGAAGTCATCACACTTAATCTGCATTCTACATAGGGTGAAAAAGACATCTTGACTCCATCAGCAATAAGATCCAGGTCGTACACAGGTTGTTTGGCCAGTCTCCAAGTGACACTGAGCGTACAGATGAAGGTGGGAGAGGTTCACAGGCTCTGTTACATTGGGTAACGCAAGTACTCCACAGGAGATCTGACCAATACACATTGCAATATAATAGGAAACAGAATAAAATAGGTGAAAAGAATTAAATTCATTAAACCCCTTCATAGACACGAAGAAGGTAGTAAACAGGTGGCTAGAGCCTACAAACACAAGGCCTAACTCCCCTCATCCCAGTGAAACACACTCCCTCCTCCTTCCCTCTATGCAGAAGCTTGCACCACACCTCCTCACCACGGCTCCTGCCATGGGAAGAGCAGCTCACTTGGCTTGTGCAGCCCCATGCAAGTCCCATTTCTCTGCTGACCCATGTCCTCTGACCAGCTTGCTCCGTGGCACATCCCAAACCTCCTTCAGCACTGTCCTTTCATAGGCCACGTTCTTCCCTGTTGCCACCCCTGAAAGACACATGCACCTCCATCCAGAGGCCCCTGTGCACCTGCCAGCTCAAGCCTTCTGCCCTCGCTACAGCCATCTTTCCCATAATCTCCACTCAGCCATCACCAAACGCCTTTCTTCTGTGTCCTGCAGTCACCATGCCATACAAAGGACCTCCAAGGAGCACTGCCGCCCCTATCTAGACCTCTACAAGACCTACCCATTCCCACCAAGCACCCCCAAATTCAAGCCTCTGCATCTCCTCCAGCCAAGGGGGCTCCCCAAACTTAGGCAGGCCCCCAAAAGCTTCTTCCTCCCGCCCCAAGAGCTTTAGGCACTCCGTATAGGCTCCTGCCTCTGCCAGCCCAGCTTGACCCCCTACCCCAATGGCCACCTCCTTTACCCGGAACGGCACAGTCCACCATGCTCACACCGCTGCCTCCTCAAGCCTGTGGGCCTCCCACTGCCGGTCCCGGCCCCAGGGACACGGCCGACAGGCACGGTGCGACCCCAGACGCCCCCCCGGGCGGCACCTCCAGGGCAGCCCCTTACCTTGGCAGGCTCCACGCTGGCAGGCAACCCCTCGGGCAGGGCCTGGAACAACAACAAGGCCATGGCGGAACGGAACCTCCTCGCCATCCCCCCCCACCCNCCGGGACGGGAGCCGAGGGGGCACCCCCTGCGCCGGTCTGACCCAGAAGGCCACCTATTGGGCAGTGGGCGCACTGCTGACACCACCATTGGCTCGGCTCGCTGTCATTTAAGGCAGAACCGGGAGGGGCAGAGTCTGTGCACAGGGAGCTGCCATCTTGAGTGTGGCGCACCGGGGAGGGAGTCTGGCGGCGCGTGAGGACCGCCATATTGTGAGTGTCGGAACTGGCTGGAGAAGGGCATGGGGGCTGCCTCTTGGTCCTGCACCCTCCGTGCAATGCACCCCCGGAGGCAGAAGCGAGTAACAGAAAAAGAGGGGTGTGCAAGCACCCTCTGGCCTGCTATGGCCTCCATCACTCACAATAGCAGCCAAGCGCACATCCCCCATTCACCTGGTCACACTCAGTTACTGTGATCCCTGCCCAGACCCCTCCCCAACGTACCGACCGAGGCCTAAACCGAAACAGCTTACTCAGCCTGGGCACACCAGAGAGCTTGACATGGAGAGGGTGTTATAATGGCAGCAGTGGCATGGGAGTTAGACTCAAGGCACCCCAGTGGGAAGCCACATGCCGGTGCTGGCCCTGTGGAAGACAAAAGCAGAACAGAGAGGAGGATCTCCCATCACAGCCGGATCAAGTCATATCCTGAGAGAGATGGCCCATGTTTCTGGGGTATTAGCTGAGGCTTTCTGCATTGCCACTGCTGCCACACCGGGCAGCTGTCATGCTGGACTGGCATGACAGGCGTTATCATCTGCTGAGATAACATGTTAAGAAAAAATGATCAGTGTGTCAGCTTACCTCCTACACTGGCATTTTTCAGTTAGGGGAATACTTGAGCACACCTAACCTTGCTGGATCAGCTCACCCACCTGCTGCTGGTGTGGGCCAGCAGGTGTTAACCCCATTGCACATGCACCCTGCTTGCTTCTCTCTCATTAGGCAGCCAGTTCACCAGCCTCTGCCAGCTTTTGGGTGAGGAGCAGCGAGCCAAGCCTGCCTGCTCCTCAGAGGAGACTCTCAGCCTTCCATACCTCCCCAGCCCCTTCCTCGGGCTCTACTGCAATCCAACATGATGTCTTAGGTCTGGTTATCATTTGAAGTGAGACTGTAAATATGCTGGAGCACTGACTTCCCACTCACAGACATTAAAGGAGGTTTATTCCTGTTTTCAGCTAGCCTAGACATTAGAGGCATAGCTGGGAGCAGGCAGATGAATGCACAGAGCAATGGGCAAGCCCAGATCGGGCATGACTCATGGCTGGAGAGCAATTAACACCTGCTGCTCTTCCCAAACAGAGATGAGTCCAGCTCTGACTCCTGGCAATGAGGTTTCCTTCCTGTAAGAGCGGTGGGAAATGGAGGCAAGGTTAGACAGAGCCACCCTTGGCAGCATGGGCACTTGCTGGCCACAGCCTGGCTGCAGCCCCTCTGCTCGACAATGAGACAGAGGCAGGCTGGGGAGTTACTATGGTTTTGGGGAGTGCATCAACCATCACCCGACATGGGAGCAATGTGAGCTGTTGAGATTACTTGAATCCTCTGGTGGCGATTCCAGCTATAACCTAGAAACCTAGAAACCCCACTGAGCTAAACTATCAGCTGGCATAAATCCGTGTTGATCTGAAGAGGGAATCCGCTACTATAAGCTCAAGGGGGAGGTCTGGCGTGAGGATGGCTTGCCAATCCTCTACGCTCAGTGCAGCCCTCTTTCTCTGGCTAAGAGAAACAAACTGCACAATGCACCACTCCTCAGGGCGAGAGGAGAGTTGGTGCGAGATGGCAATAGCTCTTCAGAGGGCCTCACTGCACCACTGCTACTCTGATGTACGACAAGGAAAAAAGGAGTGATAAACCTGCTGAGGTTTTCCTGCCATGGTCCCAGCCTTGGCTTTAGGTGGCTGTACCCTAGCATCACTGACTCAGAGCCCCTTGCCCTGCCAGGACTGCCCTGCACTGCAAACTCAAGCAAAAGTTTGGCTGCAATACACAGGGGAAGGGAAACTTTAGGGTGCTGCAGCACATCTTTTTACAGCTATCACTGTGCTTCTGACCATACCAGAACCACCTTGGACACAAACACGCCCCTGGCTGTTACAGGTACCTTTCTGAAAGTGCTCAAAGCAGCAGAGCAAGAGCAGCTTGAGTTAAGGAGCTTAAGAAAAGCAGAGAGGAGGGATGTTTCCTTGTGGCTTCTTCCCACTTCCAAGAGGAATGACATCTGTTTCATTTCATATGCTTATTTTAATTGCACATTAACAAGAGATCTAATAATGTCCAGGGAACAGATACACAACTTGGAACACATTTTCTTACTTCCCACTGACCTATTAATTATTTCAGAGCTCATGTGCCACTTTCTAGCTGTAGCTACACACAGTTGGAGACTTTATCCCAAACCACCCAAACCACCACACCTCTGCAGCTTAGGCAGAAGCAAACTTGCTGAGGATACAACCTAGCTCTTCAAGAAGTGCATTTTGAGTTTGACTGCTTTTTTCTGTAGAAGTGGTTAATGCCAGAAAGCCCTTTGGCTACAGACCCTGTGTCTTCACTTGGACATGCAGCTGATACAGGGGAGCTGCTGCCCTTGGGGATGTGACATACATCCCTAGCTGGAGGATCAAGTGTGGACCATATCCTGGGCCTTGGTGCTCTCCAAGCAGTTACATCATACAGCTGGTTAAGAAAATGTTTCTCACACTGAGGAATGTTTATCAGCAAGTATAGAGCCTGGACAGAGTTGATTAAGGGCCAAAACTTGGGCAAAACTCTGGAGCTCACTCTTCCTCTGAAAATAGGTTGCTACAAGCTCAAGCTACTCTTCTTTGGGATAGGAGAGACCTCATGGCAAATCTAGGTTAGCATCTTGCAAACGCTGCCTGGCCAAGACAAACAGAGCTCACAGGGGTAGGAAGGGTCATGCCACTAGTACCCCCAATGGGACATGAGTCACCATGAGCACAGCACTGTCACCTCCCTTCATCCCTTGCCCCAGGATTGTTTGCAACCCCAAGAACCTCTCAAGGAAGGCTGCACGCATGGGATGCCCAAGGGTTTCCAGACTCATGCCAGTCCTTGAAGAGCCTCACAGCTCTTCCTCCTTCTCCTGGCCCCTGGTCAGCCAGAGCCCTCACCTTTCCCTTTCCAGGCAGGCATAAAACCAACATACCAGCCCTGTCCAAGAATTCACACACACAGAGACCAGCCAAAAGCAGAACCCACAGTTGTGTTTAAAAAAAAAAAAGTCATCACACTTTATTTTCCAGTCCTCCTCTCTGTCATTCGTAGTGCTGCTATTCAGAGCATGAGGTCGTGACTCAACAGGTTTGTGACTTTTGGAACTACTGCATTTCCTACCCTCAGTCCAAACCTGCAGGTTCTTGGTCCTACCATGGCAACAGTGGGGTACAGAACAAGGGTAACAGCTGGCTGTTGTGCTCAGAAGAATGGGGATGCTGCAAAAATTAGAGCTTAAAAACAATGAGCTATTTTTCCCCTGGATTATGGCATTTTGAAAGTAAAACATGAACCTGAGAGCAACGAAGGCATGGTCTAAGCTTTGGTCCCTGGACTTTGGGGTGTTCCCTGTACAGAGGGGACAAGTGCCTTCCCATGTGCCAAGGCATGATCCAGCTCTTGGCAAGAGGCCACTATGGTGGTTTAAGGCAGCAGCGTGGTTTGGCTCCTGGCACAATGGCAGGTCACCTGCTTTTGGAGGTAGGACTGTGCTCTGAGCCCTGAGGAAGAAAGCCTGATGTCTCACATGGCCAAGCCCAGTGACATGAGCTTGGACAAGTTGGGAGATTGTCCTGCACAGAGCAGAATAAAGGCACAGGCCACAGAGCCACCATCCAGGGCACAAGACACATGGGGAGACAAAGACTCGGCCAGCTGCATATGGGAAGAGGCTCAGGAGGAGCCAAAGTGCTGCAAGCTGGGCACACAGAGTGAGATCCTGCTCCTCCAGGGCAAGGAGGCAGCAGAGAGGGTGCTGGGCTGGGGGGCAGATGTGGCTGGACTGTGCCCCTGAGCCCTGCTCAGGGAACACAGAGCTGGCTGGCGCAGGGGACTAAAGGGATGTGATGGCTCGTGAGGTAGTCTTCATTCACAGTCCCTTGTTAAAATAGACATATGGCACTTTGTCCCCATGCTTGGCCATGATGCTGTCATGCAGCTCCTGCTCAAGGTCAGCCACTGCCAGAGAACTGTAGGGAGAGAGGAAAGACACTGAGAACTGCAATCCTTCTTCCTGACCACCAGTCAAGCCACCCTCTCTCCCCATTTTCATTCCAGGTCCCCTGCAGTCCCTGGGATCTTTCAGGCTCATGTCAAGACCCACTATCCATCTAGCATCCAGTGCTCTCAACGCTAGGGGCAGAGGACGACCAATGAGACTGGGGGTTCTGTTGCTCCTAGCAGAGAGCTTGCAAATCAGAGGAGGCACATGCTCTCCTGCTGTGTGTGCCAGCATGCACAGGCAGGTGCTGCCTTGGGTTGAAGGATGGATGCTCATTATGCTTCTGGGATGGGCAGAGAAGAGCTAGGGAAGAAAGAAGGCTCCCAAGGTCCCACACAGGATGCGTAGGCAATGGGACAGTTACCATCTCTGTGGGAACAGAGCGCAGGCTGCTGGCACCATGAACAGGAGGCTGTGGGACAGAGAAGAGCTGAGCATTAGCACTGGGGATCATAACCCATTTGCCCCACAGCCACAATGATTTCAGCCCTCGAGGGGCTGCTCATGCAACATGACTCCCAATAACTGGGGAAAGCCCAGGCTGAAAGGCAAGCAGTTTTCCACACCCTTGCTGGGAAAGAGGTCTTTTTTCAAGCATCTCTTGGAACCACACTCCAGGCACCCACATGCATTCAAGCAACAGGATACTTACAAGCCTCCACAGAGCAGCACCTGCAGAGGCGCGTGGAGAACCCGGATCCGCTGCAAGGGAAGAGCCAGGAGTGAGTCCCCAGCCTCACCACACACCTTGCTCACAGACTGGGGAAATTTCTTCCCTCACTGGGGCTGAGTGCCCAGCACTTCTGGAGTAACACTGGCCCCTGCCACCCTCCACAGCCTCTTCATGTCACCTGAAAGATCTTTGGTGTACTGGTAACTTGAATAGTAGACAAATCAAGCCAGGCTCTGCAACTCCTTCACTGTATTCCCACCATCTCAGTGGATGGAAAGTAGGACTGGTGCACCACAAGACTCACTGGAAAACCACAGGAGAAATGTGCACTCACCTGCATGAAGGGGATTTTCTCCAGTCGCTCCATGATGATGGGCAAAATAACTAGGTACAGAGACAAAAGGTCAGGCCCCTGCTACAAGCCAGCCTGCAAGGCTGCCCCAGCAGGACCATCCTCTCAGAGATCATGGCAGCAGTTAATTGTGCTGCAGGCCACTAGGTACCTGCTTATGGCAAGAACCTGACACAGGACACCCAACCATCCATCATGGGGGCAGCATGGTCCATGCTCCTGTCTCTCTTGCTGGGCTTGCAGCATGGCAAAAGTCTTGCAAGGGGAAGGGAATATTGGTCTATGTGTCCTAGCGAGTCCAACTGCCATGGGAGCAGCACACTCCCCTCACAGGCTTTAAGTTGGGATAAAGAGGACTGGGGGCTTGGGGAACTCTGATGGGAATGGCAGGATGTGGAGACCGGCTCTATCAGTGACATAAGACGAAATGTCACTCGGGATACCAGGCCACCCTTCCTCTTCTTCCTGGGGGAAAGTGAAGCAGGGAAGAGAGAGATACTGGGTCCCAGAAGGAGTCCCCAGCCTGCCTCTCCCACCCTCCTACCCTGCACTTACTCATGCCTGGTGCCGCCATGGTGATCCTGGAGACCACAACCTGTGCAATGCCCTTCACTGCTGCCCTCTGCAAACAAAAGCAGTAAGTCAGCCCTACCTGCATCATGCTCCTGCCTGGATGCCCATCCTCAGACTCACCCTGGATTGGCCAAGCTCGTTGTTGTCCTTATCTGTCACTGTGACTCCATTGATGATTTCTCTGCAGGGGACAGGCAATGGTCAGTAGGGCCAGGATGGTCAGTGAGTCACGAGTGATGCCAAGGCAATGGGGTAGAGGGGTGCCAAGAGAGTGCCCTGTGCTGTACTGCTACAGCTGCCCCAACTGTCCCCAGGGCTCTGCAGTCCCCAGCCCAGCCGATGCTGCCATCTTCAGGGCATGGCTGCAAACAGGGGCTGGCCGTTGAGGGGACAGACACCCGCGGCAGAAGACAGTCCTCAGTACAGCGTCCCAGCTCCCCATGAGGGACCCTGAACAGCTGACACAGATCTCCACACGGGCCCCATCTAAAGGGTCCTAGCACCGCAACATCGTGGACTAGGGATCTCCTGTGACCACACGTAGAAGACCTATGGATCTGAGGGATCTTCCAGCCCAGAACAGCTATCCTGAGCCCAAAATCCCACTCTTGCTCTGAGTGAAGGCTGAGCTGCCCCACCCAACACCCTCCACCAGAGACCCAGCACCACGACCCAGCACAGATCCTGGCTCACCTCCCTCCCATCCTCACCCCCTTTCCAGCTCAAGACATGGGAAACCAGCAGGGTGACCAGGCCACCCAGGAGCCACTGGCTCACTTTTGGAGGGAATTGGGTCCCTCAAGCACCCCAGTCATGCGTGGCACTTACTGTTGGCGCATCAGGGGGATATTAACACAGTTGGCAGCAGCCACGGCTGCAAAGGGCACCCAGCGGGCCAGCAATGGGGGGGCTCGCTGCAGGAGACAGGCTGGTGTCAGTGCAGGAGGGCAGAGTGCAGCAAGCTGCCCCACCCAGGCCCATCCTGGTGTACCTTGGTGTAAAGGTTGAGTCCTACTGCAGTGGCCAGAGCTGTACCAGTGGCTGTGATGTAAGCTACCCCGAGTTGCCTGGACAGTGATTTCCAAAGAAGGGATAGAACAGAAACAACTCTGACTTGATCTTTTTCCTTCAGTGCCCAAGATGGTGCAGTCATTATGGGACATCCAAAGGGGTTCCAATACAGAGTCCCCATCCTGTGCTGGGGCACGCTCACCTCAGTGAGACAGTGGAGGCGGCATTGCGGTTGGTGTAGTTGACAATGGCATTGAAGGACTGGTTCACCCACTGCCAGAAAACCACAGCAGGCACCGTCCTGTGGAAGGAAGAGCACCCTGGGACTGTCAGGAATGCCTGTCCTGCCTCCACAGGCAAGACAGCCACGATATCCTTGTCTTGAGTGTCCCCCAAAGTCAGTGGCAGAAACATGAAATGACCCCAGGAGTCCTATCTGCCACAGGACTTTGGGGAGCACAGTAGAGGGCAGGGGGCCCAGACTTGCAGAGTGCTCAGCCAGAGATGAAAGACCCAGCTCTCAGCTGGGCAGCAGTCATCCTGCTGAGCTGAGATAAGCCTTTGTCAACAGGACCGGCAAGGAGGCAACCACACGGACAGAGGTAGCTTTGAGGGTGAGCAGGACACTTGGGTTCCTACTGGTGTCTCAGGGACATGGAGATGGCACAGGATGGAACATGGGGACACATGGGTCTGAGCAGACTTTCGGAGGCAAGAGGGTGGAGATGGGCTGGGAAAAGGGTGACCCAGAAGCACAAGGTCTCACCAGGGCTGGACCTCACCAGCAATTAGCAAACTAGCAAACAGGGATGGGATGGGACAGAGATCCACTGGGAAAGGCACTGTCTGTCCCATACAGCCTCTGCACTGGGGACAGGATCACTCCTGCCCTGCAGCAGCCATTACAGAAGAGAAATTCAGGGAGCTGTCAGCAAGGGCTGGGGATGCTGGAGCAGCCGGAAGGCATATTTCATTCTTGGTTTGAGGCCATTATGGTCCTCAGAGAAAGATCAGTGGCTGTAGAGGACTTGAACACATTAATCATTACAGTGGCTCTTGGAGGAGCTGAGCTGGAGGCAAAGACTATGTGCAGCCATGCCAGTGTCTGAGTAGATCTGTGATGCTTTCAACACAGGCTGGGCACTAGGTACAGGACACTGTGACATGGAGCTCGGTCACAGGCAGACTGGCTGTGCTGTAGCCAATAGGGACTCCTTGAGGGGCTGGTGGCTGTCAGGGCTACATTCCCATCCTGGCATCCATCCCCAGGGGCTCACCGGTAGAACTGGAGCATGCATCCAGTGAGAGCCATGCCCCCTGGCACCTGGAAGGACATCCTTCCGATGAGGTTCATCTTCTCACCACTGTCAGGGTGGAAGGCTGAGTCGTAGAGCTTCTTGGCATAAAGTAGCTGCTCTTGGCTGCTTCCTGGTGGCACCAACCCGGCCCTGCAAGTCCAGAGCCCATAAAGGGGGAACGGAACAGACCTGCCAGCACCTGACACCACTGAGGCACAGAGCCCTGGGCACCACACTTGAAAGGCAGAGGAAATATCTCCCACGAAGGAAACTTGTCCCAGCTTGAGTGTCCTAGAAGAAGCCTAGGAAAGTTCCCCCAAACCAACTCCAACAGATGTTTTGTCACAGCATGCCCACTGGGAATGACTGCCTCCATAGACCCTGTGGCCATGCAGGGTAGTAAGGTACAGCTGCAGGCACAAGGACGGCACCTGCCCTGGCTGCACCCTTGCCTCTCACCTGCAGCTTTCCACCATGGCCTTGGCCTGGTCCAATTCCTTCTCTGGCACCAGCACTGTCCGTGGATCAGTGACGTTGAAGAAATGCTTCAGGCGCCCCATGAAGGTACTCTGGTCCCAGCGTGGGATGTCGATGTTGAAGCCAAGGGGGATAGATGCCATTTCAGTGTAGGTGTGCACACAGGGGCAACAGCTAGCTTGGAAGGATCCTGTGTTGAGTGTGGGCCTGCCACAGCCACAGAAGAGGTTAACTGGGTGAGAGCAGGTTTATATTTAACGGATAAGTTGGACTTTCAGCAGCCCTAAGCCCAGAAACTTCCTGCACCCCTGCTACCATTCTGCCTGCATGTGGTCACTCAGCTTGCCCTATCCACCCCTTATGGTGGGACTTTGCTGCACAACGCTTTGGAGCTCAGCTCACCCCCTCCACAGGGCTACACAACACTGCCCTGCAAGCACTCCCTGTTCGTGCATTACACTGCATCCCCCACTCATATGCATACAGCCTGTCACTGTGTCCTTTGCACTATGCTCTGTCTTCCAGTGACATCGCATGCCCTCTTGGCACTACACTGCACCCTCCCATACCTGCACTACATGTACCCGTGAATGTTGTCTGCAACTGCTGTGGCACTGCACCCTCCTGTGACTGCACCGCACAGCTCCTGCAGTAACTGCACCCTCCTATGGCACTGGCATTGCACGTTCTCGGTAACAGAAGACCACCTCTGCAACACTGTTTTGCTCTCCCCCACGCCAGCACACTGCATCCCCCCATGGCATGGCACTGCAGCGCACGCTTCCCACAGCACTCCATGGCCTTATGCGTTCCCCGTCACACTCTCCCGCACAGCACGCTCCCCGTGAGGGTAAAGCGGTACGGCACTGCCCCCCACACTGCCCGTGGCGCTGCACAGGCCTCGCAGCATTAAGACGCCTGGTCCGCCAAGGCTCGGCTCGGCTCATCCCCGCCCGCGCGCCCCACGTGGCCCTACCTGCCGTCCCCAGACCCCTCGCCCGGCGTCTCCCGCCCACGTGGCCCGCAACGAACTCCGACGCGTGGCCGCTCTCAGCCAATCACAGAGAACCGAACAACCACACCCATACTCTCCGCCACTCCGCCCGGGTGGCCTCTTGTACGCATGCGCCGGGTGATGGGGCGGACCTAGCCGCGATGGCGTCTGTGCCCTGGCGGTGGCGCTGAGCTCAGCGCCTGCCGCCAGGCATCGGCACGTTCCATACGTACGGCGGGAAGCGCTGACGCTTTACGTAGCGCCGGCGTGTGTGTGACGCAGTTGCCCATGGTAACCCCGGAGCCGCGCAGAGGATGGTGAGTGGGGTGAGGGGTGTCGGGCCCGTGGCGGACAGCAAGGGGAAGGCGATTGCGACGGGGGACCTGCCAGCCTGGGGCGGCGGTTGAGGCTGGGGTTGCGGGTGGGGCTGGGATCTCGGGGGGCCTGGGCCCGGCGGGCAACGAAGTGCCGGCGGCGCCCACCTGAATGAGTAGCCTAGCAGACCTGAGACGTCCACTGCGGTGGAGGGCGGGGTAATGGGGGCCGAAACACACACTCAGGGGTCGGGCGCGTCTTGAGATATGCGGCCAGCGTGCCTGGACAGGGTTCAGGCCAGGCATTCTGGCATGCCTAGGGCCATGAGGGCTGGCGACGCCTACCCGCGGGTTCTGACAGGCTCGGGATCACCAGGACCGAGTGTGCCCACGTAGGGGAGTCTGGCAGGCCTAGATCACTGGGGATCTGACAGGACAGGGACATCCAGTTGCACATGGAGGTTTGGGACACCCAGTCAGAGGGATGTCGCTGGAGTTGGGGAGAGTGTACAGCTGGGGCCTTCAGCCATGGGAGGCCCTGCCTGGAATTGGGCTCCTGGCTGGAGCTGAAAACTGTGTGGGACCTGGAGAATGGGAAGAGTTGAGTTGGGTCCTGGCAGGGGCTGGGACATTTGAGGATGCTATGATGAGGCCTTCGTTGGGATGAAATCAATCTGCCTGGAGTTACTTCAGTCACAGTGTGGAAGGCTTGATGGAGGGTTGGGTGCTTCACAGGACTGGGGAGCAGGATGACAGTTGTCCAGTTGGCCTGAGGAGAGAAGGAGCAGTCAAGGAACCTTGCAAGTATGGAGAAGAGTGTTTGAGGTTTGACCATGGAAAGTCTGGGAGCATCTGCACTTGGGAAGAGACACTGGACAATTTGGCCAAGGTGGGAAAGGGCTGCCCTTGGCATGGATCCTGAGTACAGGAGTTGATGGAGCTGTAGGAGAGTTTGTGGAGGTAGAAAGGCCAGTTGTTGGTAAACAGTCTCAGAAGGTGAAAGGTGAGTTCAGTCCTGCCAAGAAAACCTGTCTGAGAGAGGTTGTTTTTCAGGGATGGACAGGACTGTGGTGCAGTGCTTAGGGTCTGCAAGAAGGCTGCCAATTGAGTGGGATGAGCAATCTGATGAGTCACTTGGAAAACCCAGTCAATGTTTACTGGTTAGGATAGTCTGCTGGAGTTTCTGCAAGGGGGTGGAGAGATCTGGGACGGTCTGCATTGAAAAGATGAGAATATACCGTGGGAAGGGCTGGAAGTGGAGTTTTGATGCTGATAAGCAAAAGAGAGGACCCAAGAAGGAAAGAAATGTTCAAGGGGGGAAATGAATTTTTTGAGAGGGTGCAGTGTGGACTGAAGGAAGGAATTGAGAACTTTGGTGCAGCAAAGGACCTGGTTAGGGTGGAGGACACTGCTGGAAGGTAGGTCGTGAGGGTGTAGTGTGGTCTGAATTGAGTTTGGGGTAAGGTTGGATGGTGGACTAGCTGTTGGAAACAGCTTGGGTATAGATGCTAGAGTAGGTGGGATGGGAAAAGTGGGATAGTGGCAACATCCATTGAAGACTGGAAGGAAGAGTTGGAGCTGCTGGGTGAGGGTGAGAGAGGTAAGTGATGAGAGTGAGCTGCAGTACCTGAGGAACCACTGCTGAGAGTGCAGCATGTTCCAAAAACACAGGCAGAAGGAAATAGGAATGGAAAAGATCTTTTTCAAGGGTGAAGATGTGTTTTGTCCAGGAGACCTCTGTACACAAGCTGGATCTATGTAAGTAGACAGCATGAGAGGAGGCATAAGCGAGAATAGCAAAGGCAGCTCCTTGTCTTCACTTCTATCTGTGTCCCCACCTGATGGGCCACAGATAATGAGATTGAGATAAGGTCTGTGGGATCTGTTCTTTTTTAGATCAGTTGGTGATGGAGCGCATCACACCAAACACTGGAGGCAGGATGGACATCTGCTGCAAAGACGAGGGCAGCTGCTTCCAGCATTGCAGTGCTTTGTGGGACACATTTGGCCTGCTGCTGGCCAAATCTGGTCTTTTGCCTTGTAATGTCCCAGTAAACTGGTGTAGTCTGGGATCTGGCAGCTGTTATCCAAGCATTTTGTGCATGGAGAAGGTGAAGTGGGTGTTTTCCAGGTTTTGTTTTATTTCATATAACATTTTACTGCCTCTTTGCCTGTTTTTGGTTTTTTTTTTGGTTGTTGGGTTGGGTTTTTTTTTTTTTTTAATTATTGTTTTGGTTTGGTTTGGTTTTTTCCATTGCAACCTTTCAGGCAGAATGGGTGGCACTTTGGGGTGCCTGCTTGGCTGACTGGGCTGGGCAGAGGACTGTGGGGCACTGCATATATTCACAATTTCTGCTAAAACAATAATCCTGTAGAAGCAGAAACTCAGTAGAGTTGCTGTAATGGTGTAGAGAAACTGTGTAATCCTGTGGAGTAGAAACTCTGAGATACCAGCAAATATATCCAAAGCAGCTATGGTAGCCTAGGGGTGTGGATCAGCAGTCAGAAAGGATCCAGACAGCTTGATGTAACAATTTACTGCTTGCCATCTGAGCTGTGGTAGCTGCCTGTGAGCATATTTCTGGCATGTCATGATTGCACTGGGAGGTGCTTAAACCCCCTTCAATGACTGCTTGCTCCAACTGCAATGATCAGGGGGTTAATGCTGAGGATTAAATTATTTCAGTGCTCATCCAAGTGAGTAAGTACAGAGGGGAAGTGTCTTCTTTTCTAGAGTGTTTCTCACAGCCGTAAGGCAGAGGTGGTAGAAGGTCATAGGTGGAGCATGGAAAGAAAGATGTGCCATAAAACTGCATAGCATGAGGGATGTGGAGCACTGAAATTTTTGGTGTCATTAACCAGCATCTGTGCTGGGTGCAAGGACGAAGGGAGGTTGTGACATGAAAGGATGCACTGCTTTCTAAAGTTTAGGAAATACTGTGAAGCAGAGCTTGTGGCTTTCTTGTCACTGTAATAACAGTCTTTACCAAGTGAGATGGTCTGTTATTGGTGGATGGTGGGGCCATAGGATGGCAAGTGTTTTTCTGAAACTGTTGATTGAAGTCATCACCTTGTCAAAAACAGAGTTGTCAGTGTGGCCCCATTTTACAGTTGAGGAAACTGAGTCATAAAATATCTAGGTGACACTAGGCAGATCTGACGGAGTGGATGAAATACCAGCATGGCTAAATGCATAGTCAGGTGTCTTTCTCCTGGTCTCAAGCTCTTGTTTCAAGTGCAACGAGCATCTATCTGTTGCCTGCTGTAGATATACTTAGTGCCCAGGATTTCTTTCCTTTGTGCCTTGTTGTTTGGCAGTAAATCTGTATTTAAAATGTCCCCATTAAACAAAATGCTTCCAAGAACTTTAATAGTGCCTTGCTCCTTTAGTTTCTCAGTACAGTTTTGTGCTATATGTTTGGTTTATTTTACTGACTGTTGAGATGTTACTATGAGAAACTACCTGCAAAAGGATCTGTATACCAGCAGCTGGCTGTGGCTTTCAAGTTCTGAAACCCGATAAAGACTGCTGTCATTGTCCATTGCCAGTTCTCCTCTGTGCAGGGCAAACTCCTTCCTTCAAACTTGTTGAAAAAGAGAAGTTTGATTTTTATTATGAAAGGAGGGTTCATGTTGATACTGGTTAATATTCCAAACCAGAAAGTGCTGTGTGACCTCTTTCACAGAAAACTGTGTTAGTAGGTTTGAGCTGGAAAGACTCTGTAGGTGACTCAACTCCATTTAATTTTGGATTTCAGTGCAGGAAAGAAAGTCTACATTGAATGACACCATATGGTGGAGACATGCAGCAAGCAAATGATTTTTTGGGAGTTTTGCCAGAGTAAGAAGTATTGAATAAACCTCACTCAATAGATTAAATTACTTTGGTTGTATTTTGAAAAAGACTGGGTGATTTTATGACCATTAGTGACATTTGCAGTTCTGCAGATGAAGATAAAGGTAATCAAACATCATTCTTCAGGGCACCAACTAATCAGTGCAGTTGTCAGGAGGGGCTCCCCTCCTCCAACTCTGCTTGCACAGTATGACATCCTAGACAACAAATGTAGCTTCCAATATCCACTGCTGAAAGCAGGGTGTTTGGGCCAGCCAAGCCCCTTGTGCTTCTCCATGTCACCTCCTGCGTTACTTTTTGAAACTCATGTGCACTCTTTAACTTACTCTTTGAGAATAGTGAACTGCTATTGTATTGCTTAATTAAAAGTAAATCCTGGGCCAGAGCTGCATTAGGTGCTGTGCAGGCAGAGCATGCAGCCATTCCTCATGCCATGGAAATACAGTCTGTCTGAGGTGAGAGATAACCAAGCGATATGAGTAAGGAAAGTCCAAGACAGGTTTGAACTTGGCATATTCACTGTCTAAACCCCTTCAAGGATTGTGGGTGTGGCAGAGAATGAATTAAGAGAAGAATTTTGGGGTAGTTTTATGGATGTTTCTTGCATGGTTGTAGGAAAGGCACAAAGGTTTGAGAAGAGAGCTCAGCAATGCTGGGGCTGGTATATTGAGCCACAGGGAGACAGAAGCCATCAATTCCACAGCAAGTATGCTTGGCTAGGAGGGGCCTTGAGGATGAAGACTAGTGACTTGTGGTTGCAGCATCAAGGAAGAGAGTGTCTGTGCAAGGGTGTTGAGATGGGGGAAATGTGGTCACAGCAGCAGACTGAGGTGCTGAGCTTTGTGTCTGTATTTTGTCTTGATGAACTGTTTTGATTGTTGCTGAATATCCACATCTAGTGGATGAGCAATTGCTGGTAGTCAAGGGTGATTTTATTTTGAATTCATTATCTGAGCTTTATGGCTAATAAAGTTAAATAGAATACATTTACTTTTGTTTCCTAATAGAAATCAACTATGCTCCACAGCAGCTTCTGGGCCATGCTTTATCCATGCCCTGTGTATCCAGCCCTCAGTACAAGGGGAAATTGTTCTTTCCACTGTGGGGTTATATTGCCAGTCTGATACAGTATTTAAACAGATTATCTCAATGCTCTGTTTGTCCCAAACCAATTTTTGTTTTGGCCTATAAATTGAATCTTTTCTTTCAGCGGCTTCTGTGGTACAGGATGCAGTTACATGCATCAACTAGTTCCAAAGACCTATATACAGCATGGATTTAAAACTGAATAAATCCACAAAACCCTTAGATAGAACTATAAATGTCACTGCATTTTTATATATGTCTGTTGGTTGTTTTTTTTTAAAGAGACTAGGGTTACAGCATGTAGCTATAACTGAAAGCGCTTTGATAATTCAGTGGGTATTTTAAACCTAGCAATGATACACTTTCATAAAACCACACATCTCTGTTTTCTGAGGGATGCTAATAAGATGGTTAGCTTTGCTTTCATGCTCAACATGTTTATGAGTGCTCTTGCCCATTTAATTGCTTCTCTGAATTTAATGCCACGCTGATTTCATAGTAATTGTTAGGAGTCTTTTTTCCCTTTTTGTATGTTCCCAGTCATTGTCTGAAAAATGCAGTCCCCTCATTGCTGACCCCATCAGTTTGTCTCCTCATGGTGCTTGTAAAGAAAACCTCTCCACCAAGGACAAAGATGTTTTAAAACAAGCCAATCTGATACAGAACATAGTTTGCTTAACCCAGAGGTGAACAGGGAGCAGTTGCTGTCTGACTGTGCCCAGCCTTGAGTTGCTCTGTATGGCTGCCCTTCTCCAAAGGCTGCTACGCTGTGCTGTTCATTATCTGAACAGCACCTGCAGTTCCCTTCTCTGTTACAGATGCTGCAGTATCCTTAGCTTTGTGGAAATGATGTGCTGCCCTTAAAATTCCTGTGAGTTTCCTCAGACAGCTAACATCTCCACTGTCCAGCTTGGGACTTGCCCTGCTGCTCACCTGGGACAGAACAGTGAGTGAGTGCTACTAGTTGGCTGCCATGCAGGCATCTTGAGCACCTCGTCATTGCAGGTTAGGCCTCAGAACTGAGATGGTTTTTTTTACTGCCCTGCTTCAAAGGCTCACTCCACTCCTGTTGCTTCTGAGTGTTTTCTTTGCACCAGATTTTCTCACTTCATGGCTTTCAACCTAACATCTCCCATTAATGACACAGAGTTGCTTTCTGACTCCCATCAACCCAAATTTGTTTCAGTGCCATGTTTGGGAGCAGGGAAGTGCTCATCCACCAGTGTGTGTGCAGTAAGGGCTGCTTGTTCAACATAGCAGTGGCATGGAGCAGGGAATTTTTTCCAGTCTGCTAAGCTATCAGGAAGTGCTTCCTGTCTTCCTAACCAGTGTGCTCGTAAGACCAATTAAAAGATTTGTACAAAAATGTTAGAAACCCATCTGAGCAAGGCTTTCTTTATTCTTAAATCTTCACTAACTAGGGGGAGAGTGCTGAGTGCTAGTTTTAAATAACATTTACAAAATAATAACAGTGATAGTAACCAATACTGTTATCTGGCTCTTGACTTTAAGTCGTGTCTGCAAACCATGTAACCTATGCTGGCAGCTACTGAAATAAAGTCCAGTTCACTCTGTTGGCTTGCTTGTCTTCCAGCCTTTTAAATCAGCTTACTTTATACCTTGAAGAATACTTTTATTTCTATATATATCCTCTCTTCTATTGGCTACCCTAGATAATCCTGTGATCAGCCATGCAGTAGTGTCACTTGAGCAGAATATGGAACGATGCTGATCGTTTTCTCATAGGCTGTCATACTAGCCCAGAAATAGCATTCGTCTACAATGGGAGAAGCTCTATTAACATTTACAACTGTTCCTCTTGCCGACTCCTGAGAATTGCTCCGTGGTAGATAAGCAATACTTTGTAACACACTTCTTTGCACTCAGTATTTTGGAGTTGAGTTCTGAAACATAGTGTCTCCTAATCCTGATCTACTCTGGGATACACAGCCCTGCTTTTAGCAAGTAGTGCTGTGAATAGGATTAGCATTTCAACAGCTTCTTTTTTTAACTGTGAGCAATAAACTGAAATAATAGAGCCTGATTCAGAATTCTCTGAAGTCGGCACTGCTACTTTGGCTTGTATGTGTTGGTTGGCTTTGGGTCAGGCCCATAAGAATGGGAAATTCAGTGTTTCCCTGGAAAGGAGAGAGAATGTGTGAATTTTAGAGTTCCTGCTCCTGTGGGGTCTGTCCATACCAAGCTGAAACCCATGAATTTACAAGCCAACAAACGCAACTGTAAATTCGACTGCAGGTGAAAAGAAAATGTGTTGCTAGTCATTCAGTTAAAACTTGTGGGTTTAATTATGTCAAGGGCACTTAGGACATGCATGTAAACAAGGAAACATCAGAGGAGTTTTTGTTGCTGTTCCTTTTCCCTCAGACATGTAGAAGTACACACTGTCATCAGGGCAGAACAGGGGCTGGGCGCTGTGGCCAGGGAGATGAGCTGTTGGGATGGGAGGGTCTGCAGCTGCACTTAACACAGCCCTTCAAATTCATTAGCTATGGGCCTATGGGTGGGAGCCAGCTGCGAGCATCTGGGCCTCAGGGCGTGTGCATTTTCGCTAGAAGGAGATCGGAGATTTACTGTGCCTCTGCTGTGCAGGCATGGTACCCTCTACCAAGCAGAGCCCTTTCCTGGTTAACAGCTCTGGAGCAGAGCCTGGATTCCAGTTTTTTACCATCCTGTTTATGAAATAAGTGATACCCTGAGCCTGCTTATTGGGCTCTAAGACTGCAGTTTTGCTGTTTCTTGCATGAGCTCTAGATTTCTCAACCTCAGCTTTCCACAGTGCTTTTTAAAAGAACAAGCAACAGTAGCAATCCAGCAACTTTCAACAAATATCCTTCAAACCCTGTTTTGCTAAGTTGCTTACACACCACGCATGTATTTTGAGCTGTGTCTGGCAATTAAAATACTTGCAAATTGCAGGTATTTAGAGAGGTAGATGGCTCTCACATGCGTTTGGATCTGGGTTTGTTTTCATTCTGCATTACTGAAAGTGTTGGCATTATGACCTGAGGTGCTGCGTCCTTTCCACAGTGCTCCCCACTTTGGAGCAGTATGATGAGCAGTCAAAAGTGATGATTTCCAAGAGGCTGAGCTGGGGCTCAGTGCTAGAAGGGTACACTTACAGGGCGGTGGGCTGGGGGGTGCTGCAGCGATGGCAGTTGTACTGTGTCCTGCAGCTCTTTACATTGAGGACAGGTTTCTGATTGCTGTGATCTGGAGAGGATTGGAAGCAACCTTCATGGCTCAAATAGTCCTTGGCTGTCGGCAGGAATATTTAGAGAGTGTAGTTTCTCATAGCAACAAAGTACTTTGTGACATTTAACTAATTTACCCATGTAGGTCAACAAGAAGCATTGTCTCCCTTTTGTGGATGGGAGAATGGAAAGACTGGGAGATGGGCCCCAAGGGCCCAGGTTTGAGGTGATGTCTGAACTTAGTTCCTGGCACTGGGTCTTTCTGGGCTTCAACATGGGAATTGCCTGGGGGAGACAGATCAGGAGGCCTGAAGGCTCCAGATAGGGCTGGAGGTGCTTCCTTCTTTCAGATTTGCTCAAGCAAATTAGTTGAGAGAGCATCTGTGCTCCCAGGCTGGATTTCAGTGTAGAGTGCACTGCTCGATGCTGGTCAGGCTTCAAGGAGTGGTCCCTGCTGAGCAGGGGGGCGCAGAACAGTGTGGCAGTGTGTCCAAGGACATCCAGGCAGTCATGGACTCAGCTTGCTCCTGTGCCCTTGGCTTTTGTGGGGCCAGACTGGGCAGTGAGAGGCAGATGAAAGTGGGGTGATTTTCATCTTTTGGTTACATGCCAGAATCCAGATATTTTTTTCCAGCCATTTCAGAGAGGTGCAGGTCTCTGAGCTGTGACACTGACAGAAGCTTGAGTGTGCTGCTGTAACGTGCAGTTGTAAATGAGCTGACCTGCATATTCTGTTTCCTAATGCTGAGTGATACTGTCAGCTCAGAGAGCTGAGCCTGTCTAATGACTGAAATCCACTGTGCTTTTCTTAGCAAGCATGTGTGGTGATCTGAGATAGTTGTTAAGTGCTGCATCCTGAGAATCAGAACTGCACGTGCGCATCGGTCCAGCATGTTTTAGGCAGACAAACAAGGTTCGAGTTGGTCAGGGAGTTAGTATGAAAAAAACTTATGTCAGGTACATAGTAACCTATGGTTAACTAGGAGGGAGATTAAATTAATGGGGTTTTCCCTCTGATAAAGATAATTAAGAGCTCACAAGGACTTGGTTTGCGGCTCCTACGCATGATGTGCGTAGGCAGTGTCTTCTTGGCACCGGGAATGCCAAACAGCTGTGTGACAAGAGCAGTGCAGTCTGTGGTGCGCCCCCCTGAGTGACATTTGTGCTGTCTCAGACCATTCTATACTCTCTGAGATGAAGGAAAAATATGGGTGAGACAAAAGAATAAAAGAGGAAATGGGAATAGGAACTGCAGAAAGGGGTTTCAACGTGTAAGTGTATCAGTGTTAGTAGGCTGAGAGAGGTTCTCCTCCCCCTCTGCCCTGGTGAGGCCACATCTGGAATATTGTGTCCAGTTCTGAGACCCCCCAGTTCAAGAAGAACCTTAGGGAACTGCTTGAAAGACTCCAGCACAGAGCCACAAAGATCATTAAGGGAGTGGAGCATCTTCCTTATGAGGAGAGACTGAGGGAGCTGGGGATCTTTACAGAAGACAGGGGGGTGACCTCATTAATGTTTTAAATGTGTAAAGGGTGAGTGCCAAGAGGAGAGAGACAGGCTTTTTGTGGTGATACCCAATGACAGAACAAGGGGCAATGGGTGGAAGTTGAGGCATAGGAAGTTCCATGTAAACATGAGGAAAACCTTTTCCACCACGAGGGTGGCAAAACACCGGAACAAGGTGCCCAGGAGGTTGTGGAGTCTCGTCTCTGGAGATATTCAAGACCTGCCTTGGATGCATTCCTGTGCGATCTGCTGTAGGTGATCCTGCTCTGGCAAGGGGGTTGGACTAGATGATCTTTCAAGGTCCCTTCCCATTCTATTATTCTGTGTCTTAGGATCCACTGCCATACAGAACCTATTTCAAGGGTGGAGGGCCTGACATGGTGTGGCATAAGGAGAGAGAGTCAGGGAGAAATAACAGCTATGATCTCTCTTGTGGATTTAGGGTTTACTATCAATCCTGCGTAAACTGAAAAGCACCCCAGACCAGGAGGTGAGAATCCTCCTCTTGGGACTGGATAATGCAGGCAAGACCACACTCCTGAAACAGCTGGCGTCTGAGGATATCAGCCACATCACACCAACACAGGTAAGTCCTTTTGCTGCCCAAGGCAGTTCTTGTGATCTCACCTACCTTATACAAAGCACTAATGATTCAGCAGAGTATTTCAGTAAAAGAGGGAGCAACTGGAGTGTGGTGCACCATTAAGTTTGTGTATTTCTGCAAAAGAGGAAGTTCTCTGAAGGATCCAAAGAACATCAGGCTAGATCTCTCAGGTAGTGCAAAAATAGGTGAGTGCCATGGAGTTCTGCAGAAGGCTTTTGGGTCATGCTAGGGTTGCATGGATGAGACTTTGTTTCTGTTGTCCTTGCCAAACAGGGGATATGTACAAGAGTTGCTGCAGCACTGGGCAAACCTGTCTCCTTGTATCTTTCACCCAGCTAGCTCCAAGAATTCTGTGTGTTCCTACACTCCCTTTCTGATGCCTCTGTTCCTTTTTCTTTGAGCCTCGGGATTGGGTAGAGAGATATCTCCCGTCAGCAGCACTGCAGCATTGCTCCTGTGTTGACCAGAGGAGGTTGCTAGAGAGCTATGGGAGATGCTTCCCCTCACCCGGTAGCTGCCTCCTAAGTCTCTCATCGCTGATACCCCAATTCCAAGCCTCAGTCCCCAGGATGGTGTTGCCAGCCCACACCACATCCTGTTTTTCTACTTGAATGCCCTTTCAATTGGTGCTCTAATTGATGAAATGGACCCTTCAGACATGCAGCTGTTGCTCTTTTAAGCCCGGCATTAGCTGTGTCGTGTTGAATTGAGCTGAGACCTCTGGCTTCGTGTTAGCTGGGACTCTACTCAGCTTTCACAAGCTCACTTCTGCTTCTCACAGCGCCCTTGTTTTCTCCTTATCTGCAGCTCTCCCACCTCTTCCTGCACCCACCCTGCTGAGTTCTCCCAGTGCACTAACTGCATCATACGTCTCCGTAGCCATGGCAGTGTCAACCCTTGACCTAAGAACGCTG
Source organism: Tricholaema leucomelas (assembly GCA_013400475.1). Lineage (NCBI taxonomy): Eukaryota > Metazoa > Chordata > Aves > Piciformes > Lybiidae > Tricholaema lacrymosa > Tricholaema leucomelas. The sequence continues at coordinate 697,833 of WAAF01000066.1, forward strand.
CCAAACTGATGGTTTGGTGGCTGTGTTTACTTTCACCAGCACCTCTCCTGTGGCCAAGCCATCTTTGTGACTGCCCGGTCCGTCTTGCTGCATGTTGCAGGCATGGTATATATAAGGTGTTAATGTCTGCTTATGTACGTGATGCAGCCATTCAGGTTTATGTTCTGGCTTTGTTTCTGCTCTTTCCAGGGCTTTAACATCAAAAGCGTACAGTCTCAAGGCTTCAAGTTGAATGTATGGGACATAGGCGGACAGAGGAAGATCAGGCCATATTGGAGGAACTATTTTGAAAACACTGATATCCTTGTGAGTATTGGCCGCAGGTGAATGCTGTGTTCATGCAATGACTTTCCAAGGTCTCAGACAGAGAGTCAGGAACAAGTAGTGTAATGTGCCAGTCCTCAGAAACACCGTTGCCATTGTAACGAGTTATTCTGAGGGAAATGGTAAGACTGGCTGAGTGTAGTTAGAAAAATACAGTGGTGTTTGGAGAAGTCATTCAGCTGTAGGTTTTCACTTCTGCAGAATGGTGCTGCTTATAGCCAGTTCCTTACCTCTCATCTCTGTCTCCTTCAAATGGAAGAACATTAATAACTTGTAGTTTTCTCATCTATAGCTCCTTTCACTGGGATCTCTGGAGGCCTATCATGGGTGTTAGTGACTTATGCCTCATGTGTAGAGGTAGGTCAGTATGTTGCCTTTGTTTTCTAGACGAGAAAACTGAGGCATACCAGAATTGAATGCTGTGTCCAGCATCAGATAGGGGAGCTTCTGACTGAGTGACATAGATAAACGCCCTTGTCTCTTGCTTTGGTTCTTTCATCATAAGGCTGTCTTTTAATGTTTATTACATTCTTGCTGCAATTACCTTACAATTAGCTACAGATGACTACAGTTGTATTAACAATTCAGGACCTTTTTGTTTCCATGCCAGAGCACACTACCCTGGGATCCTCCAAATGCTGTCCTGACTAGTTTCAAAAGAGCACCTCTAATGTGTAACCATGTGTGTATGGATGAAGGCAGGCTGGGAACTCCAGGCCTCTCCTCATCTTAAGCAATGTTGCTTGTGAAAGCAAAGAAGAGACAAGGTCTACAAGGCTCCCACTGGAAAGCAGAAATCTCTCTTGGAGAGGTGCTCTTCCTCCCTCTAGTCGCTCACATGTACTCAATAATGTGCTGCAGCACACTTCCACATTAAAATCAGAGCAACTAGGACTCTCTGCTCCAAGGCTCAGGTCATGGCTCTGAAGCATTTAGAAAGCATTGTCCAACTGAAACTGTTATTTAAACAGGACTAATAAAACACTCAGTAATCTCTTGTGCAGATCCCCCATTTCAATCTTAGCTTGGAATCTGATTTATGAGGACAGCCACCACAACGTAAACCTGATTGGTTGCTCTTGCAACAAGTAGTAATGAGGTCTCCCTAGGGAAAAGATCTGAGTATGAGAATGTAGCAGGACATACTTCACACACTGCTCTGTGGCCATCAAGAAGAGGTACATGGCATGGCTGTGAGGTGATTTGAATCCAAGTTCTGCAGCTGTCTGTGGTGGGGAGGCAGTAGGTTTTCAGGTCAAAGTCAACACTGCAAAGCAGCAGCTAGGAGATCTATGTCTGCTATGGCAGGTGCTCAGGCTGTAGACTGTGCAACTATAACACAAAATCTGGAAAGCTCTACTGGCAAAGGCAATGACCTACCTCAGCCTATGGGCTTCCAGCCTTCCCAGTTTGTGCTGCATGGGAGGTGCAGAAGTAAAGGTGAATTTGAGGACTGAAGAAGATGAAAGCAGTTGTATTCTTTGCCTTCTGCCCACCCCATTTAAAGCAATATACAGAGAAAACCCTTCTTTTCATGGGAGTAAGAAGTAGGTAGATAGAAACAAAATCAATGTAGGAGAAGCAGCATTGTCAATTCATAGGGAATAGTTAGTGCGTGCTGTGGACCTGAGCTACCCTATCTGCACTCCTTGCTGACAGTCAGTCCCAGACTGGGAGCTGTTGGCTTCTCAGATCAGTGTTGTGCTGTGTTCATACACACCAAAACTGAGATCAAGGCTTTCTACTAGCCCTCACCTTCATTTTAACCATTAATTTTATTCTCTGACAAACCTGGTGCAGATTGTGCATCTGTAAATCAAGCCAGCTTATCTCTCATGCTATTTCTTCATCCAGTCCCACCACCTGCAATTCCTGCCAAGCCTACTTACTCCAGATTTTGTTTTGGCACATTGCTCAAAGTAAGCACCCAACTTTATGGGAATTTATTTCTCAAGCTCCATTTTTCTGACATAAAATCATAGAACTGTTCTGTTTTGGTTGGGAAAGACCTCTAAGATCATCAACTCCAACTGTTGACCTAACACCGCCATAGCCATTAAACCGTGTCCTTGAAGTGCCATGTCTATATGTTCTTTGAATGCCTCCAGGGATGGTGATGACTCCACCTCTTGGGACAGCCTGTTCCAATGCCTGACCACTCTTTCAGTGAAGAGTTTTGTCCTAATATAAACCTTCCCTGGCACAATTTCAGGCTGTTTCTTCTCATTCTGTACCTTGATGCTAGGGAGAAGAGACCAACACCCACTGCACTACAACCTCCTTTCAGGTAATTGCTGAGAGCAATGAGGTCTCCCTTTAGCTTCCTCCAGAGCCATTTCCTCAGCTGCTTCTCATACAACTTATTCTCCAGACCCTTCACCAGCTTCTTCGCCCTTCTTTGGACATGCTCCAACCGCTGTTCAATCCGATGAACTGCACTACCAAGCACCGGAGCCAGAGACAGGCTCTTGTGTGGCACTGGCCCTAGAAGGACAGTGGAGATGAGATACACTACAGTTCCCAGGAACCCCTGCTGGTGTCTTCTGCTAAACTATATTGCACAAAGCAGAAAGGACCCTCTAAAGAGTATTGAAAAGCAGGAAGTGATTGCAAATTCAAATCTATGCAGGTGCCTTTGAATGAGAGCTTGGTCTTGCATCACACACCTGTGATATTTGGAAGCTTAACCCAGGCAAATAAGGTGTGGGTATCTGGCTGATTGCATATTCAGACAGGCACCTGCAGCTATTTGGCACAGTGCTTTCTGGTTTGGAAGTAGGCACTCTGCACATACTCTACTTTCTCTGTGCTGTGCTTTTGCGGCTTTTGCCCCGAGCACTGTTGTCTCCAATTCCCATCTTGCAAAATAGCTCCCTAGCAAGGAACAGAGCGGTGCAGGAGGAAGTTTGGCTGGCACTCAGAACTCCTACTTGCCAGCCAGAGAAGTACCGTAACACGGGAGGTGCGGCCTTGCAGCTGAGGAGTAGCACTTGTGCATTGCATGCATGTGCTGCTAAGCCTCCCCTGAGCTGTCCTAAGGGAGGATGTATGAGAGTCTGCTGTCACCCCAGCGCACAACTGCCAGCCCTGCAGCTTCTTCCTTTCTTTCGCTCTTTGTTTCCTGCCCCAAATGGGATGCACGGGGGTGAGTGCTTGGGAGGGGCAGGGAGGATGGGCACAGCTGGTACAGTATCGGTGCACGTGCTTGGGATCCCATTGCGGGAGAGGCTGCGTGTCAGGCTGTGCCCGCAGGCCTTCCCCCATCACGTGGCACCAAGTGCATGCGCTGCTGACGTAGCCCCACGCAGCTGCGTCCAGCCCTACCGCATGTCCCCCAGCCTCTGTCATTATGCATCAGCCTGGCTCCGGGAGGAGTTCATACCCCAAGTGATCAGCAGAGAGGTCTGCAAGGTTGCTGGGTTACCTCCTGAGGCCTAGCACACAGATTCTCCTGCTGCGTGTTTGCTCCCATTTCAAGCAACTCTTAACACTGCATATTGAGGGAGTGCCTACAGTTTAATAGCTATTGCTGCTAGAGATCTTCCTTCCCCCTACTCTTTGGTCAGAATTGTCCTGGAAGCATGAAGTCTTATGCTGAGACTGCCTGCAAGGATGCCATTTATCTTGATGGCAGGGTGCTGTGCTCATCTATTCCCTGAAAACCAGGCTGACACTTGCTCCCTGTAAGCCACCAAAGAGCATGCAGATGACATGCCAGCAGCTTCAATCACCATTGATGGGGAATGGCAGGGACTGGAAGCAAAATGCTCAGTGTTTGTCACCGGTCTATGCACGTCTGCTGTCCTAGCGCCCTTCTCCTTCAAAAACCTTCCTGTTCTGACTAGTGGAAAAGGGAAGCCAGGCTCTTCTTGCCTGAGTGTATAGATATAGCTATGGGAAAGGACAATGGTTGGGCTTACTAATTACATGTTTAGGATGACCTCTGAGGAGGCTTTTAGCCTGTGCAGACCTAGAGCTGTCTTTGCTGAGAAGGCTCATTGGCTTTTACAGAAGGAAATCCAAGAGCTGCTTGGAGAGGGTGGAGACCTTCTCCCAAGGCAGGGATTCTGTGGGCTGAGGCATCCATCCTTCTCCATACCAGAGCAGAAGTGTCTGGCTGGGACCTTGTCATGGACCAGATGGATGGACCACCCAGCCCTGAATGGGTGGCAGGATTCTGCTGTCAGTCCTTGTGACCAGCTGCTCCCTGTCTTCTCCATCATAGAGTTATAGAACTGTCAGGGCTGGAAAGAATCTCAAGGATCATCTAGTTCCAACCCCCTTGCCTTGGGTAGGGACACCTCATACTAGATCAGGTTACTCAGAGCCCCACCCAGCCTGGCCTTAAAGACCTCCAGGGTCATCATCCTGGTGGACAAGCTGGAACTAGGTGATGGGGTCTCACAGGCTGGATCCAGCCCTCCTCCCCAGCCACTTGGTCCAGAAGGTTGCAGTAGGATCAAGGTTATTATGAGTTGGAAGGATTCTCCATAGATCAAGTCCAACTGCCCTGCCAGAGCAGGACCATAGAATCTAGTGCAGGTCGCACAGGAATGTATCCAGACAGGCCTTGAAAGTCTCTAGAGAAGGAGACTCCACAGCCTCTCTGGGGAGCCTGTTCCAGTGCTCTGTGACCCTTACAGTAAAGAAGTTCTTTCTCATGTTGCGGTGAAACTTCCTGTGCTGTAGTTTATATCCATTAGTCCTTAACATGTAGGATCATGTGCTGGAGAGGAATTCAATGTCCCCATATGTTCATCTGCTCCCAATGTGACATTGTATGCCTTGGTGGCTTATTGACTAGGTGATGTGTCTTACTTGAGGGCAGCATGGTGTAGTCACACCAGTGCAATGCTTGTACACTCTTCACTAGGGTGAAAGACCATGTCTGGCTCCCCAGTTTTTGCCCTTCTGTACTCAGCTTCCAGTTATTTGAGAAGATACCAGGCAGTCTTCTGTTCTCTTCAGATAATAGATGCTGTGGAGGTGGTGAGAGCATCCCCCATGCTGCCTCCAGCTCTTTCCTGATCCTCCCAATGTGATTGCCCACTCCCTCAGCTTTAAATAAGGAGGTTCCTTTCAGAACGTCACCAAGTTTTGTCAACATTTGCTATAAATAATATCAGGAGTCTTTGTGGCCAGAAGTGTAGTTATTAGGCTCAGCTTACTTAAATACGTGACACAGTGGAACAGTGTCTGCTGGGAGAGTAACTTTCCCTCTCATTTCTCTTTCAGATCTATGTCATTGACAGTGCAGATAGGAAGAGGTTTGAAGAAACGGGTCAGGTAAGTTACTTATGCCCAGCTTCCTTTGAAGTCGCTCCCTGCTTCTGAGTGCCCTTTGCACACAAAAGTTGGGAAGATGATTTTGTTGTTTATGAGGGAAATTTGCATTTCAAGAGAGACTTGCCTTTCAACATCAATGCAGATTATTTTGGTAGATGCAAAAAGGAAGGAAAATAGGTAGCCTAATTCCGTTTAAATGGAACGGTTTTCATTAAAGTTATACAATAATAGCAAATGGAGCCCAATACTGAGAGCAAAAACTTCTCTGAGTCCTTTAAACCTTGCCAAACCAAGACCCTGAGGAATCCTGTTTTCTTATTTACGAAGCTGAAATGGAAATCATATTGACTTGATTGTCTTTTGGATGTAATTAAAAAAAAAACAACCAACAAACAACCAACTTAAGAACTTTGTAACTAGGACTGGCCAGGAAAGAAGATTTCCGTTTTGTGAAGTTTGGATGTTTTGTAATGTTTTGTGATTTTAGGATGGAACAAAAATAGGACTTTTGAATTTTCTTGTGTGAAATTCAGAAAATGAGGCTGTTCCAAAATAGCAAGTAACAGATTTACTCCCCAGAAGTTGGAGGTTCAGTTTAAAGCCCTCTCTTTGGCTTCATTTGAAGGAGGCACTTTATCTTTCTCCTCCCGAGTATCATGGGCACACCCTAACAGCAGAAAGATTGGTTGTTCTAGGGCTGAGGGGGAATCTTAGCCCTAGTGGAGCTGTTTTATTTTCTATCAGTAATTAAATGCTCGTTGGGCAAAAGGGAGGGAGAGGCAGCAGAAGCCCAGAGCACTTGCCTGAGTCAGGCGGTGTCAGCCTGGACCCCTCACATTTCCGCAAACACTTTTGGTTTCAATAAATCATCCGTGTCAGATGAAAGACCCATTTTGTGGAAACATTCCTGGTCAACTCTGTTTATAACTCCATTCTCTCATCCTGGTTTCCAAACCAAGCATTGCTTTTGGGGGGATGGAGTCAGATTTCCCTGCAGTTTAGCATCTCCCCGACTGCACTCATTTTATCCATACGTTTCTAGCCACTGGATGAAAAATGTCAGGAGAGTATCTGAGAGGATGAGATCTTTCTCGCTAAATAAGGAGTCCACAGAAGTCTCATCTACCTGCAAGCAGTCCCCCCGGGTTCAAGTTCGGCTGGGGAAATGGCTTGAGACTCTGCTTGCTTCACGTGAAGCCATTACACAATCCTAGACATGAAGTGTTTCAGCTGTTGTTGCTCCACTGCAGATTCAGATTTGAGCTAGTAAAACAATCTCTTTGAGTCACACAGTTTTGGATGAACCATTTCTCAAGATGCCACCCAAGGTGCACTGTGCATATGGAGCCAAGATCCAGATAGTAAAGCTGACCTAGCTTGTCTTCAGATAGCCAGTGCCTTCAAAAGCAGTATTTTCTTGTGGGAGGGAGAGTTCTGTTTCTGGGGAAAGAAACAGTCCTCTCCCGCTCAAATTGCAATGTATAAAACTTGGAACAAAGCCCTGAAACTCATTATTAGCAAAAATGCCAGGGCTGGTGTCAACAGTTGCTCAGGTGCAAATGCCAGTCAAGCAGTAACTTCAGACAGATTCCTCATACTGCCAATTTACATGGATTTTGCTGTTTCATCAGTTTTGATCTCCTAGCAGCAGGGACTGGCAAAACACAGAGTTGTAGCCTTTAAGGCAACTGCTAATTTCAGACCAAGATGAAGATTTTTGTAACCTGTAATTGGAAGAAATAGCTTTTGAACCTTGGGCAGAGATGATTGTATACATTTTTGCTCTCTTATAATAAGATCTAGGTTTCAGTGGAACACATTCTTCCAGCATTTGTCCTAAATATATTTCTAATTAGAGACAACCACTAGTGGTTGAAGGTTTTCTTCCCTTCCCTTTCTCCATCCTCCCCTCATCCCACTCCATTGTAAATGATATAGGAGCTGGCAGAGCTTTTGGATGAAGAAAAGCTCAGTGGAGTCCCCGTGCTCATATTCGCTAACAAGCAGGATCTGCTGACGGCTGCCCCTGCTTCAGAGATTGCCGAGGGACTGAACCTACACACGATCCGGGACAGAGTCTGGCAGATCCAGTCTTGTTCAGCTCTCTCAGGAGAGGGAGTACAGGTGAGGCTCTGGAAAAGTCTTGCTGTGCCAGCAGGCCATCTGTAAGAGATTGTTGTCTGTTGATCTTGCAGGGTGGGGCTGGACCGGCTGCCTCATGAAGGAGGGTCAGCACAGCCAAACCCTTGCAGCACGGAACACGGGGGCCATGTATCTCATCGCCTGTGCAAAGGGAAGGGGGAGCTGTGGGCCCTTGTGATCCCTCCCTCCCCTGGTAAAGGGGAGAGTAATTGCCTCCCCACTCAGGACCCCTTGGCTGGGCCAAATGAAGACATTGATTTATTTCAAAGAGACTGCTGTCAGGTTAATCATTTTCACAAAACAAATTGTCTTTTGCTATTAACCCCTTTGACTGTTACAAGTGTGCACTTTAGAAATCTGATTTACCTTCACTACTAATGTTGTTTGGCATTTTGCTCAACCCAGGCGCCAGAGAGAAACCGATCAATTTTTCTGATCAGGAGAAATGCGAGAGTTGCACGCAGGGCAAGGACCACTTCTAACGGGCAGCAAAACCTCACCAAGGGGTTGAAATGCGTTCCTGTGCTGAACTGCGGTGCTTGTGTCTTGGGCTCTCCTCCTGTAGCTGGTTTCTGCAGTACAGTAGCTCTTTGTAATGTAAATGGCACCTAGGTTTGTTTATTTCGGTCTCAGGCTTTCCTGAATTAATGAAATATTTGCAGTGCTTGCAATCTGAGCAGTCAGGCGTCCTCCCTTCACTGATATTTAAAGAAACAGAATAGTGAAGATACTTATCTTCACTGCAGTTCCAGTAAAACCTTATTTGCAGATGCTCCAGAGCTGTTCAGGATAGTCAGATCTCAAGCTGAGTTTGAAGAGTTGCAGAAGCAGTGGGCAGTTAAATGGCAGATGAAATGCAGTGTTGACAAGCGCAAAATAATGCACATGAGGAACAACAATCCTAACTATACACGTGTTGATCAGCTTAAAATTAGCTGCCATTACTCAGAAGCAGATCACTGGGAGCAGCAGCTTACTGCTTATCAAAAGCCAGAGTGAAAAATCAAACACTAGAGAATTATCAGAAAGCAAACAAGAGACATCCCAGAAAACATTTCTTGTGTAGCAGAATAAAGGCATGGTGGGCCCATAGGTTGAACATGGCATTCATTTCTTCCTCTGCCCCATCTAAAAAGATTCAAGCAGTAGTAGAAGCTTAGATTCCAACAAAAAATCAGGTTGAAGAGTCTCCAGGAGATCTGTAGATCAACCTCATTTTTAAACCAGGGCTGTTTTGTCTAGAGGAGGTTGCTGAGGACCTTGTCCAATCAAGTTATAGATATCTCCAGACATGAAGAATCTACAGCCTCTCTAGGTAACTTCTTCTAGCACTTAACTACCCTCATAAAAAAAATATTGTCCTTATATCTTCTAAGAATTAGTAGGAAATTGAGAATCCTCTGTTGAGAATGATCAGTAGCACAGAGCAGCATCTGTGCACAATCATGGTAAATAAATTAGGACCTGCAGGTTGGAAGAGAGAGGACAGAAAATAGGAACATCTTCAGGATTTATTAAATAAGGTATAAACACGTCAGATAGACTATATGCTGATTTTCATGTTGCTAAAGGAAGGGTGTTCCTAATGGAATAATTGGATAACAGCTTAAAAGAAATCAAAAGAAGTGCTTCTTTGTGAGTTGTGTAATTAAACTGCGGATCTCATTGGCACAGGATGTTGTGGAGACCAAAGGTATTAGTTGGTTCAGAAAAGTACTAGGAGAATTTCTGAAGGGAAATATAGGCAATCACTGACCACTAAGATCTGGAGGCATTTTTGAATGAGGAACAACTTTGGTCGTGGACTGTGAGAGAAGAATAGAACAAGGGAGATCCTCTTCTTTCAAGTGTTTGTTCCCTTGTCATATAGAAAGAGAGTGCTGGCCTGAATGGACCGCTGGTCTGACCAGTACAGCAGTTCTGATGTTCAGACCTAAATATAGTAGATAGTGTCTGCCAAAGGGCCTTTATTTAGGTAACTAAGATAGAAATTAGCTCATCCGTGTTGTAGCCAATCTTGTGGAAGGCTTCATCTCTAATCTTTTATTTCAAAGTGGTGATGTTAGAAGGAAGTGCCTTCCACAATGGCTGTGTATATTCATGTCCAAAGAAATGTGATGAGGAAACTGAGGCTGCTCTTCACAGGGTTGCAGGCAGGCATCGGTCACCTTCTTCCCTCTTCCAGGCCCTCCCCTACTTCATGGAAATCCATGTGAGCTCTCTAGATGAAATGCAGGGACACATGTTGGATGTAGAAGAGCTGAATGATGAAAAGTGTCACTTTCTGTTTATGTGGTTTGAACAGTGTCTCCTTCTCAAGCTGACCTGTGGGCACACTGTTGATAGCTCCTTAACTGTGCCTTCTCCTTCAACTACAGTGCATTCCTCTACGTTCAATAGAGTGAAGTATGCAGCCACACACCTTTACCAGGGAAATGAAATCTGCTGCTACATTCTTCACTTCCAGAAAACAGTAGACAAGACCTAAATAAAAGTATTTGCAGGCCTATATATTTTGTTCATCGTGCTTATCTAGACAAATTAATTTAGATGCAGGCCAGATAACATCCCGCTTTGTTGTCTGCAGGCTCATTGCCCTCAATACTGCAGCTTATTCCATGAATTATTATTGAAGAATGGTCAGGGGAGTCACAAACTCTACAGCTTATAGGAAAAAGAGCTCCTACGCTTCTCTCTGCCGTAACTCCAGTCCTGTCAAATCAGACTGCAAGAATGCCAAGCTATCTGTTTTCTTGAAAGTTCATCAAGTAAAATTATTTCTCAGGTGGCTTTTAAACTAAACCTGAAGTGGCCCAGGAAAAAGTGGTGTCTGCAGTCCTAGGACTCTAAGGGAGAGGTCAAGATGCTCAAAATTTAGGGGAATCAAAGAAGGACTCATTTAAAGAGTGAGATTAAGAAAGATGTTTTTGAGGATTGTAGTACACAGCATCTCTTCCAGCAGCTCAGAATGGGACCTCTTCCTGTGTAGTTAAATCTCAGGTCACTGCTTTAAGGACTTTAAGAAATGGCAATGAGTGACAACAAAATAAATGTAGACATGGAAGCAGCAGGTATTCAGAAGGAAGGACAAGAAACAAACACACTGACCGTCACTGCTGCTGGAATATATTAGCTAGAGTGAAACTGGAGACATTGCTGATGGATTTTGCAAGGAAAAGTAGTGGCATATCTAGTACTGAGTACATGAAGGAACAGACTTCATAGAGGAAGATTTTTGTGGTAACTTGAAGGAATAGCAATGAGCAAAGATAAATAATGTCAATGTATGAAGGAGAAATAGTTTGAAGGTCATTTAATTAGTTTAGCTGCTAGCACCATGGTGTATAGAATTGGGTAGTTAAGACTGGGGATTTCAAGGTTAATGAGATTAGATTATGGTTAATAGAATGATATAAATTTAGAGAATTTAACTATTATTTGAAATGGGTTATTTAATAAAACTGTTAATTAAGGAGGGAATCCTATTGCCGTCTTCTCTTTTAACTGTTTGGGACTCTGGAAAAAGAGATCTAGCAATGTCCTGGGTAGGCTTAGAAGAGACGTGAGAGAGTTAACTGTAAACTTCATGTCATCTCCTCTGGATGCCAGCTGGTAGCCCCTGTTTGCCAGCTGAAGACTTCATTTCCTCCTGACTGCAACCATGGGCAGCATTTCTCCTGTTTGTCAGAATTTGTGGTGCAGTTGAGGGAGGAGTGGCATCCTGCATGCTTAAGGCTTTTTCAAGCAAAATGTCTGCTTGGAGCTGATGTTACCCTTCAGGCCTGGTTAGGAAAGCAGGAAAGCCTTTCTTCCCACCACTGCCATTTGTATTCTGCCTGTGGAGCAGAGCCTTGCACCAGCTTACACTGAGACCCTTGCATAGGGTATAGCAAGTGAAGAAGGTGATCACCAATAACAGCAGAGAAACCTAAAGGAGCTACTTGTTTGCCTCACAGTAGTTCTCTGGTGCTAGGCAGGCTCTCTTAGGATTGTATTTTGTGGCCAGAGCTCCATGTGTAGTTCCAGGCATGTGAAAGCTTTAGCCAGGATAGGGTGAGAGCAGGCAGGACTCCTCTGCTTTGCAGCCTGCCCTCTTGCTGGAGCTGTTACTTAGGGGCCAGGCTATGTGTCATAGTTCTGCAGCTTGTTTTTTGTCGGAAGCAAGAGTCTCCCATCAGGGCATCAGGAGCTCAGCCTCTTCCGAGGAGTCATCCTCCAGAACGATTCTGCATTGTATTGTGTCTGGAGTCTCCCAGGTATAATGGCCCCCTGGAGACCATTAAAAGCCTGTAGAACTGAGAGTAGCCACTACACTTCTCTAATTTATGCCAGAGCTGGTCTGGCCCAAAGGATTGTGGGAAGAGATGAGCCACCTTCTCCTCCCTGCCCAGCTGAGAATGAAGCCCAACACCCAAGTTATACTGATGTTGAAATTCAGCACTTCCATGAGGGAAAGATTCAATACAGGGCTGCCCTTAAGGATGTCTTAGCCAGTGCAGGCTGGCTGAGGATATGCCACATCTTAAGGTTCTGGGGCTACTTGTAAATGTGATTTAAAGGAATTCCAGGGACTGCAACTCTCCTAGGGCAAGCAGAGCCAGTGCTGGTTGAGGAAAAGCAGCCATGTTTGCAGATTACGGGGTGCAGTGGTGTGATTTTTAAGCAGAATAAAGGAGGACTCTACAGCACTGTGTCAGGGTTGCAAGGTCTCAGAGCACAAAAGGAAAACTTGCACCCAGACAAAAACAATGGATAATGTACTTGCAGGAGCCTGTAAAAGCCACTCTGTATCATGACTGGAGGTGCAAAGGAATGGCAGATAATGAAGGTACAGTCCTAGCTGTGCAAAGGGAGAAGAAAGTGACAGCTAAAATAACACATACCAAAAATGCTAGAGATGGAGAATTTTTGCACTTGCCTGACCCAATTTGTTATGGCAGACAGAGGATTACATGAAAGGATTAAGTTTCGCTGTCCTTAAGGTCACATTAGGGGTCACAAGTTTGTGGCCTTGCCTGATCCCTGGCTTGCAGGGGAGCCGAAATCGGGAGGCTTTTTATGGGGTGGAAGGGAGTTGTTCACTGTGTCTGAGGTAAGAATACTTCACTCCCATAACTGCAAAGCTGATAATGCAGGGAATAAGCAAGCAGTGGCCTAACCTTAAGCAGGACATTTAATTTTTCTCTACCAGTCCTTTCCCAAAGGGTGTTCAAATATGACTCCCTTGGCACAAAGGAAGATGTGACTACAGCAAGGTGGGGTTGTGCTGAGCAGCATTTCTCTGCAAGAAGCGTTATCCTCTTCCCTGGAGTTCTCTCGCTTTGCTTTGGTAAAGTTTACTAGCTGCTTGTTAAGGAGCTAAGAAAGCCAAAGCTGAAAGATCTGAAATCCTTCCCTGGCTAAGTTTTCCCAGGGTTGACTTGAGGCTGGAATACTAATAGTGTATCTGTCTCCATCCTCAGAGTACCTGCCAATGTCTCTGTGTCTCAACAAAGCAGCCCAAGGACATCTATCAAGATCTAAATGTTACTGTAGGGATTGTACTTCCTGCACAGAGCCATCTTTTAAGCATGCAGATATAGGGACAGAATGCGTAGGGACAAAGGATGACAACAGCAGACTCCTTGTGGACTTGACTCTTTCAAGCAACATTTCCTCCTTCCTGTGCCTTCCCCATAGCAGCTCTTTGTGTTCTCGGCAGCCTACCTGGCTTTCACTTATCTTGCCAACCCTCCATCCTGCTTTAAACTTTAAACAGAAAAACTACAAACATACCTTTTAGTTTCTCTGGCTTTCCTTATCATGTGCTGTTCTCCAAAGCATCTGGGTATGCTTTAGAACACTGCCAGCCCTGCCCCCCCCAACCCTAAGAAAGTTAGTCCAGAAGCTATGGCTGTAGCTGCAGTATGGCTGAAAACAAGGAATGTGCCTTACACATACCAATTCGATACAACACCAGTAGAGCCAGAGACAATTCATTTTTTCTTTATCATTGCCAGGCAGGAAGGTATTTACAATTAAATGTAATTTTCCCTGACAATTAACCCATGTCAGAAGAGAGTTTGAAAATCCATTCCTACTTTAAAAGTTCAGTGACCTACTTAGGTATTTCAAGCCTGTTTGGAGTTCACCTTTCCTCTCACATTTTGCTATGTCATTCTTTTGCCCTCATTATATGCTTGATGCAGTCAGGCTCTCAGCCATGGTAAATCCCATCATAAACTCTGCTTTATGACACTGGCCGTGCTGGTGCTGAAACGCTCCTGTCTTTCCCCTTCCCCAGCTCCCACATGGAAGCAGGCAGTTTTAATCACTGTGAATTCAGGTTGTGGTGAGATTAGGTAGAAGATAGGATGCGTATTTGTTGTTTTGCAGTGATGTATTGTTTCTGGGATTACTGTGCTGAATAGCAGAGGGTGTCAGCTGATATTTATTACTTTAAGCTGTCTCAGCTGTTCTGGTTCAGCAAATAAACCTACATTCAAAATGAATGAGGAGCTCTGCTTGCCTTGTATGCCATGATGTGTGCAAATGTGATTATTGCTTCCGAGGCAAGGGAAGCTGAAATCGTTGTGGGAGCATTTTTAGTTATTTATTTATTTTTACTCTTTGCAGGCAATCATGCAGATTTCTAAAGCACACAATCAAGCCAAAGGCTTGACACCTCTCCTCCTAGCCCCATTGTTAAGCCCTGGCATTCCTCATGCTGGGAGTCGCTGGCTCCCTCTCTCTCTAAAGTGATAAGGTTTAAACCACGCTATTGATTGCTTAAGGCATTACATGTTTTACACCTAGGTTATCAGTGTTATTGAAAGGGGAAGACACAAAGCTACTGGGCCTTAAAATGAATCTACCTCTCGTCTTTTCCCATTTGCTCTGAGGATTTCAGACAATTTGTTTTACACTGATCTCTGCTGTGGAGATAAATAAATGAAACTGGAGACATCAACCCTCCCCAAGGTTAGAGTTAGAAGTGTTATTAGTATAGGGCCTCATGTGCACCCCAGCACAAGCTGGGCTCTCTTCTTCTTTATTTAACGCAGCAACAAGAGCTGATTTCAGAAGTTGCTGCTCCCCTTCAGATAAGAAGTGTCACATAGCGCAGCTATCAAGGTGAATTGGTATTTTCAAGTGAGAACCTCTCTGCTTCTGATTAAGCCCTGAGGACTCCCTCTCTTCTCTCTTAACTCTTTAGCTCCCCTCCGACTTGGTCGTCTTGGTGACTGAGGGACAACACAGAGGCATGGCAGTGCATCTCTGCTCACCACAGGGGACTGCGGTGCTGTGCCTTTGGCTGCCTGTCCTTGGGGCAGCTGAGGTCCTTGGCAGCCTTTTGGCAGTTTGGGGACAAGGACATAGGAGGTGCCGATCCAAAAGCTGTGGCCTTGCTTAGGGGCTAACTACCCTGTTAACGATGCAGAAATGACCATTGCATCGAGTGAAATCCCTGGGGCACGTTTGACCAATTTCCAAGCACAAAGATGAGCCATTCTCCTCTCATGCCCAGAACACCATCTACCTTCTTTCTGTCCTCAGCTTCCCTGTCAGCAGAGATGCCTCATAGGTGGGGTAGAGGTAATGGATTTGATGGAACACAGGTACAAGGAGACAGTGCATCTTGCACTGTGTCGTGCACATCTCACAACAGATAAATGACAGAAGCAGATGAAATGTCACTTTGCTCTTCAATGGCATATCCCATTCTGGGATCTCAGCGATGAACTCATGACTTTGGTACTCGCAGCACAAGGGCTACCATCCTGCTTGCAGTGGTCAGAGATGTTGTGCACATGGTTTTATGGAGATACGCAAAAGAGTGTATCAGCCTCTTAAAACATGTGGTCACTGCTTCTTGCCGAACCTGTGTGGAACCCCTGAGGGCCCATTTTCTGTGAGTCCCTGAGGAACAGAGTCCAGATTCAGTTGTTGCAGTGGTTTTCGTGGCTCTGGATTTCGAGGCTTGCAGCTGAGCAGAGAATTACAGCTGTATTCTGAACATGAGGCTGACCATGTAAGACACAGCCCCCTGAAATCCATGGTCTCAAGGAGAAGGTGACTTGCCCGAGGTTATGCAAATCATCTGTAGCTGAACCTGGAACTGAGCCTTCCTCTGTCGCTGACGTACCTTGACTGCAGAGTGATCCTTTCTCAAAGGACACGATGAGACAGTGATACTTCTTATGGTCAGATGAAAGATTTAATAACCTCTGTGTGACAACATCTGCCGAGCAAGGAAGCTCCTGTATTTTTAACCCACGGCAGTTCTGGCACAGAGGGCAGGTGGGGGGTAGATGAGGAGGAATGTGGCGCTTGCCGAGCGGTGGGCGAGTGGGGCTGAGGGATTCCTTTTCCCTTTGCTTGACTAACATTACCTTTCTCTGTCTGAAGGACGGCATGAATTGGGTGTGCAAAAATGTCAGTGCTAAGAAGAAATAAAGCATTCTGAGCTGCATGGAAATGGAGGAGCAGTGGGAGCAGAATTCTAGCCCGAAAACACTAATTTGCTGCTTTCTGACCAAATGTTTTTCCATCTGTGCACAGCTACAGCTGTTAAAAGGGGAAAAAAAAAAGAAAAATAGGAAGAAAATGGGAACAACATTGGTTAAAACCTACTGCTGGATTTGGAACTTGACCTGCTCTTTATTGGTCTCAGTTTTTATCCCAATAAAGGAATGATATGTTTCCTCCGTATGCATAATAGTATTAAATGCTAATTAGCAAGCAAGTTTGTTTGTAAGCAGGAGCAAAACTGTGATTCAGTGTGGAGCAGGAGTGGAGAATTACTGCAGTTGCTTAGGTTCATAGGACCTGCCCTATACACATGGGTTTGTGGTTGCTGAGGACACGCTCAGGTGTCAGTCACAGCTTCCCCTCCGTGACAGATAAAATCCAGTTGTGTTACCAATTGTGGGTAGTTTCTTAAAATAAAGCTGCTAAGGAGTCATTTTTGTAACAAGGGTAGATGATTTCCACATACTTGTATAGCCATAAAAGAGGAGTTTGATCATAATGAGGCACTGTTGCATCGCAACACCGCTGTAGAAGGGAGAGAAGGGTTATATGTGTATGACTGAAGCTCTTTACAGTTGGAATAATGCAGGATGAGTGTGCCTAGGGCTTTTCTCACAGCTGAAGGAGAATTTAGCCCATCATTTCACCGTGAGCCAGCAAAAACGTGGTTCCTGTGTTCAGCAAGTTCCATATGTGAGATTGGTCTTGATTTTGAGCAATCCCTGTTGTTTTTCCCTCCATGTTAAGGCAACTCTGCAGCAAAATGCAATGAAGTCCATGATTACTTTCTAGAATGAGATACCAGGTCCCAGGTTTCCTTTTTGAAGCGTGCACAATACATTCTTCTACCCCTCCACACACCCCTTGCTTGGCAAGACTGCCCCATAGCAAGCTGTCTGTCCAGGGCCTGAAGTCCGCCCCAGCCTGATGCCAGCTGTGGATTGCCCTAGTGCAGGGTGAGGAGCTTGATGAGCAGCAGATGGAAAACACTCTTTGAAATGAGGATTCATCCTTCCCCAGACTGGCTTTCTTCTAACGGTGTAGTTGCTGAAAGAGGGAAGAGAACATGTTTTCCAGCTCCTCATCCCCGATTCAAATCTAACCCCAGCTGACTGGGCAGGAGTCATTAGCACGCCAAAGCAGTCATGTCCTGCATGAAGTGAGCTTGGTGACTCCTGGGCCAGTTTCTAATGCACAGATGGTAAAATAATCCCAGTGCCCTGCTTGCCAGCTTTGTTTGCTGCCTGCCTGTGAAAGGCCAAAGAATGACTGGGGACTGCATTGCCCCTTCCACCTCTTGGAGACAGAGCGAGGGGCAGCGTGGGGAAAGCTGCATGTACTACAGCATGTGGCTTTACCACGCGTCAGCGAGTTGACTCATGGACCCAGGCAGAAGGCTGACACCCTTGGTGCTCCCAGCTCTTTGCTCCTCCCTTCCTCTGGACGTCTCCACCTTAGGGCAGAAACATCTGCACTGTATGTGAAGCAGCCCTTGGCTGCCTATGTTGCTGCAGCCCTGCAGATTTAAATCATCTGAGGCTTATACTGGGTAGTGTGTCGTCCCCCCCCCCGCCATCCCCATACATCGGGAGGCACAGTAGCAGTTCAGGGGTTGATCGGCATATAGTTCAGCTGTCTGCTGTGGCTGGGGGCAGGGGGACAGCTGGGAGAGCAACTGCTTTAGCAATCCAACTTTAATCTGCCTGCGTCTGTGAGTCAGCACCCTCTGAGTGCATCTGTCTCCAGCACCGAGGCAGGACATGCATGCTGGAGTAGCACAGCCTTGCTTTAAAGAACAGACGACTGGAGGGGGAGAAGGAGCAGGCTGAAGTGCGCTGTTAAGCAATCGCTAATGACACGAAGTGAAACACTCCAGCTTTGCATGGATTGAGTAAGAAATCCTAAGATGAGGAGAAATGTTCATTTAAACGTAGCTCGTTCAGTGACTCCTCATCTGCAACAGCTTATTGGGAACCCCAGGAATCTGAGCACCGCCTGTTCCTGGGTCAGCCCAAGAAAGAGAAAAGGCAGCAGCACTTTTTCTGTGCACTTAATGCATTTGCCCTATCCAAACACCCTGAAGAACTGCAGCCCTTCCTTGCATGCACACTGTGCTGGCCCACTGGCAGAGCTTTGTGACAGGTACTCTTGAGCTTTGGATTTGCCCACACTGCGTGCCAGATGCAGAGTGAAATGCTTGGGTACCTCTCCCATGGCCCAGGCAGGACAGAGTAAAATCAACTTGGGAGCTTAGGCTTTGATCCTTCTCACTTGCAGGGGATCTGAGTTTGTGCTTCCTTGCTGCCTGTTTTTATGCCAGTGTCAAACTGACACCCCGCCTGTGCCGCAGCTAGCTTTCTGGATCCAAAATGCATCTGGGAGTTTAATCTGTTTTTTTTTCAGACTCACTTTGGTTAAACTTGGAAATGTGTGTGAAATAAATATATGTAATTTTCCTAGTGCTCCAGTTTGAAAGAGAAAATTGATTGCCTTGCTGAACTCAGGATCCTGAAGCGTTTGCTGGCTCATTGGTTATGTTTGCATGTATTGGTTGTGTGCATTTGTACCAGCCTTGTCATCCAGGTGGTTGATTTGGTTTACCTGTGCCAGGTAGTGAAAGAGGAACACCATGACAGAGCGAGCTGTGCTGTGAGGATGAAGGTGGAGGGTTAAAATGACCGTGACTTAAATAAATCACCCTGCAATGATGGCTGTAAATGCTCCTTGTATTGTAAACATCTCTCTCTGTGCATCCACCTGGTGAGAATGTAAAAGGATTTGAGATTCTGTTCACTTGCCTCGCCTCATCTGAATGCATTTACATCCGCTCTACCCCACTGCGGGGCTCTAGTCCCTTCTCAGCACCTGGCTAACTACCACCTGTACAACTGTCTGGGGCTAGCTAAAAACGCCCGCCGCCCCTCAGCAAAACCTCTGCTCCTCTGCCCCAGCCTTTCAGCTCCTCTTTGGTTTACCGTAATTGCATACGTGAGGCTTTGTCCTTCCAACTCTGTCTGGTTTGCCCTCCTTTAAGCGAGATTCGGGAGAAGCAAACCATCTCATTGGTATGGGTGGAGCTCCGCCGCACGTCGCATCAATTCATAGATTTTTAAAGCCAAAAGGGACCGTTAGGTTCCTCTCTGCTGACCTCCCGCATAACACAGCCCATTAAACGCCACCCCGCCAGCACCATGGCTTGCGGTTGAATTAGAGCACCTCTGGTAGAAAGGCACCGGGCCTTGATTTAAAGGCTTGGAGTGACAGACAGATACACCCCAGACCTCCAGAAGTTTGTTGCAGGGGTTAATTCCCCTCCCAGGGGGAGTTTGTCTTGCCTCTCTTTCACATCATTAAATTTGTCTTTACCTTCGTGATAGGTAAAAGATGCCTCTCCCGCTCCTGTGTCTTCTCAGACAGGGGGAGGTGATGGAGAAGTGAAATTCTCCAAGGGCACATCAGGAAACATGGGGGCAAGCCCTTACTCCGACCACGAGTGCTGGACATGGACACTCGTGTTCCGTCCCTGCCGCAGCTCTGAGGAGAGCCTCTCTCCTTTCCCTCAGTGCTTACCAAAGCCTCATGCAACCTCCTTCCGTTGCCCCCGCACCAGTGCTGCCCCTCGCAGGTCAATGCCCTGTTCCTTTGTCTCCAGTATAACTGATTACCAGATCGTTTTGCTGAGTGGAGACCGAGCCACTCTCGCTCAGCCCCTGCTCTACAGGGCTCCCTCCTCTGCAGAAGCAAAAGCTAGCGGCTGTTGCATTCCCTGGGCCAGCCAGGTCCACAGAAGCTCTTTCTTTTATGTTCCCTTTTTGAATTTCACCAAAAAGGGGTCTTTGCAATATCTGCTCATGTTGTCAGTGTGTACTTTAGGTGTCTTTGTCAAAAAAAAAAAAGAAAAATAAAGTTTAGTAGAAAGACAACCTGTGTTTAGGGTGTGATCCTTCTCCTTCCACAGGCTCCTTCTCCCCACAGCCAGTTTTCCCTGCGGGCAGTAGGGGACTGCCACTTCCCAAAGTGCCACCACCCAGCCCATAAAGCTGCTTTTCCACTGGTCCACTCTGCCTCCCCACCAAGTACAGCTGCTGGTACTAGAAGTGGATGGCGCCGTTGGCAGAAGCCTTTTCTCTCTGGAATCTCACTTGTGCAAAACTACCAGAAAAGCCATCCGTCGAGAACAGCAACCTTTGGGAGGACCTTCTTGTTTCAAAAATAATTTTGTAGGTTAAAAACAAACAAAAAAAAAAAAAAAAAAACAAAAAAAAAAAAAACCAAAAAAGTGTGACATGAAGCATGCTCCCCACTGACCTGGCAGGAAGGGAGAAGGGGAAAAATAAAAGCAACGGAAGATTTGGGTTTGGTACAGCGAAGTGAGCTCTGGAGGGGCTTTGGAGGAAGGGAAGCAAATTCTGGGCTTATATCTTTCCAACCAATTTGACTCCTGCACCGAGGATGAGCCAAAATGTGAGAAACTGTTGGAGCTCTTTGGAGCATCAGCTCCCTCCCTGCACGGCCAGGATGCCTGCAAGGCTGTCAGAGCTGCTGGACAAAAACATTACAGGCGGCCACACTTCATTTCTTTTCTCTCTTTTGTTTTTTTATGGCCTGCTGTATACCAACTCCTGGTATTTTTTCAGCAAAGTCGGAAATACTTTTTCATCTCGTTTGCCTAATGGATTGGATGCGAAAAATGTTTCTCTGGCAAGTGAACGCCCTGAGAGTTGTTTGACTTGTCACGACATTATGTATCGGCCCCTGCGGCCCCCTGCCCCCGGAGCCGCCGCGCTCCCCCTCTCCTGTTGCTGTTTACAGTGGGACTCGGCGTAATTTATGTGGAGGCTGCGTGTGACCTTGCATGCGTCTGCCGGAGCGAACCGCAGCGCCCTTCCCTGCGCCAGCCCCGCTTTGCATTCACAGGACGAATTTAGCGCTCCCGATGGGACCAGAAACAGAGTGGATTGGATGTGTGTAGGGGGGGGGAATCCACGGCCTGATGGAGAAATAAACGCTGAGCTTCTTTCGTTACTCTCTGCTCAGCTTTATTTCCCTGTTGTTTAAGGCCTCGCACCCCCCCAGACTGCCATTATCAGAGCAGAGAAATCGTCTTCAGCTTCAGAGATGGAGATTTCAACCTTCACTTTCTCGCAGCGAGGGGCACACATCCGTGAGGGGCAACCAGCCCAGCGACCACAGCAGTGCTCCAGCCATGCTGCCCACCCACCCAGGCACCTGCCTAGATGCTGCACTGAAGCTTTTTACATTTCCTTTTATTTTGTTTTAGTGGAAACAAGTTCGCTCTTGGCTAAACTGCAGCTCCGGGCTCACTTGGCTGAATTTGGGCTTGTTGGATTTTTTATTGCAATCTGTTCACTTATTTCCCTTCCCGGCACCGATTGGAAGCAAAACTCCTGTAAAGCTGCAGTCAGGCTGTGCCTGTGCCGGGGGACACAGAGGCTGGCTGGGAGCAGCACAGGGTCAGGGGGGGTATACCCCTTCCACGCTTCCTATTTCGCTGGCTGGTTGAGATGCAGATCTCTACCCTTTTTAATGAGAAAATGAAAAATACATAAATAAAACCCCGGTTGGAAGAGGAAGGCTCAGCAGGAGCTCCTCTGCTTGTGACATCCTGTGATCGCGCAGCTCCGAGCTGCAGCCCTATGGGCAGCACAGCCAGGCAGCCAAACACAGCCCTGAATAAATAATCCTACAAGGAAGGGAAGCTGTCAGGTAGGTTAGGGCCCAGGTCTGAGCTGCATTAGGAGCTGGCAGCAACGCCCTGCAAATAAATCATCTGGATGAGAGGTATTTTTAAATAGAAGTTGTCCTTGCAACCTTTTGTGCTACCGGTGGGAGCTGAAGCCTGCAAGCTTTTGAGGCTTTCTGGCTGGCAGAGGAAAACTGGCAAGGGCATGGGAAGCTGGGGGGGCGACACTGCTGGAGAGAGCAGGTACCCCTTATGCTGTGAGCATTGCCTGTGGGCTGGGGACACAGTGCAGTTTGCAGTCTGTGACAGCTGGGTCCCAACTGACCAGGCAAAGCTCGGCATCTTGGAGTGGCCAAACCAGCTGTCTTGCCCTGGCTCCACCGCTCTCCCTGATGTCAGACAGGAGGATTTAGATGTATTTCCAGTTCATTTTTATAGCTGGCACCTGTGAGACCAGCACCAGGCAGTGATAACCGAGGAAGCCACTACGTGGGGGGGCTGAGATAATGGCATGGGCACAAGAGATGTAGTCTGTAGGAATGGGGAAGCTGAGGGGCAGCAACCTCTCTGCACACAGGAGTGACACTCAGACCTGGGATGGAGCAAGGGGCCGGGGCCACTGCTCGTGATTGCTTTTGGAGCCAGGGCATGAGCCACAGCTCTCACAACCCTTTGGGGGCCAGCGGGGGTGTGCTGAATCGGGTGCATTCAGTGTGACACAGCTGGTGCGGGCTGCAGGGCCGGGGGGGCGGGGGGTTGCAGTTGCTCCTGACACTTTTGCCTCTGAATGTGATGATAAACTCCCTTTCCCGATTAGCGCTGATCCCTCTGCCTCCAAAACAGTTGGCCCTAATGAACATACGGCCCAACAGCTGTAAGCAGTTATACATATGCATGGATATATATATTTATCCCCCCCCAGCCCATCCATATATACTGGAGATCACAGCTGTTGCTATTCTTCCTTGCAATGCAGATCAGACGCTCTCTCTCTTTGGAGTCTTACTTGACCTATTTTGCAGGCGCAAGATTTTTTGTGATGATGATTTCCCCAGTTGGTGCTTTTGATTCTGCCTGAAACATCTTGATTGAAGGCAAACAATGGCAGCTCCGGCAGCCGGCAGCGCCCCGCACCCACGCGCCGCCCTGGCCTCGCCAGCCGCCACACGCCGCTGCGGGGGTTGAGGGATGAGGTCTGGCTGATGCTTCCCAGGCTGGCACTGGCTGCTGGCTGCTCTGTCCTGACCTGTCTCCTCTGATGCCCTTCCCCAAGCCCGTGGGACACAGTTCTGCTGCTTGGCCACCCATCCTGGACCTTGAGGCTTGTGCTGGCCTCCTCATGCTTTGCCGCCTCCAGTCGATCTGTCCCCTGCACAGCCCTGAGCCCCCTCCCACTAGGTGCAAACTATTCCACCACCCCAAAAATGTTGCACACCAGTTGGTGATGCCCCTTGGAGTCCCAGGGCTGCCTCAGCTCTAAGGCCAGATGGGGAGATGGTGCCAGAGCTGGCAGGGATGGCAAAACCCCAGTGGTTGCTGCATCCCACAGTGCAGTGGTGCTTTGAGCACCTCGTGTGTGATGGAGACCTTTGAAGCCCTTTCCCCCAGACACCCGTCCTCTACTTACTGCTCAGCTCAGGTTTTTTGGGCTGACAGGGAACCTCTGCTGGCCCTCCAGCCTCTGCCAGCTGTGCAGGTTGCCCCAAAGAAGGGCTCTAAAGTTGCCACATCCTGGCAAAGAAAAGTGGCCATTAAGGTGTACACAAAGCCATTTCTTGTTCAGCGTCTTAATTTGAAGCTTGTCCTTCACCCTGGGTTTCTATGGCAACTAGGAAGTTCCTGTCCTGGCCTAGCTGGAGGAGTAAGGTAGCCAGGGGAGCAGTGCAGGAGGGCAGGATGGAAAGTGGCAGGGGAAGAAACAATTTTCCAAGAAGCAAGATTGCACTTCCACCATCCTGGGCCCAAGGCTGCTGCAGTGGGGGCAGAACTCCAACCTTGTCCATAGCTGAGGTGAAATCAGGTGGTGTTAAACGCCAGCCAGTGGGGTTCTTCCATGTGAGGGGCACCCTGAGATGTCCCACCTTGCCCAGCCTTGGCACAGCTGCATCTCCTGAGCCCCTCCACAGACCCTGGGTTAAAAAAAGAGTGAATTATCTTAGAAAAAAAACACTTTCCTTCAAAACCAAAACCAAAACCATAACTGAATGAGCTGCCAGTGACTCATCTTAGGCAGCAAGTCTCTTCATTTATTCATTACAAGACAATACCCAAATCTGGCTAATTAATATTCCTGCATATTTTCCAAGAGTTGATGAGGTGTCTTAAACAACTTGCAGAGATGGGCTTTCATATTTATAAGGTTGCTGTGCAAACTTAAATTGGCACCATCTAAATATACCCTTCATGTTTAAGCATGGGGCTTCACTCCCAGGTCAGTGGAGGAACTTCCCCAGGCACATACCATGGCTTGGAGCAGGACCTGGGGAATTGGTGGGTGGGAGGGCTACCCAAAAAAGGCTCCCATGAGTTAGGGCACAATGTCATGTCCATCCTTATGTAAAGATGTGGGATTACTTTTCCTTGGGTGATAAGAGCAAAGCACAGCAAGCACTGACCCACCGGTGGTTGTAGGGTCAGCAGTGATTTGGGGTGAGGGATGGGTGTGAGCAGCCACAGAGCTGGACATGGCAAGGCCTGCAGCTTCCTGCCAAAACCCTTTTCCAAGGTTGAAAGCAGGACTTGGTTGCTGGAAGTCTGGTTTGTGTTTGCCCTCATTACATTGATTGCTTATTTACATGTATGCAAATAGAGGAACAAGCAGCCGCATCCCCCACTGGGCAGCCCTCAGCACAGCAGAGCCTGGACCCCACCAGGTAAAGCCCTGCCGAGGGGTGGACTGTGGGGCTCCCACTCCCCTCCTCACCATCAACCTGAAAATGAGGCATTGGCCCCTCTTGAGGCACTGATCACCATAGGTGATCATGCTTTGGCAGGGGAGTTGGACTTGATCTCTGGAGGTCCCTTCCAACCTCTAATATTCTGTGACTGTGATGTGGGAGACAAGCTGCAGCCCTGCGACCCAGCTACCTTGACCATAGGCTCAGTGGTTATCAGTGCCACTGCCTCTTCCCTTGTCTTGCTTTGCCAGATGTGCGTGTCCAGCTCCAGCTGTTCCCCATCAGCCTCCCCCAAGCAGCACCGCCAACCCTGGGATCCTTTTTCCACCAGGCCCCACGTCCTTCATCAGACACCAATTTGGTCAGGCCCAGCTGCTCATTTTTCTTTCTGCTCTGTGACATGTTTTCACCCGGCTCCTAATCCGTCTCTTTCCATTCACAACTCGAGCTGCTTATGGATGTGCCTCTGCTCCCCCTGCTATTCCCACCCCCCCCAGACAGAGCCATCCATCAATAAAACCCCACTGAGCACCCGAGCACCCAACCACTCCCTGCCACCAGCAACGTATGAGGTTTGACGATGCTGCAGGTAGCCAGGGTCCTCATTGTGGCTGAGAGGGCTGGAGGGGCCAGGACACCAAGGCCCCTGCAAGGAGCACCCACTGTTTTGGGGCTGCTCCCTCTGGTGAAGGCACAGCATTAAGAGTGGCCCATGACAGAGATGTGTCCCAAGCTTTCAGGGATTGCCCTGTGGGCTGAGAACTGCACCTGTGTTCTCCCAACTATAGTAACAGGTACTGCCCCAGGCTGGCAGCTGCCCACTCTTGCCAAGAGGCAGATGCACTGAGGATGAAGAAGAGGATGAAGACAGCTGGGAGAGCAAACCTGTGAACACTGAGCATAGGAGACCACCCTAGGGTAGCTCTCCTGGCAGAGACATCACTGGCATTGAAGGATCCCTGTAGTGGAGGCCAAGAGTACCTTGCTGCCTCTGCTGCCCCAGGGCACTCTGATTGTGATGGAGAAGGTGAGCCCCCCAAACACTCCAATAGATCAGGTGCATGCAGAAGCCTCTGAGGACACCCTCTGACTGGGCAGGGAAGTCAAACCAGTGACATCTGCACTCTGGGGAGGCGCTGACCTGGAGGCTGACTGGAAGCACACTGAGGCAGGGGTTGCAGCCCCCGAACTCCAGCACTACCTGCAAAGTGGGCCTCGTTTGCAAGGAATTTGCTGTGGTTCCCTCAGGCTGGAACCAAGGGAGCTGGATGTGAGGGTCCCCCCATTTTAGACCTACTGCTCCACTCCTTTCAGCTCACTGAGAATCTTATCCTTGCCCATTTCTCACCAAAGCAGCATGGCGGGGGGGAAGCAAACCGGAACAAAACCAGGGATGTTTTGCAAGCAGGAAAGAAGTAAAGGAAGCCCAAATAAAACGATGGAAAATCCCTAATGCCTTTGAGACCTTGCTCTGCTTTGTGAAGTCAAGCCCCAGGCTCCCCAGGCGAAGAGCTCACCCCTGCACAGCCACAGCCAGGCCAGCCCACAGCCCCATCACACATCCCAGCCGAAGGGTTCCTCCTCACCTTTCCCAAACTCGTCTGAGCATGAAAGGTCCCCAGACCAGCCCAGGGTGCTGCCAGTACCCAGAGAGCAGTGGGGCTTGAAGTGGCAATGAAGCCCCGAGGGCCAGGCACCAGGGCTGCAGCACGTCAATCACACTGGATGCTGGTGGGGGCAGGAAGGCTGCCATTCGCATCCCCATCCCTGAGCCCGATCCCATCCCACAATGGGGATTGTTCTGGAGGCCTGGGCAGGATGCGGCCAGGCCAGCTCCATGCCTGACTCACATCCTTGCTGGCTGGAGTGAGCCGGCAGAGAGCCCCAGCCCTAGCATCCCTCCTTGTGAGGCTGGAACATGGGATGGGTTCTGGTAGGGACTCCCCTCACCGCCCCAGGCCAGGACTCGCCACCACCCCATCACCCCTGAGCTGCTCCCTCCAAAACAGCCCTGACAGAAAACTCCTAGCCACGGGCTGAGCACCCACAGGACGCAGGGAGCAGTCACTGCCGAAGGAGGTGGGAGCCTCCGTCCGGAGCTGGCATTCCCAGGGGAAGAGCTGGAGCAGAGCAAGGCATTTGCACTAAGTGATCACATTTATTTGAATATTTTCTTTGTGTGTGTGTGTTCTAAAATCGGTTACAGAATAAATACCTGTGCCTTATAGCAGGAAGTCCACTTTTTTTTTTATACAAAGTGCTTGTTACAGGAAGTTGCATCAGCGATATGCAGGAGAGGGGGGTGGGGGGGTGCATTTCAGCCACACTTTCCCCTCCTGAGAACTAGAACAGATTTTTTCTTCTTCTTATTATTATTATTTATTTATTCGTGGGGTTTTTTTGTTGGTTTTTTTTGTGTGTGTGTGTGTGGNAAAAACAACACAAACCAAAACAAAACACCAGCCTTTAAAAAAGAAAAACAAAAAGAAAAGTAACAAACCCCCAATCTACAAATGTGGTTTCATAGTGAATCAATAAGAGATTTTTTTTTTTCCTCTTTAAAAAGGGAAAGAGAGGTAGGGAAAGGGGGAGAGAAAAAAAAAACAACTCAACAGACTGAATCAAACCCCAGAAAAAAAAAAATGAGCTTGGAGGAAGGGAAAGAGAGAAGGTGGCATTGTCCCTTCTGAAGTTATCCAAAGGCAGAGAGGAGCGAGGGAAAAGCGCGGCGCACAGATCCAGACAGCCGACTGAAATCCCCATCAATTTCTTCTCGGTGGTCTTTTCCCAGCAAGGGGCAGGAAGGACTTTCCAAAATTAAATTAAAAAACAAAACAAAACAAAAAACAACACCCAAAAAAAACAATTAAAAAAAAAATTTAAAAGGGGAAAAAGAAATTATTTTGTTTTAAAAGGATTTAAAAAAAAACCCAAACCAAAAAAAAGAAAAGAAAAAAATAAGAGATGATAGAACAGCCCTCCCCAAAATCCTGGAGGGAAAAAACTGGGTTTAGATTTAAAAGGGGAGGGAAGGGTGAAAAGAAAATAAAACACCAAAGCAAAAAAGAAAAGCCAAACCAAACCAGGCTCTTCTCTCCGAACGCGCCACGGAGCTCTCCGGAGAGTGTGACGGTTAACTGGTGACGTAGTGTTTCGCCGACGGCTGGCCGTAGACCCTATAGAAATCCTGCCGCCCGTGCTGCTGGGATGCGTCAATCCATTCCCTCACGGCAAGTCCCGGGAGTGACTGGGGAACGGCGGGGGCAGGCGGCAGCGGGTGGGAGTACTCCTGCGAGGAGACCGTCCAGGGGAAGTGCCCCGACCGCGGGTAGGGCTGGTGCCCGCTGTGGTTGGACACAGAGGAACAGTAACAGTTGTCCACGGAGCAGACGAGGATTTTGCGCCCGCCGTACTGGGAGAGCACAGACTGCTGAGATGAGGTGGTGTTGGGGTAGTGAGATGGGTTGAAGACGGAGCCCGAGTGCACCGGCTGCGGGCCGCTGGGAAGTCCAACTATGTGCTGTGTGGAGCTACAAGGCACCATGGCTTGTGCGGACTGCCCCTCGCCAGCTGAAGCGCCCTGACTCATGTACTGGCTCGCCACAGTCCCGGACGATGGCTCGAGGAAGCTGCCCTCGGGGAAGGCGGTGGAGTGCTTGCGCTTCTCCGCGCCGGAGTTGCTGACGGTGCAGGGGTACATGGGGATGCTCTGCAGAAAGGGGACAGGGGTGCTCAGAGGACCTGCAGAGGGAAACAGGAGAACAGGACTGCATCAAGCGCAGCACAGCATAGCTCCAGGCTGCTTCGGCTGCTGGTCTGAACCTGCGTCGAAGCCCTGAGGCCCATGCTCCAGCCTGTGAGCAGAGGTTTCCTTCGAGCCTGCCACACCAGTGGCAAACTGGGCACACAGCCAAACACGGGTGAATTTTCAGGTTCTGTTCTAGGACCTTGCCAGCAGGCTCAGAGCAGTCCCAAGCACGGCTCTGCAAACATGTGCACAGGCTGAGCCTGCGCACAGCTCGTGACCACAGCCTGTGAACAGGATCAGAGCAGGATGGACTAAGGGACAAACCCAAATGTCCCTAAGGAGGGAGGACTGGGAAGCCTTCCTGGGATGAGTCTGCTCCCAGGCATGGGCGGCAGGACCACGTTGGTCCCTGGCCATTCCTGCGCCAACCTCCATCTTTCCACTGCCTTTCCTGCCAATGACCAGCCGCTAGCTGTGTCACCCCAAAACACAGCCCTTTCACAAGCCAAGGGAGATGTTCTGAGGGGAACCAGAGCTGGCTTCATGGTGCCTCCACACCACTGCTGACTGCAGAGGGGTTGGGTTCCCAAGGGTCCCTGCATGCCAACAGTACTCCCTCCCCGCCCTTGTACTAGGATCCATGGGGCACCCAGCTATGGATACCAGAGGTCGTGAGGTCCTGTGTCCCCTTGGCACCCCTCAGGCTTCACCCACCTTCCAGCAACTTCCTGAGCTGCTTCTCCTTCTTGGCGATCTCGTTCAGGAAGAGCTTGGAGTTGAGGTGGCCAATTTTGGGTGGGGGCAGGCTGCCACCTGTACAGTTCTGGGTCCTGTTGGGGACCACAGGCAGAGAGGAGAGGCATGAAGGACAAAGTACATTCAGGGAAGGGTCAGACAGATCCTTACCCCAAAAAATTCCTGGGACCAAACCCCTTCCCTAGGGCAGCTATGTGGAGGGCAGTGTGGAGTTGATGCTCTCTGATGGGCAGGAGCTTTCCTGTCCAGCTGCACCATGAACATCCCATGCCAAGGTGTACTTCTCACAGTGCCCCGCATGCCACTCCAGCTTGACTTGACTCTAGTGCTAGTGTTGCCTTGAATCCTCTGTTCTGCTGCCGTCCCAGCAGAGCTGGACTGAGCTCTGCACTCTAGCCCAGCTGGTCCCACCCTGGCTGGGCTGCTGGGTCCCAGCTCTCCTCTTCCACAAGCACATCACTACTTTTTCCTAGCTGAGGAGAAGAGTTGATTCAATGGCTGTAGGAGGGGATTTTTTCATCCTCCCAGAGAAGAAAAACGAGGCATGGAGCATCATTCTGCCAGGCCCTGTTGCATCCCTGTCCCTGCTCCTGCCCTAGACATAGTGGTGCTGTGTCCTCTACAGCAGCCCCCCCATTCCCCACCCAGAACACATGCATGCCCCACAGTGCTTACCTGTCCATTAAGATTTTCACAGACTTGGTGTTCTAGGAGGGGAAGGAGAAGTTCTGGTCAGTAAAGCCAGTCTCTGCCCCAGTGGCCACCTCTCCTTTTACTGTCACCTTCCGTGGGCCACCAGCATGGGAGAGGTGACCCAGGGGTGCTAAGCCTCCTCTCTCCCCATCACAGGCTGGCCCAGCACCATATGCAGCTGTAGCACATCCTCATTTGAGGCTGGTACAGAGCCTGCCCTGCTTCTCCTTGCCTTCTCCCACTGCTGAGACCTCTGGAGGCATCAGCTAGCCCTGTAAGTGTCCCCACTACAGTCCATGCCTCCCTAATGCTCCCTGCACAACCAGACCTCCCCACTGTCCCCATCCCATGGCTTCTCTTACCTTCATGAAGTTGATGTCCTCAGTTTTGTCAAACATAACCTGGACAGAGCTGAGAAGCTTCTTGGCCTCCTGCATGCGCTCGTTGAGGTGGAGGACCTGGGCCGCATTCTCATTGCAGAACTTGGCTTGGGCCTTGTCCAGGATCTCCATGGTCTTCCGCAAATCTTCATCCAAGATCTGGTGCATCTTCTCATACTGCAGGCGCACCTCGTCCTTCAGCTGGCTCACCTTCTCCTGGGGGAGAGAAGCAGGGTCAGGCTCTCTGCTCCCTCCAGCTTCCACCATATCATCTCAGGTCACCTAGGTGCTTTCCCTAGCAAGGGTGGGTGTGACCTAAAAGCTGCAACACAGCTCTGTTCTCCTGCAGCACCCACGCAGACCAAACCCTGCTGTCAGCTGCCACGTGGGACTCTTTATGTGTCAGAGACCCAACAGCAGCACCGTGGAAGTTTGGTTGATCCAAGAGATCCCCGAGACCTACCTCCCAGTGTCTAGGTGGGATTGCCTTCAGAGAGCTAACACCAAGCAACGACGTGCCACACCACCGAGGCAGCTGTGCTCCTGAAAAACCCTGCCCATCCCCATCTTCATCCCCATTCCCATCCTCATCCTCATCCCCATCTCAGGCTAGGGACACATCATGCTCCAGAGCTTCCACACTCTAGGAGGCTGAGGGCTTTAAGGACCATGAGCTGATCTTCCTTCACCTGTGTCCCAGCAAAATGCTCACACCTCTTCCACCTCCTGGCTGCTTCAGCAGTTTCTTTCAGTGATCTCCCACCTCCAGAACCTCTTCTCCCACTCAGAATGATGCAGGTGGCTCAGACAAGGCTGAGCTGAGGGCAGGGTGTACCATCTGATAATTAAGGACAACCTTGTTCCTTATCTCCAAACTCACCCTAGGACCCATGGAAGTCTATTACCTTTAGGGCAGTCCCCCCAAAAGGACAACTTGCAAGACTGGAATGGAGACAGCAGGTCTGTCCAGCCACTCCTCCCCTACCTCTCCTCCCTCCTTCCTGCCTATCTGGACTCTATGCCCCAGAAGCCTGTCCCCATTGCACCATGGGGTGCCAGTCCCCAGGGCTGGCTGCAGGAGGGTGAGGCACCAGCTACCTCAACCAGCCGCTTGTCCGATTCCAGCTTGTAGAGCTGCTCTTCAATATCTTGCTCCCGCTCCTCCAGGCGGTCCTGCTGCTTCATCAGCATCTTCTGCAAAGACAGGAGAGAGAAGCAGCCATCAGAGCTCAGCGGCCACATGCACCAAGGAAGCTTTAGTGCCCCCGCACAGGCTCTGCCCACACAGTTCAGCAAGGACAGTGCTTTTTCTCCAGCAGGATGCCATTGCTGAGATGAAAGCCCACATATGGCTAAAGGAGGTGGAAACCTTAGTACTTCAATAGCCACGCAGAGGGCCTGTGTGTCATGGACTGCCTTACCAGCTGGGGATCTTCATTTTGGTTCTCTGGATTTGAGCAGCCCCTTGGGTAACCCTCTGCAGCCCAGTACCTAGAGTTTCATTGGAGCCAAGCCTTGGAACCCAGGGAAGAAAATGGAGACTCTCTCCCATAGCAGCACCATTTCGAGGCCTGTGATCCATTGCCAGCAGGCTCCCGCAAGACATCTCCACCCCTCCCTGTGCCCCTGCATGACATGCCAAATCCTCTCTCCCTTCCCCACCTCTGTGACAAGCCCCAGAGCCAGCATCACTGTAATCAGAAGGGACAGAGAGAGGAGACACAGGGCCTCGCCCCACCACACTGCCAGCCCCCGGCCGTGACTCCTCGGGGCTGGGCCTGGGCCATCAGCCTAATAACTGGGACAAAACCCTATCCCCAGCTATCAGCACGACAGCCTCACTCCTGCACGCAGGAGCAAGGCTTCCCAAAACACCCCTTGAGTGAGGTCCACATTTCCCCACTCTGTGGCTATCCCGGGATAAAGCCACCACATCAGCAAGGCAAAGAGAAGGGCTTCAGGCAGCAGAGATGTGGCGTTAGAGACAATCAATGACGGGGGCGAGATGGGAAGGAACCGGCAGCGAGGCTGAATTTCGAGGGGATTATTGCTATTATAAACCACCGCTTGGGGATTTATAATCAAGTAATTAATTCCTGGACGAGGCGGGAGGGGGAGGGTGGCAGAGGCGCTGCCGGGATTAATTGCATTGCAGGGAAAGGCTGTCACCTCCGACTCAATTCAGGAGCAGGAATGCGAAGTCTCCTCCCTCCTGTTGTTTTTCCTGCGGTCTCCAGCACCTCCAGCCTCAATGTCGCTGGGCTCCTACCACTAAGAACAACAAGATGCTAAAAAACCTGGCTTCCTGCTGGCAGTTGTACTCCACACATGTGCCTGGTGCTCAGATGTGTGCGGATCAGAGAATCATGGAGTAACAGAATTGTCAGGGCTGGAAGGGACCTCAAGGATCATCAAGTTCCAACCCCCCTGCCATGGGCAGGGACACCTCACACTACATCAGGGTGCCCAGAGCCACATCCAGCCTGGCCTTAAAGTCTTCCAGGGATGTGGCTTCCTCCAGCTCCCTGGGCAACCTGTTCCAGAGTCTCACCACCCTCACGGTGAAGAACTTCTTCCTAACATCCAATCTGAATCTACCCACTTCTAGTTTTGCTCCATTCACCCTAGTCCTATCACTACCTGACATCCCAAAAAGTCCCTCACCAGCATTCCTATAGGCCCCCTTCAGATACCAGAAGGCCACAAGAAGGTCTCCTTGGAGACTTCTCCAGACTTAATGTCCCCAATTCTGAGTCTGTCTTCATTGGAAAGGAGCTCCAGCCCTCTGATCATCCTTGTGGCCCTTCTCTAGACACATTCCAGCATGTCCCTATCTTTCCTGTAATAGGGGCTCCAGAACTGGAGGCAGTACTCCAGGTGAGGTCTCACCAGAGTGGAGGGGGAGAATCACCTCCCTCGCCCTGCTGGCCACACTCCTCTTGATGCAGCCCAGGATCTAGTTGGCTTTCTGGGCTGCAAGTGCACACTGGTGGCTCACATCGAGCTTCTGATCCACCAGCACTCCCAAGTCCCTCTTCCCAGGGCTGCTCTCAATCCAGTCACTGCCCTGAGACGGACACACAGACAGCTCATCCACTGAAACAGGGTCCAAGGGGCAGCAGTAGCAATGCAGCCCCCTAGGCATGTGCATACAGAAGCACAAGGGCCTGCAAGCATCCAAGGGCATCATTGCTGCTATTTTTAAGATCAGCTGAATAGGTGGGAGCATCCACACTGAGGGCAATTTGATGTATACATCAAAAATCTCCTTCTCCTATTTAAAAAGGTTGTTATTTACACTGCTTTGGCACCACAAGGATGCAATCTGCTCCCAGGTTAAACACGGTGGGAACTGAGCTGTAGAGAATGCTCAGAGCTCTAGAGCTCAGAGAATGCTCTAGAGAACACCACTTGCTTGGAGAGAGCCATGGGTGAAGGAACAGGTCTTGTGCCAGCAGCCAGGACAGGGTCTTCTGGAGACTTAGCTAGAGATTTTGGGTCCAGCACTGGGCAAAGCTGTAGGGCAGGAAGGCAGCAGCCCCATGCAGCTGGGCAGAGAGGTGGTGGGCAGCAGCCTGCTCCAGCAGTGGTATGGGCAGGCACACAGCAAGATGACCTGCTCCCAAGCCCTGCTGGCTGAAAACACAGTTTGCAACAGCCCTCTGTAGAGGCCTGGCAGGGACTGCAGGGCACCCAGCTCTGGATCCCACTCTGACATCTGCACTCCGGAATTCACAGGATCACAGCATGTTAGGAGTTGGAAGGGACCTCCAGAGATCATCAAGTCCAACTCCTCTGCCGGAGCAGGACCATAGAATCTAGCTCAGGTCATGCAGGAACACATCCAGATAGGTTCTGAAAGTCTGCAGAGAAGGAGACCCCACAATCTCTCTGGGGAGCCTGTTCCAGTGCTCCATGACCCTTACAGTAAAGAAATTCTTTCTCACATTGAGGTGGAACTACCCGTGCTGTAGTTTATACCCATTGCCCCCTTGTCCTGTCACAGGGTGCAACTGAGAAGAGTTTGTCCCCTCCCTCTTGACATCCAGCCCTAATTCCCTGGTGATATCACACTCCATTGAAGCCTTCCTGCACCCCTGCTAGCCTGTAGATCCAGCAGCCGGGGCACGTCTGGCAGCGCAGGCTGAGCTGGTGAGCCTTCACACCGAGCCCTTCCCTTCACCTCCCTCCCTGCCGGCACAGACCTGTTGTCTCGACTGGGGACAGCCAGACTCCCCCTACTACAGCCCACCAGGAGAATGGTTGCGTCTGGAGGGGCCCCTGGGAGCAGCTGGGGCCCCTGCCTGCTTCCCTCAGCCACCAGCTGAGGCAGGGCTGGAGAAAAACCATGGGGCAAGATTCAAAGCCCATGGAGGTCAAATCCTTGTCCCACAGCAGCAACGTACACATCAGGTGTACAACATGGAGCCACCACAGGGCACACATCTCTTCCCTTGCAATGCTGCCAGAGTGGTTTTGCAGGGATGGTCACTGCCAAATGCCAGGCAGGCATATGCCACCCTGCCAGCACCACTGGTGTAAGGGACCCTCAAAGAATGGACCAAACAGCCCCAGGAATGCATGTACCATCACCCCCTTCCCACTGCGCTGCAGCTGCTGTGGCAGCGCTGCCAACCTTTGTGTTTTGTAACAAACCTCAGGGTGCTCTGCTTCTGAAATCATACAATTATGTGAAATCACAAATACATGCAGAACTATGGACATGCACAGCTTTCTATACACATTAATTTAACAGCCTTCCACAGCTGGAAAAAGTGACCAAATCTAACCTAAAGCCACAGGAATCAGAGAGAACAGAGGACATTCCTTAAATCTCACACTGGAGCCACGCTCTTGATTTTAGGGCGATTTAAGAACCATACGTGCCTGAGATAGCAATGGGACAGGAGGGCTTTCCAGCCATGGCAACTGAAACCTTAAAAAGACACATGAGTATGAACTACCCCTTCTGGCACCAAGGGACAAAATCTCATTGTCTCCACAGCACGAGCTGAATTCCTTAGGTATTTTGAAAAGGAAAATATATCCCTTCCCCTTCCATCCCCTCCCAAATCTGGTATTTCTGAAGTCATGAACTCCTCCTCCTCCTCCAGGATCAGAATTTCTCAGGGTAATTTCTCATATTTCATGCATGACCTTGATTCTGGGAGAACCACAGCTCCCCTCTGTACAGACGTCCTTCCCGGGCTCCAAACAGCTCTGACCCCAGTTTGTCTTTTAGGAGACACGTCTTCAGCTTGCGAAACAACTGCCATAAATACTCTGTGCTCCTACACCAGCTGAGGGGGAACTCATCTAATTAATTAATAAGTTCATCTGCGGCCAGGGTAGTGGCTGGTCCACCCGGACCCTGCAAGCAGCAGCAAGGTGGTTGCTGGAAACCAGTTTATTCTGCTAGCATTGCAAATAATCTCCCCTCTTGTTATGGGAAAAAGGGCAGGGGGGGAAAGACTGAGCCCTAAGAGGAGGTTAGCAGGGCTGCCTGCAAACACACCATGGACATAACCCATGCAGGAGCAGAGCTGCCAAAGGTGGAAGGAGAAACAGGCATGGACTATCCTCACTGCCAATGGAGCAGGGTAATCCTGAGGAGCAGCTGCGGCAAACAGGGCAAGTTTGGTGTATCAAGATCACGTGGTGGGAGGGAAATGCTGCTTGGAAGGCCACCGCTGCAGGAAGCAAAGCAAGCACTGCCAGGTCTCATTCCAGGATGATGTGCACAGCTAGTCCCCATGGGATCATGCCAGGGAGTCTCACTGACCATCGCTATCTGCCTAGCACTTGCTGGGAGGGAACCACAGCCAGGGAAAACCACCCACACTCCACATACACCTTGTTGTACCTCCTTGACCACCTCCTTTGAACCTGCACAAGGGCAGCTCTGCAGTGGCCCTAACTCCTAGTGGCTGCTCTAGTTTGGGCCATGCCAGCGCCTCCAGGCTGTCCAGCCAGGGGATGGGGGAACATACACTGAGGAACAGGGCTGGCCCAGCAGAGCAGAACTTCTGCAATATTAAATGTCTGCAGATGCAAGACAGAAAGAAGGTAAGAAAGAGTTTAAGTGGTCAGACGACACAGCGTTCCTCATCCAAGAGCCATCACATGGCTGCAGCACTGTAAGCAATGGCTGTGTTACACACATGGGTCCAGTTCAGCCAGCTGGGCACTCCTAGCACTGCAAGGGGGGCACCGGCGCTCACGCCCACCTGAGACCTCCCAGGCAAGGAGAAATCTGCAGGCAAGATGTCTCCTTGGCTTGGCTTAAGCTGGTCGCACCATTGTCCTCTCCCAGAGGACAAGGCTAGGTCTGCAGTCACTGCTGAGCCCACAATAAGGGCAGATTATGCCTCTGCCCTTCCTGCAGCACAATGTCCCCTCGTGTCCACAGCAGCCCATGGCCCTAGGATCAGCACCAAGGCAGTATGATACTGACTGAGGTAAGCACAATATGCCCCAAGGTTTCACCTGCTCTGAGGTTGGCCAGAGCCAACATATGCCTCCCAGGGGAGAGCCTGTGCCAGCCCTTCTCTGAGGGTGTGAATGCTCACCAGCCCCTGCCCGAGTCCCAGCAAGATCAGGAAGGTGGCCAACAGCTTCATCAAAGCTGGAGATGTGTGCCATGACCCACCGAGCAGTTCTGGTTTTTAATGAGAGTTGGAGCAATGGAGCCTTACTGGGTTCATGGAGGAAGCAAAGCCCATGCAGCTTCTGGGATGTCTAGTAAGTAATGTGCATCTTTCAGGGCCATTCCCTCAGCAAGCACAATCATGTCACAGAATCACAGAAACATTCAGGTTAGAAAAGATCCTCAGGATCACCAACTCTACCAATAACCCTACCCTACAAGGTTCACCCTAAACCATATGCCCAAGCAGCACATCTAAATGACTCTGAAACACGTGTCCTTGCACATCAAGGGATGGGACACTTGCAGAATACTACCTTCCAGTAAACTGGGCTGAACCCAGCCCATCCGTGGGTTTGAAGGGCAGGTGGACAAATCGCAGGAGTTCCCATAGGAAACTAGGAAAGGGGGTGAAAAGCCAGACTGCCCCACAGAGTGCCTTCAACTGCAGCTGGACAGCTGGCCCAAGACAGGCACGTTTGCTTCTCTACCTCCCTCCTTCCTCCTCCTCTGTGCCTGTGCCTTCTCGTCACCGCCAAATCCCAGCCACCCACTGAATAAGGACATTGTTTGCAGCCACCGGAAAGCCAGAACGGAGGGAGCAGTTTGGAGCATGAGGGGGAGGAAGGGTGAGGAGGAGGAAGGTAGAACCAGAGTGAGGAAGTCGCAAAGGGCAGATGCCTGTTGTGGGAATGGCTCCAGACACCTGCAGCTCAGCCCAAGGACCGAGATCAAGGGCCCCCATTGAGACTTGTGTCGCAGCACATTACTGGAGACAGGCCTGAAGTCACAGTGACTGAATTTTAATGCACCAAAAGCCCTGGACCAAGGAGGCAAGCACAACCTTTTCCTTTCCCATGCATCCCACTCACAGGCTTCCCACTCCCCAGTCCAGCTCTGCCATCAGCTGGCCAGTCTCCTGAGAAAAAAAAACATGCAAGGAGCTATTCTGATCTCTCCCGAAAGTGTACCCCCACCTGCTGACACACCAGCACCTTGACACCACACAGCTCCGAGGCACAACATGCCAGTGCCCCTCAAAACCATGAGATCCCACACCACTGCAGGCCAAACCACAGGGAGCATCACTCGCCAGTGTTCTCCTGCTGACCAGTCCCATGCAAAAGCAGCCTTTTCAGACTCCACATGGTATTCGCAGGAGGCTGATCTGCTTACAGGGACAGGAAGGAAACGTTTTCTGGTTGGGCTTTCATCTTGCACACATTTACAGTAATGCTAGGCAGGAGGGGAGGTCTGCGGCCAGAGCAGGAGGCCTCACCTCCCCCAGCCAGCCTGCAGCACACACAGGCTGCTCCAGGGTTTGGCTTTTCTCACAGTGCTCACTGTGCAGAGACTGAGCTAGTTTATCCCCAGCAGGGGAAGGAAGAGGGGAGTGGAACGGCCTCCAGAATATTAATAGGTGCCCTTGCTAGGGAAGGATGGGAGCAGAAGCCACACAGCTCATGGGCATTGAAGAGACATCCTTGCTAGCATGAAGGGGCCCTCTGAGCATCAGGAGAGCTGGTGCTTTGCAGAAAAGGGATGGAGGCCAAATACTGAACACTAGCTTGAGAGAGCAGAATGAAGGGTGCCTCCCACAAGAGTGGCCCTCTGCCCTGTCCTCATGACAAGGGTGGGTGGGGTGTCTCCTGCCTGTCACCATCTCCCCCTGGTCTCCAAGCTTTCCCCAGCACATCAAGGAGGTGAAATCATTAGGTTAAGACCCATGTCCCATCTCCATCAGCTACTCCAGAGGCAGAGCCCCATGTCCCACCTCTAGTACCAGGCACCCCTACAGCATGGCTGGCGGACAGCAGCTGGATGCTTCCCGCAAGCCACAGCTCACAGCTGCGTGGCCACTTGGTGCCTGCGGCACTCCAGAACAGTCGGCATGGCAGACTATTCTCCTTCACGTGGGCTTTGTACCAGCAGACTCTAGACTGTCACAGGGCTGTGCTGGTGCCCACAGTCTGGGATAGCTCTTACCCTTGTTTACACCCGGTAGAAACAAAAAACTCATCTGTAAAGGACAAATCTGAGGCATTGTGCTGTGTGGGTCAGCAGCACTATTTCTGGAGGCCAGGAAATGGGGACCTATTCTACACTGGCAAGTGACCTTCAGAGGGACCTTGAGGATGCTAATTTGCCTTCCTGGGCTTCTGTGTCCCACCGCTGCTGCCTCGCACACAAATTGGTGGTTTTTGGATTCCAGCTTCAAGCCATGGCTCAGATGTCACCACTGTCAGTGTCCTCCGAGGAAGGACAAAGATCTGCTTTGAGGGGACAATGGGAATAAGGCAGATTAAGAAGCAGGGAAATGATGGCAGTGGCTGCAGAAGTGTCCAGCAAGCCCTGGCAGGAGCCTTCCTGATATGGAGTGCCCAGTATGAGCCATATGCTTACCAAAACAGAGGCACCATGAACACT
Organism: Tricholaema leucomelas; assembly: GCA_013400475.1. NCBI lineage: Eukaryota > Metazoa > Chordata > Aves > Piciformes > Lybiidae > Tricholaema lacrymosa > Tricholaema leucomelas. The sequence continues at coordinate 737,347 of WAAF01000066.1, forward strand.
GAAGCCACTTCTGCAGCATGCCAGAGGGTAGGAGGGAGGCTGTGCTAGTCATAGGCCACTGTCAGACCAGCTGCCCTCACGTGAAGTGCAGCAAACACAGGACAAACTGCCTCTGCCAGACCTGGGGGTCATGACTCGCAGCACGGGAAAGAGAAGAAGAGAGGAGCTGGAAACACACCGTGAAGATGAACACAGGAATGGAGGAGCTGGTTTGCATGCTAAGCATGCAGCCAAGTGAGTTCCTGCTGATGCCAGTGGCTCCACAGGACAAAGACAAGCTTGGTGAAGCCCAAATCTGCCAGGAGAGACAGTGGAAAATGCTCCTGCGCCATGTCCTGGCAGCACGGGGACCGCAGATGCTTTTGGGCAGTGCGGGGGAAAGATGGAGAGATCAACTCTGAGAGCTGTCAGGGCTGCAGCTGCTGGTGTGACCAGGCCCTCCGAGTAGCAAGGAGCTCAAGCAATCTTTTTGCTTTCTGCTGAGAAGGGAAGGAGAAGAGATCCCCACCCAGGCCTGGACTCGGATGTCAGCCAGCAGTCCTCCTTGGCCAGTTTTCAGGAGGGAGGACAGTCAAGGTTGCTTTTGCCTGGGAATGAAGAGAGCCAGGAGGAGTTTCTGGGCTCAGCTTTGTCTTTATGACGGACAAGGTCTCCATCTTCACCATCAGGGATGTGAAGTAGGTGCTCTTCTTCCTCCCTCTTTCAGTTTTAGGGGGAAAATGATCTGGTTCAGAGCTGCTTATAAGTCAGTGCCTAGATTCATCCTGCTGCTGGGCTACCTCCAGCTGCAAGCCCCAGCACAAGCCTGCCCTGCCCACATTGACCCAGTACCAAGTGCCCTTTGAGCAACCAGTTCCAGAGCACCAGCACCGACCAGGGCATTGCTGGGGCACTCCATGAAAATGCAGAGGTTTGCAACATCCAGAACGTTACAGACACCCAGCCCCAAGTGCCTTGAGCAATCGTTTCCACTGGGGACGTCAGACTGACACCAGCACCTGGAGCACATCTGACCCTGATGATAGACATTGCCTTGCACTTCCTTCCCATTATGGCAGAAAATATGGGCCCTGCAGCTACACTGACTGGGATTCACCAGAGTTCAGTTTTCTGGAGACTAAGAGATCATGTAAGAAGTCCTGTCCTTCCTGCATTCAGCATGCCCTGTGCTTGTGATTTCTTGAGTGTCTCTATCAATTTACATGTATGTTACAGAGGCCCTAACCTTCTTTTCTCCCTCTTCTGTCTCTCTTTTTGTACATCTGTCCTTTCCTGACCACAGATTCAGCTGAAAAAAATAAGTCAGTAAAAAAATAAAAAAAAGCAGTCTCTTTTCAGCTGGATCATCTCCCCAAACCATCTCTCTCACAAACACCTTGCCAGCTCCAGTGGTGGCAGTCTGGGCAGAAATGGGAGGTCATTCACCACTGGAACTCAGCTGAATCACAAAATCCTGCTCCTCACACAACTCTGTTGCTCTGACACATTATCTGTGAGTTGCTCCTTCTACAACCCCCACAAAAAAAATAAACAGGCTTTGGCAGCACCCCCAATCCTGCCTTGATCTGCTGCTGTCCCAGTTGTATTTAGCTCTGCTGAATCCCAGAATCTTCCCAATGTGCTGCAATCTCAGGGTCCCAGACAGTCATTCCCAGCCTGCAGCTGGAAGCAGCCATCCTGCAAAGACCCACTCCCATTGCTTGGCAGCAAACCTGCCCCCATCTGCAGGCCCTGCAGAATTGAGAAACCCTCACTCCCTCTTCCATATAAACATCTTGAATTGAAGATCCATCTGGCCTGTGTGATCTCAGAGCTTTCTCCCTGCAGGGGTGAAACACAGCCAGCCTCTTCCACCCTTCCTCCCATTGCAGGCTGAGTTGCCTCTCCCCCACCCGAAGACCTCCGCTCCACACCCGCCATGGCTCAACCCTGCCACAGGAAGGCCTGAGATCAGAACAACATCCCCTTTGGTCTCCTACTCTCCTAACTTGTAATTTCTGCTCCACAGGGAGCCCAGCCCAAGGATCTGGATGCAGGTTTAGTGGGGAATCCAGATACTACTGAGGAGTAGAGCAGGCACAATACCTGTATGCACCCGCACATTCCAACCATGAGACCACTGATAAGTGCACAGGCAACAACCTGCAGCCATGTGCACCATCAGCTTCTTATGTAGACCCAGAGACATGGGGTGCAGTTGTGCAGGTAGCACAAAGCCCCTCTTCCAGGTTCAGGCTAAGGAAGATTTCAAGGCCCTGATATTTTTTTTCCCCTCCCAACTGTTCTAGTTAAACTTCCAACTGCTCAAGGCTATTGTAATTTGTAGAGGTTAAGTTAAGTCAACACAAACAAGGGCAGAAGAGGTTTTTATGCACCACTATCACTGGTTTACACCAACTAGAGTGCAGATAGATTTCTCCAGGCAGCTTTTTTTTTCTAATAAAGATGAGGGATGGAACTTTTTTTTGTGCCACTCCAACTGGCAAACGGAGCCTGAAAGTGAGCTGCGAGTCAGAGCCTTGCGGAAAGTCAAGGTGACTTCTGCACCAATAGGCTGGATTCTAAGAGCTTCGAAAAAAATGCAGACCAACTAACAAGATTTATAAAACCTGCTAGAGGCTTAGAGGCTGCTTAATTCTCAAAGGTGCCAAGGAAAGTGCCTGACTCACAGAGAGATGGATGGGGCTTACAGAAGTAGCTATCTCAACCTTTTGGTTGCCTCAAGAAAAGGCGATTCAGTTTCACTTGGAAACAAGGTCTTGATGCACAGAGATGTTTACTCTGGGCCCTGACTTCTCACAGAATCACAGAAACACTCAGGTTGGAAAAGTCCCTCAGGATCACCATGCCCAAACGACAACCCTACTCTACAAGCTGCACCCTAAACCATATGCCCAAGCACCACATCCAAACAACTTTTAAACACATCCAGATTTGGTGACTCAACCACCTCCCTGGGTAGCCCATTCCAATCCCTGATCACTCTTGCTGTGAGTATTTTTATCCTAATACCCAATTGCAGCTTGAAGCCATTCCCTCTTGCTACCTCTGAGAAGAGACCAGCAGCAGCCTCTCCACAGCGTCCTTTCAGATAGCTGTAGACAGCGATAAGGTCTCCCCTCAGCCTCCTCTTTTTCAAACTAACCATCCCCAGCTCCCTCAGTTACTCTTCATAAAATTTATTTTCCAGCCCCCTCAACAGCTTCGTTGCCCTCCTCTGCACTTGCTCCAGCACCTCCACATCCCTCTTGTAATGAGGTGCCCAAAACTAAACACAATACTCAAGGTGTGGCCTCACAGGAGCTTACTTTAAAGAAAAAGAAACCAAGTCCCACTGCTTCAGACAACTGTTACAAACATCTACCCAAAGCCACAGCACAATCTGCCACTTCAGCTTGCCAGCACAAGACATCACCCAGAGGAGCAGAAGACTCAACCAGATTCGGCACACGAGCTGGAAAATCTAAGGGAGGGAAAAGGAAGAAACCAAAAGAGAACTTCGCACTTCTAAAGCTCCCTGGTGCCCAGTGTTTCGTAGGCTGGAAGCAGCCCATCAGCACCTGCGGGCAACCAAGGCAACGTACAGCAAGACCATCAGCCATTTCACACCCAAGAGGAGACTAACCATGACCATGACCTGCTGAATACAGAGGACCCCTCAGCTGCCTTCCTGCTGGGTTTTCTCTCTCCCTCGTTCTTTTCGTGAGGCGGCTGTTGAGAGCCTGAAAGCCCGGATTATAATCTTTATGAATCCCATAGTTAGATCACGCTGAACAGCAGCCCAGCAATACCAGATGTTCAAACAAAGCTGCCAATCGACAGCTGTCTGCAGCTTGCAGCATGTTTTTACTTTAAAATGCAAAATGATACCAATCTATATTAAAAGAGAGACATTCGGAGCCTTGCGATAGCAGCTGAAGCCGACGATACTGCTCTTTTACGCAGGGTGTGGCAGCAGAAGGAAATATCTCAGAAACTACTGCTTAAGCTGCCCCCCTGGCCCCCCCAAATCCTGGCCCCTTTCCTAATGGGAAAGAGACTCACGTTACTGCCTGAGTGCCGTGAATGTACCAGTGCGTGTCCAAACAAGCCAGCAAAGAGAAAAATGCAGCATGAACAAACACTGTTGAACGAAGGATGCCAGAACGAATCTGGGCACTGCACAGCCCGCACCTGGCCCTCGGCAGCATGAGGAGGACAGAGCAACGTGGAGGGAGACAGAGGGAGCCAGCCCTGGGGTGCTGAGGTGCCTCGTTTCCTGTGCTCATGACCAAGCTGGAGGTGCAAAGGTCCCTTATAGCAGCAGAGCACTGGAGGTGGAAAGAAGGGATGGAGAAGCATCTTCTAGTGCTCCTGCTTGCCCACCCAGAGTCCTGCTTCAGGTTGTCCCATGCCCCTTTAATACACACAGGGATGCTCCTGTGGTACCAGGCCCAGCAGGGAAACTCTTGCAGGGCCTCCTCCAAGACCTGACATGCAGTAGGTTTTGAATTTGCATTGCTTTGTAGCTTTACTCGTTGGGCTGTCTGGGAACAGGCACAGAACCCTATGGCCTGCAACCTTTTCTGCACAGCAGCAGCTGAGGAAGGGAAGAACCAGAGCTCAGCCTTGTTTTCCATTCCTCCTCCCTCAGGAAACATAAGGCACCCGCACCCACTGCATTTTGAGGGCAGCAAGTCCTGACTGTGCTGGGCACAGCACAGTACTTCTGGCTTGCAGGAATCGCACGAAGAGGGCCCTGACTTAGTCAAACGTGACGGCCCAAATTCCCCACCAGCCGTGATCACAGGAAATCTTTGGGACTGGTCCCAAGGCTGCCTCATTGTGCTCTAAGCAGCAACAGCATGAATGAATCACACTCCTCAACGTGACACCCAGCTCCCAGCAACGTACTCAGGACCAAAATATTTACATTGCAAACGAGTAAGAATAGGATGAGATCCCCTCCCCAGCCTGGTGACATAAAAAGGCCAACCTGGGCTTGCATCAAGCAAGCGGGCGGGGGGAGGGAGGTTAAAAAAAGCAGGATGCAGAGATCAGCCCAGTGTCTTGCAGGCTGGCTCTGCCCAGCAATGCTGAACTAGAGCCCTTCTCTGCAGCAGCAAGCACCGAGACTAAGATACTCATGGCACCATGCTACTGGAAGAGCTCAGCAGCCGAGTGACACACGAGGGAGCATGCTGGGACTTGTAGTTTCCAGCCAGCCAGCTGCAAAATGCCATCCGCCAGTAAACACGTCTTGAGTTAAAGAGATGCAAGGCTCTCAAGATCCTGGCAAGGTGCCAGCCACAGCTTCTCGTTGGCAGGCACTTGGCCAATTCCCATGTGTTGCATTAGCCCCTTTCTGAGAAGCAGCCAAGAGCCTGCACCCTGCAAACCCCCTCACAGCTGAGCTGTGCCCTGCCCTTTGTGAAGCAGCGTGTGTGCATAGGACAGCGAGATGCTCCCAGGGCTTGGATGCAGCCTTAGGCTGCAGGAGATGTCAGCCCGGCTCCTGCTTTGCTGCAAGTTCCTCTGCTTCGTGGTGGTAGGCCACTGGGCTCATGCCCCATAGCCAGCACTCCCCAAGCTTCAGTTATATAAAGTCCAACACTGCATCTCCAGAGGGGTCAAATACAAAGATGCATCAAAGCACTTAGTCACAGACAGCAAGAAGCAACACACCAGCACAGTGGTTCTAGGCAGAGCAGTAAGAGCAAAGCTCTGCTTAACTGCCATACTGAATGCTGGGGCCAGGCACCTCCCTGCAGCATCTCGGCCAGGTCTGCAGCCTGCCCCCACCGACAGCTGCCAGCCGGTACTTCGGCGAGGCCGGAACAGTATGTCGCCCCTCGGGGAGCACGGCACCCCTCCTCTCGCCTGTTCGCCCTCCCCACTGCGGAGGAAATCGAGGCGCCCGGCTGATGTCAGGAGGCATCACGTCACACAAAGGCCAGGCTTCCTGGAGAAGAAGGGGGGAGGTGGGGGGTGGGGAGGAAGGGGAAGAGGAGCCCGGGGCAAAGGCAACCCGCACCTCCAGCTCCCCCTGCGCACGCAGGAGGCGGCACGGCCCCTTCTCCTTTAACTGCCCTTGTGCTCGGGTACGGAGACAACGTCCGATTTCCCTGTACCCCTTACAGGTCTGAGATGGAGCACGCACTCCTTTAAGGATGCACAGAAAAAAAGGAGAATGAAGTTTACTTTAATTTGCTCCTGCAAATAAATTAAATCCACCTTAGATAACACCTCAGCTGGATTGCAGCTGCTGACAAGGGGAAGCACACTCCAGCCAAGCATGAGGACACAGTCCTCTGCCCAGCACCTACTCAAGGGAAAAGCCACCTCTGTGACAAGCACCAATGCCAGCGCTCCCAAAATGGGCACAACCATGCACCCCACCTGACCACCTCCTGCCACGAGTGGCTAAATGCTCATGGCACCAATCAACTGATAAATACAGGTAAAACCAAAGCATTCAGGACAAAGTCAAGTCATCTGCAGCCCTCATTTCTCAAATTCCTCTCCCCCATTGTGCTCCCCAAAGCCACGCAACCCATCACGGTACCCATGGCATCGATGTGGTCTCTTGCTTGAGCCACTCCTCCTCTCCTCTACCTCCCACAGCCCCGGCTCATCCCTCTGCTATGAAAGCAGCTGGCAGCCAGCACCAGGCTGTATTGCTTTTGTCTTCACCTCAGCCACCCTCCCAAGGGCAGCAGCACTCCGGGCCAGCTGCACAAGGACTGGTGAACAGAGCTTGGCCATAGGGGACCTACGAGATCTGGTCAGTGGCGACTGGGGCAAGGAAAATCACTGATGTTGCAAGGGGGAGCCCAAGAAGGCAGGTTTTGAATGTGGACATCACCAGGGAACAACCATGAAGGAGCAAATCCAGATGCTCTCCTTCAATATGCTGACTTCTGCTCTTAGAAGCAGGCCTGTCATTGGTTTTTAATCTTGCCCGATTAGGGGTCAGCCTTTGACATTATTGATCTCAGGTCCCTGAAGTATCATTTATCTTCCAGGTTTGACTCAGCGATCGGAGCTCAACAGCTCAGACCCCAGCCTGCTACATCCTCCCAGAGAGCCAGGAAAACCACCCTGCTCTGCTCTGGTCTCACCTGTTTGTGCAAGCCGTATTAAGCACAGAGTTTCCATCCACAAATGAGGTGGCTTTCACCAGATGACCTCTGCCCACCTGGCATTTCACCTCTCGGCTCAAGAGTCTGTCTCCTCAGGAGCTGGCAGACCAGCAGCACCTTATCACTCCTGGCAGTCCAACGTGCCTCCAGTGCCTGCTGCTTCCCTCTTTCAGTTTCATTATCCTCTTTCAAAGAGGATGCAGTGGAGGCATAAAGGTTATAGGATGAGCTGAGAGGCACTCAGGGATCAGTGGGCAGTGACAGCACACAGGCTCCAACCAGAGGAACCATTTCTAGCCACGTTCACACCACCATTTTTTAGAGCAGAAGGACCAACAACAGCAGCTCCTTCCCACCTGGTGAGTTCGCACCCGCAAAGAAACTCAGCTGCTAACTCAGCTCTGCAGTGGCTTCTCCTCACCTGCTGGCTAGCATAGCCACACCCTGAGGCCAGCTGGGGATTTTTGCTTGACCTTCAAAATGTTAACACCTGCTCCCTCTTTCAGACAGAGCGAGAGATGGGCTCCACGGATGCAAAGCAGTCAGCAGGGCCAGAATCCAGAACACCTGGGATCATCACCCCATGGACAGGACATACCTGGGATTGCTGCCCCACAGGTTCCCATTCCTCTGGTTTCCTCCATCTTCCACCCAAACTGACAGATGTTCCCAGCCTCCAAGTCTTGGGAAGCATAAGGCTTTCCTCAAATGTCTGTCTACAGTTACTGGATGCAGCACATGCATGAAGGTTGTCTTTTCAGATGCCACCTTTCTCTCTCTCTCCCCTGCAAAGATTGGCCTTGTGTTTTGGAGAGGAAGAACATTTCTTGAGGAAATCTCTGGCAGTTTTAACTTGTAGAGAAAGGTTTAGCTCTTGGTCATCACCTTAATATTTTTTTATCAGATTGCTGCAAAAGCACTTTGATAAATGAAGATTAGTATTATGTGCATTCGTGGATGACAGCAGGAGTCAGCCTTGGGGTGGACAGGGAGAGGAAGCATCTGGGTGGGGGTAACTAGCAGGGTCTGTGTTCAGCAAGGTACCACCACCAGCAAAGCCTGCGCCTGCAGGATCCCAGCTCCCTAGCAGGTCTCCTCACCTCTGCTGATCTGTACTTTAGGGTAACAGCCTGACTTCCCTACCCAGATTTTAGATTGTAGCAGAGATGAAATAGACATTTTTCTACCCTGCTGTAAGAAGTGAAATACTACAAAATCCTTGCCTAGAGGAGAGGCCATGTTTTTTTTCACCTGCTGGACCCAGGAAGGGAAGGGGTGATCTTCAAAGGACACCCAAGGTGTTATTTCCAGTCCCCTGACTGGATGCCCCATCATGCAGAAGCAGGAAAAAAATGCATTCCTGTTCCCTTGTAGAGGACAGATTCCAACTTCATCCCCTACAAACGAACCACCTCTGACCCAAACAGGGCTCAGCCACCCAACCACAACAGTGCAGCTGTGGCAGGAAAGCTGCAGTAATTCCCTTCCAGACTCGGCCACCCTCATCACTAAGGCACAATACCCCAAGGGAAGGGGGGAGCATAGACCTCCCCTGTCCCCAAAGGGTCTGCAAGGGGGGACAGAGACCTTGCAGTGCATTTATTCCACTCCATCCATTGGAGAGGCACACTTCAAGGGGCTTTTTCAGTCAGAGGCGGGTGCACCAGGACAGGAGGAGAACAAAGGGAGGCACCGGCACCCCCAGCCCTTTGTCTCCGCACAGAGGAGTTCACCTGCAGGGAAAAACAGCTCCCACCACACAGCTGGCAGCTCCACACAGATTCGGATGGGGAGAGAGATACAGCCCCCACCACTGGCAAGAGGATAATGAGCAGAAGGACACGATAGCATTACCCTCTCCCCTTGACACATGCAGAAGCCCACTGCAGCACAGGCCAACCCACACCCCCCACCTCGATTTTCCAACAACAACCGCAACCAGCAATAAAAAACACTGCCACAAAAATATCAACCCACCCCCCAGCACAATCGATCTGTGTCTGCGTGTGGCCAAGCACCAAAGCCTGCAGCTTGGCTCCACCGACCAGGATCGACTGGGAAGGAAGGGGGTGGGAAACTAGTTTCAAGGGGACAGGGTTTTAAAGCCACACAATAACCATCTCAAATGAGGGTTTGGATTAAGCTGTTGTATGGCCAGGTAAAACACTGCCTCCATTAGGATATGGGGGATTTTCCTTTCCTTTCTCCAAAGCTCCAGGTCTAGGATGGAGCTTCCAAGTCACCCAGGCAGAGAGAAGAGAATGGGGCAATGCCAAACAAATGGGGAATTCCACACAGTGAGAGACGGGTGGAGGGGAGAAAGCACAGAGCAGCCCTCCCCGAGCCCCGGATTGCACGGTCGGCTGCTCTGACAACGTTTACTCATATTTCAGAGAGACACAGCCATCCGGAACGTCACTCCCTGCCAACTGCCTCATCTGGAGCCATCCACAGCTCGGCTTTTCCCAGCCCGCTCCAAAGAAGGCCCCTCCAGAGCACCCTCACATCAAAGAATTGAGAAAGAGCAGGTAGGGGAAGGAAGACACAGAGAAGTTAAGCTGATTCACAGATGGTTTGTTTTGTTGTGTTCTTTTTTCAATGTCAAAATTTTAGTTTCCAGTTCTGGTACATCATCCCAGCAAACGGATGACTTCCAGCAAGTGTTGCTCAGCCAGCACTGCTGCAGAGTGGCAGGGCGCTGCTCTGAGCTGGGAACCTCGCTCACATTACCATCACAAGTGAATCACAAGACAGAAGAGGGACAACCATAATCCCCTGGCCAGAACTGGCCAAAAACTGTCCTTATCAGAAATGATTCAGGACTGGGAAGCTCTTCCCTGAGTTCATCTGGGGGACAGATGTAAACACTCTTGCGTGCATCTAGAGTCTCACGCCTGTAAGTAACTGTGCCTCCCTCCATAGCTGGGAGCAGGCATCTCTTCCTCCCATTCCCAAGCATGCTGACTGTAGCTTTCCTGGCCAAAGGCTTAGTGGCTGCCTCTATCAGTCCTTCTACCGTGGAGGGAAGTGAAGGGCAGGACATCCCTAGTTCTGCCCATTTCACACTTTCCCACTGGTCTCCCAGCATCTGCCTGATCTTCTTTACCACTGAATGGAGGTTCACTGCAGAAAATCAGCTACGAGAAAGCTCAGGGGCATAGCTCCAACTCCTCCGATCCATCCCCCTTTATTACTGCAAGCAAGCCAGCATCTCCTGAGCCTACAGGCTGCTGATAAATGCAGAAAGTTGACAAAGTCACCAGAACCTAGCCTGAATCCATAGCTTTTTTTTTTTCTTTTTCTCTAAAGAAGAAAAGCCAGACCAGACCTGATTCTTCCCCAGAGCCTGTGTGGCAAGGCAGAATCCGTCTCAAAGTGTTTATTTTTAAATCCGTACATACATGTACATTTGAATTCTGACAGAATTAATTCTGGCATCCAGCTAATTCAAAGCATTCCTCCCCCATCACACTACTGTTGCAGGCCAGCCCAGCACAGAAGCTGATTATAAAATGCTGCACTAGTCAGGCATTTCTGCAAAGCCTTGTGCTATTGAGCATTCAGTCTTTCCTTGCCTGGCTATTTCATTGTTTCGGTGTCGATCCCTCCTCTCTTGCCCTGTGTTTCCTGGTTACTTTTGTCCCTGCTCTGGAAGCACTGCTGCTCTCAGCCCCATTTCAGTGTCAGACTGAAAAAAAAGCCAATCAAAAAACCCAAACACCTAAATCAACTAGATTAAAGAGAAGCAAAGAAGAAATTACCACCATGTACCAAGATTCCCAGTAAACAGATAGGTAACAAGCAAAATAAAGGCAAACATGCTGCAAGGCAAGCTGGAGACAGATCTGGGGACAGAAAGCCTGCTGCCTCCTGCTGAAGCACAGGCTAAGAAATCCCTGTGTGGTCACACGCTGTCCTCTGGAGCAGAGAGGAGAGAGGTCAGGGCAGCCAGCACTGTAAGAGCCTCTTTATTCTTGGGCAGTTGCACGAATCTGATCGCTTGTGCCCTTTGTGAGACATAGAAATCTGCCTTCTCCTCCCCATCCCCCTTTGCCAGTCCCTGCTTCTGATTCCCTCCCCGCCCCATCCCCGCTTAGACTAGGACAGAGGCAACTCCTCAGTTCCAGAGGTAAAGACCAGAGCAGTGGAAAGGCTATGGACCTTCCTCTGGCAGGACCAGGCTCAGCCAAGCAGATGGAAAAGCTCAAAGGGCTTTGCTGGAGCAAAGGGAGGGTGAGAAAAAAGGACGGGTGGGCCTGGGACTTGAGTGTTCATCAAAGAGCTCACCCAGGCTCCCACAAGCAAGGCACGAGGCTGAGGCATTGAGCAAATCCAGGGTGTCACACTGCAGCCCATAATCTTTCCTATTTCTCCCTCTCCCCCACGCTTGTGGGCTCAAAGAGAGTGCCATACTGCACACCTCTATGTCAGCAGCCACAGGACACTTACGGAAATTTCACAGGAGTAAACAAGGGCCTGGGCTAGGTTAATTATGCCCTTCAACTCCAGCTAGGCCTATCCCCTTTGGTTCAGAGACCAGACCAGTGTGCTCTTGTCTCAGGGGCTCATTCAAAACTACTACCAAGGGTGTGCTTCAAGGCAGAAAGCTCTCTGGCCAGCGCTGTCTGGCATGGGTGGGTACCTGGACATCTCCATCTGCAAAATACAGCCAACCCCTAAAAACTACAGGGGTAAGCCTGAGCTGCAGTTTGTCACCTTGCAGAACAGCTCAAGGGTGGCAGATGAACATATCTTTCCCTCTCCTTCTTGCACCTCACTCTTAATCCAGCACCTGTCCACACAGCATTGTCTCCCATGGGAAGAGAGCATTCTCTGCTGTGGCCCTTGTGCTACTCCTTTAACACAGCTGAACCCTTCAAAGCAAGCCTTCTCCCTCCCATCCAAACCCACCAGTCTGCCTCCTTGCATACTACATCTCTGCTGCCACTTCTCAGATTGCCTCTATGTGGAAGACTTGCAGCTTCAGGCCCAATGCAAGCAACTGCTGGCAACTTGGTGGACTGAAGGTGAGGAAAAGGATCAAGCTTAGCAGGGAAGAAGTAGGGGAAAGCCCTTAATTCAAACGTCAGGGAGGCAGAAGACTGTTTCAGTTCATCCAAAGATCTGGGACCACCAAGACACCCACTGCCATTTGCCCAGCACATCCAGATGGGCTTTCAGCAGAGTGGCTCAGCCCCACTGAGATCTCAATGCGGCAGCACAGGCTTTAGTTCTGCTGAACCAAAATCCCCTGCTGACTCTGACAACATAGCACAGCAAAGCCTGACAGATCAATGGTCACGAATGGCACAGAGATAGAAGATGAGGTTAGGTGGATGCTGGGATTTCTGTAACTGCCCAAGGCCCAAGAAGTCACTACTCATCATGGCAACCTGATCAACTGACTGCATCCCAGGGCACAATGATCAGTCACATTTAGGAGCCTAGTACTGGAGTCTGAAGGCCCCTGAGCAAGAGATAGCGCATGGACAAAGCCAGGAGGGAGAGGCCTGGGTTAGGCTGATGGTTCAGCTCTGGGGTGCTGGTCAGAGGCTCTGATGGAGGGCACAGGAAGAACCTGCACATCTGCAGCTTCATAGGACATACTACAAAAGTCGAACATCCCCAGACAAAGAGCACCAAAATGAACAACTGCCAAGACCAGCCCACACCATTTACAGGCATGGGAGCTAAATTAATGCTTGAGCACTTGGGCATTTGCACTCACAATGCCTCCAATGAGCTCCGTGCCACACTCCTCATAAACAAGTCATCTGGAAAATAAGTAAGCCTGTAAAAATCCAGCCCATCACAAGTTACCAAACCTGTTTCAGAGTAAAACAATCTTCAGCAGCTCACACCAGGAGTCTGGCAGTGGAGCCGACCCCAGACTCTCTAACTCCCAGCAAAACATCACTGGCACAGATGGCAGCATGAGGATGAGTTACAGAACTTGTTTCAAACAGGAAGATATCTTTGGTGCCAGGGCAGTCTTGCAAAGGAAAGCTGGTGGCATTTTCCCTTTAGGAATCTTAAGCTTTTGAACCACAGAACCAATAACTGGGGCAGACAGGAAAAGTGCCTGGGCCATCTTTGCACTGGGACTAAGGGCCAATGCTGGCAAATGACCAGTTTCTGGTACAGACTTGGGATTCACCTCTTCCTGTGTTCCTACCAAGTGCTCACCTCTTCTCTTCCCCATACTTTAGAAATCACCTTGGAAGCACACTAAGGTCAGCTCAGAAAGAAAGCCCAGGCCCTGTCTGTCCCTCTCAATTTGCCAAGTGGGCACTGCTCCCATATGCCAGCAGAAGGATGCCCAGTATTTTCCTCTAGGTTTCAACACCAAAGTGTGATGTCTCTCTTTTAAGGTTCAAAACCGTTGGAAATCTTCTGAATGTGAAATCTCCCAATCTTCCCCAAATGCCCTGCTAACTAAGTCAGAAGAAAAGGTACCTCTGCGCCCTGAAACAAGAGAGATGCAGAAGCACCTACCAAAGTCCCTTCCCACTGATAGCACCTCTGTCAGAGGACAGTCAGCTAGGAGACACCCCCAAGCAACCTCTGATATACCTGGCCTCAACCAACCACGTCCCACACAGAGATACTGTAGTATCACACAAGTGAGTTCCCTGGGCTGCTGCCTTCTGACCTCTGCTCCAGTCCCAGCAATGCATTTTTCCCGGTTTTGGATGGCAAAAAAAAAAGTAACACATCAACTTCACACTGGAGCATGTTTCTTTTTTTAACCCTGGAGGCAGGTTCCCCCACGCCAAGAAGATGGTGGGTTCGCCCATGCAGGTGGGAAGCATGTGGCTGGGGCAGCAAAAGCAAAGACAGAAGAAAAAAAATGTTTCATTTTGAGACCTTGACACAAACAAAATGACAAGAAGCAAAAATAAAGAGGGTGGCTTGTTGGCTTCTTTTCTCCCCCCTCTCTCCCCTTTAAGCACTACAAAAACAGGAAACAAAGGAGAAAACATCTCACAAGGGGGAGGGGGAGGTAAGTGCTTTTATACGCCCACGAAAGAAAGATTAACCACATATTTTATTTACTGTTTGTATTATGGTTGCACTGTGGAGTTCAACCAATTCTGATGCAGAGCTCTGAGGGTTTGTGCAGCACCCAACGCTGAGCGGTCCCCTTCCCCCAAACCCACCAAGTGCGTGCCGCCACTGCAAGCGAGCCCTCCACAGACACCCTCCTTCCTCCTGGAAACACTTGCCTCTGGCCTCTCTTGCCCTAATTCCCAGCCTACAGCTGAGAGTGCTGGTGCTGTCCCCAGGGAGTTCTGAGCCCCTTTTCCCCCCTCAAATGAGACTGTAACTGGGGGTAAGATGCCTTCTGAGGTTGGTCATCAGAAAAGCTATGGTAATAAATGGTAAAAAAGGTGAGTTTATATGAAGCGTGTTTGCAGGCTCCATCCTTCCTCTGGGCTATGGGAGCCACCCTTGGCACACTAGGTCGATGTCATATCCCCTCACACTCACAAGTGCCCCGCTCTAAAGACAGGGCTCTGAGCCTCCAAACTTTGACTCATTTCTCAATTAACAGCTCCCTGAACACAAACCACACATGGAACAAACCTCTCACAACGGAACGTCCCCCCCAGACTGCCCAAGTCCAGGGTTACTCATCTGCCCTCCAGCCCCAGTCCTCCTTCCCTGGGATGCCCATGGCTGCAGGGTGAGCAAGCAGTCAGGAATCTCAGGACAGGAAGCCGTCACTGGCTGAGCATATGCACCCTAATTCGGGAGCCGACGCAGCCGCCTTCTTCCCCAGCTGGAGAGGTGCACCTTTCAGGCAGAGACCTGGTTAAGGCCACAGAGCAAGGGCCAGTAACCAGTTTGGACAATTTTCCTGGGGGCTTTTCCCTATTCCAGTTGCTTCATGGAGGAACTGCTTCAACTACAGGGAGGGAATCCTTTGGGTTTGCCATCCTCCAGCTTCGAGCTGTCCTCCACTGCCCCAGTCTCTGAGCACCCAACCGAGCCATGTGCCCATCAGGAAGAGACAAGCTTATCAAGGCAGAGAAAGGAAATTAAGATAACGCGGTGATGGAGGCACTGAGGGATTTGGCCAAGGTCACAAAATAATTCGTCGGATCCATGACACAGCCGTCTGACACTTTAGGTGTCTGGCCACATATCCTAAAATTTCGAGCCCGGGCCAAAATTCAGCCTAGCCGGTGGCAGTTTTCTGCCAGGTCATTAGCAGCGTGCATCTGCAAGGAGCAGCAAACACCCAGCCATAACAGCAGCAGCAGCAACAACAAAAAACCCACCACACAGCAAGAGCAGCAATGGGCAAGATCAAAGCATCCTGGAAAAGGACCTGGAAAAATAGTTTTGGTCCCTGGCTAAGGCTTCAGGGAATACACACACAAACCCCATCCCAGCCCCGTGCAGCCCTCCCAGGGTGGCTCCCTACACTGGCGGAGGGAGACCAAAATGACTCCCTATAAATAGAAGCAGAAAAGCGCTTCTCCAAAAGCCTGGCTGGGTCTTTCCCCTTCCAGTGCGTGTGGCGAGAGCTGCTGGCATCTCCACGGAGGTTTCTGGTTTTCCCCCAGAAAACCTGGAGAGGAAAATAACCTTCTTGTGAGCAAAGGCTGGCTCCTTTCTGCACAGAACTGCCCCCTCCTCCCAGGCTTGGCCATCCAATTGGAAAGTAATTATGCTGCAATTTTTATTTATGACTTTTTTTTTTTTTTTTATTGCTAAATGGTGACTCATTTTGGCAACATTAAAATACACAGGAAATCATCCCCATTTTACAGTAATCACCATTCAATTCATTGTTAAATATTTATTCGGTGGACAAGCGCCGGGCATCTTTTAAAGGGTGAGAGGAGAAGCGGAGGGGCAGCCTGGGGTTGGGGGGGGGGGTGGCGGAGGTGGTGGTGGGGTCATGGCAGGGCTGCCCGCAAGGCTGTTAAATTCCTGCCACAAACTTCAGGGTGGGGAGCCAGGGGTGAAAGCTCCTGCCAGATGGCCTGGCCATGAGCAAAATACAGACTTGCTTTCCCTCGAATCCAGCGCTACGCCTCATGCTGCTTTGGAAGGGAGGGGGCAGACCTCATTCCCCTAATAAAAATGCTATTATTTGGGCAAAACCCAAGCATGAATCCCCATCAGCAAGAAGCCATGAGTCTCTAACTCGAAGCTTGTTGTCTCCCGCTGCCAAGGGGATGGGGGCCACCAGCCCCAGTGGGAGGCAGTGGGAAGAGATGGCAGTTTGACATTAACACGTCTTACAATGGACTGGGTCCGCGTATGCGGCTGCTTTGTCCCCCAAGGGAGGCAAATTTCGAGGCAATTCGACCTTGGAAGTGGGCAGTTCCTCCGCCTTCCAAAAACAAGTGCGTACTTCAGCAGGAACCAAGGAGATGACCCCATCAGACCCCCTGGCCCAGAACCTCGACCCGTCACACAGCCCAGACCCAAGTGGCCAGGCCCCACAGCCACACTGCTCTGAAGGCCTCCTGGCATGGGCCCTTTCCCCAGAGAGCACCTTGAGCACCCGCAAACTCCCGACACTGCTTGGCTGGGGATGCTACCTAACATGTCTGCCACGGGTGGACCGGGCGGAGGAGAAGCAATACCCAGGAGGATTTTGTGTAGGCCCTGCAAATATCCCAGGCCTTTGGAGAACAAACACGGAGAGGGGGAGGGCAGACAGGGAGAGGCAGCCCCCTCAGGCTGGACAAGCCCATGTCTCCACAAAGGTCCAACTTACCCTGATCTCATTGCGGCGGATCTCCACGTCGCAGACCGAGTGTCCCTGGTGGGCCCCGCTGTAGTAGCAGCAGAACTGGCAGACGGCCACCTGCTCGGCCTCACAGTGGTACAGGCGGTAGGCGTTGTGCTGGGGGCAGCTCCAGGCCCGCACGTCGTCCGCCTCCACCAGGAGATGGCCCCTGGCTGTGGAGGGCTGCTGCAGGTGGGTCTGGACGTGTGACTGGCAGCACGGGGCCTCGCACCTCAAACAGATCTTCTGGGCCGGCAGCGGCGGTCCCCGGCGGCAAAAGACGCAGTGCAAGACGGAGGGTGGCTTCTCCAGGTTGAGGGAGTTGAACTTCTCCACAATGTTGGTGAGCTTCAGGTTCTTCTCCAGATTGGGCTTCTGGTTGTAGGCCTGGTTGCACTCTGGACACCGCACCAAGCCTGACTCCTTGGCCCACGCTTCCCCGATGCAACCCCGGCAGAAATTGTGCTTGCAGGGCAGCTGGACTGGCTCCACGAAGACATGCAGGCATATGGGGCAGATGAGCTCCTCTTCAAAGCAGTTCTTCCAATTCTCGGCCATCTCTGCCGGCAGCCTCTGGCGACGTATACCCCCCCACCCGCTTCAGTCGGTCAGTGCAGTTTAGAAGCGGACGCCAGGATCTGTCCTCCCTGCAACGGGAAGCCCAGGGCTGAATGGCCGGAACCCCCCTGTCCCCGCAACACACGCGATAAATCATGCACCGCATTCGATCTTAAAATCGGGGGTAAAATAAACCACAGAGCAGCACTCTAGGAATCTCTAGTGAGAAAACGCGACAGTCCTGTCGCTTCATTAAAAAAAACCCAACACAAACGGTTAGAAAAACCCGAATGGGATATTGTAGGATTTACAGCCCAAAGTCTTACCCACCCCCCAAAGCCATTTGTTTCTTTATTTCCACCCCAGAAGGTGAATCAAAACTTACCAAAGGTTGAAAAAAATCCATACAAAATCCAGCAGTAGAGTCCAAGTTCCATATAAAGCTCCTAAATTTAGCGCTCCGGATCGGATTTTTCTTTTCTTAGGTTTGGAACTGACATTCAATATTTTAAAGGGACTTTTGTCCCCCTCCAACCTCGCTAACAGCTGAGAGCACAGACTCCCTCCGGTTTTTTTTTCTTCCCCTGTATTTCTCCTCCCTCTCCCCCTGATGCGAGTTGAGAATTAGTCTTATAAAGGAAACAGATCAAAGGGTTAAGATCCAAAATGGGGAAAGGAGGAAGATTAAAAAAAAAAATTAATAATAATAGCGATGATGACGATGGCGAAAAAACGAATTCTCTCTGCGGCCCCCGAGATTTGCCTCTAACCCGGTGGAGCAGCACAGAAAAAAAGGAAGGGGGGGGGGGGGAAGAAGGCAGGAAAAAAGAAGGAAAACAAAACAAAACAAACAAACACAAAACCCCACCAACCTCCCCCCCCAAGAAAAGACAAAAAAAACCCTCTCGCCTGCTTCAAGATTGCGAGGTCTTAAATGGGAGAGCTCAGTCATTCAGCAAACCCCAGACCAGCGCAGCCCCACCAGCCTCGTCCAGAGCTCTCGGAGAGGGATGGGAGAGAGGGCAGGCTTTGCCAAGGAGGTCTCCCCTCGCGGACTCCAAATCAACTTGCTCTCACTGCCCACCGGGGCTTCGGGGAAAAAAGGCGTCCGGGGAGGGGGTGGGTGTCCGA
Organism: Tricholaema leucomelas; assembly: GCA_013400475.1. Taxonomy (NCBI): domain Eukaryota; kingdom Metazoa; phylum Chordata; class Aves; order Piciformes; family Lybiidae; genus Tricholaema lacrymosa; species Tricholaema leucomelas. The sequence goes on from WAAF01000066.1 coordinate 755,908, forward strand.
CCTAGCCCGGTCTCATGGCCGGCCGTGGGGACGCACCCTGGCGATGGCAACAATGCGATGGAGCCGGGGATCGCAGGGCAGAGGGACGGGTGTCCAAGCCGCCCACGGAGCGCCTTCCCCCGGCGCAGCTTCGCCAGTCCAGCCCCTCCGGGAAGGGGCGAGGCGGCGGCGGGCAACCGGGAGGTACCGGCTGAAGCGTGCGGTTCTGGGAGAGACGAGTCAGCTCTCAGCCATTTTGAGCTGCCCTGCTGGAGAACGGAGGCTGGTGGCGCGTCAAAAATAAAATAAATATTTTTTAAAAAGGCTTTAAAAAAAAAATAATTAAAATCATCGGAACAAAACCGGTCCCGCTGCCTCCCCCGCCCGCCCGGCGGGGCTCTGCCGAGGGGCTGCGGCTGCGGGCCCGCGGGGCCAGTCTAGCCCGAGCCGAGCTGTCCCGTCCCGGTGGGGCCGCTCAGCAGAGCCCCCCGCGCCTGCCCCCGTAGCCGCTGCCTCCAGCCATCTTGGGCTCGCCCTGGGCACCGACCGCCCGCCGGAGCCCCACGCCCTGGCCTTCCTCCTGCCGCCCCCAGGAAGGCGGCCGTGGCCCGGGGAGGCGGAACGAAGAACGAGGAGGGACGCGGGGGGGGACACACACGAATCCCCTCAGCGGATCTCTTCGGGGAGGGGGGAAAAGGGAGGCGGCGCCTCGCAGGCGGCCGGGCTCAGCCCCGGCGCTGGGGGCCGGGGCGGCGGTAGGAGGCGGGCGGGGCAGCCATGGGGGCGGTGGCCGCGGGGGAGATATGGACCGGGGGAGAGAGGAGGGAGGGAAGGAAGAGGGAGGGANCTGCCGCCGCCGCCGCCGCCGCCGCCTCGGAGCTGCGCTGCGGCGGGACCTGCCCCGCCCCGCCGGGCCCGCCCTCCGCGCGTCACCGGAGACCACTCCGTCCTGCCCCGCCTCAAGACGCCGCCGCCTTAAAGTGGACACGACTGGCGGTAGGCCCCACCGTGAGGCGCGGCGCTTCGGGGCCCGCTGGTTGGTGGTGGCGGCCATTGCCCAGCCTCGGAAGAGGCACCTCTTGTCCCCAGCGGGGTGGCCCTGCTACCCGCGGCACTAGCGGGTGGGCCGCGCTGCCGAGCTGCCAGCGTCCCTGCCCGGCCTGGAGCCAGGGTTGCTCAAGGTGTCCGTTCATAAAAAGTGGCCGTTTGCCCTGGAGCCAGCTTAGAGCTGGGCCACAGCTGAGGGCAGGTACCAGAAGTGTCCTCTGGAGCCTCCTATATCCCCCCGGCTCCCCGCCGGAGGGGCTGTCATTCCGCGTGGGACCATTTCAGGTGTGTTTTCTCGCTGCGCAAAGCCGTTTGTCCCGCAGGGTCTTTCCAAAACCTGCAGCCCAAGCACCTCCTGCCAGAGCCCGGGGCACAGAGGTGTCTCTGGTAACAGCTGTCCCAACAAATGTTACTGCAGCTGTTTTGCAGAATGCTGTACACACAACCTCTGCCAAATGTGCTGGGCAGTTAGGATAAAGCACATTGCTGGTGTAAATCCATTTCCCGCTGGTGAGGGTATCACAAATGGCTTCAAAACAATATTTAGACTAAGTGCTGAGGGTACACAGTTAGGCTTATGGTGGAGTGACAAGGGGACAAAGGTTTAGAAGGTGGCTTCACTGGTCCCAGCCTGGGTGGTGCTCACCAATGGCAGTTTGCCTCTAGGAGGTATTTAGCAGCAAATGCCCAAGTGCAGCCTCAAAGCTATGGACCAAACCGTCCAGAGACAGCATCCAGTAGCCTCTGCCTTAGCACCCTGTGTCCTCAGTGCCATGGTCCAGCTAAGGTAGGCAGCTGTCTAATGGAGAGGTGAGCATCCTACAGCACACTCAGGGTGTGATCACTGGGGGTGATCCAGGTCTTTCCAGACTTTCCTTTAAAGGAACCCTCTGTGCACAGGCAAGTTCTGCCAAGAGACACCCTGATAAGAAGACAGAGTGGTGGATGCCAGCTGTCTTTGGGTTGGTTTTGGATTTGGGATGCGCTATTCCATTTCCCTGCCTCCACGCTTCCTCTCTGTATGTTCTGATGGAACACTGAGGAACACATCTACTTGCCATCTGCATTATGCCCAGCACACCTCAATCCCAAAGTTCTGCCCCAGGGCAAATAATAACAAATATTTAACAGCACTGTACTCCAGCACACCCCACAATGCTCACGGGGCTGTAGTCGGTGTGTAGTGCCTGGGCTGGCTCAGGACAACTTGCATGCCTCTCCTTTCTGGATGTAGGTCCAAGAGCCTCTTTGCCAGGATAAAACCTATTTCTGGGTTCAGCCAGCTGATCCTTGCCTGCATGGGAAGGCCCACAGCCAGGCCATCCCCGAACTGAGAACTGGGGCTCACTCTCATCATCCCCCATTCACCCCCCTCCATCCACACACACCCAGCCCATGGCTCCAGGGCTCAAGCGCCGATTCCTGCAAAGGGAGCGGTTTGCCATGTAATTGCTCTGCCAAGCCTCAAAGCCCGCAGGCTGTATGTCTCCTCTGGGGTTTTACAAGCTGTCCAGCAGCCAGGGCCGGTGGGAGCTGGGCAGGGTGATGTGGGATGTGTCAGAGCTACTGTCAGCCAGCTGAGGCTCAAAAAGTCAGCACAAAACTATTTGTGACTCTCACTTCTTTATAGATACAGGCGGTACCAGGCAGACCTCACTGACAGACACTGTTCCCACCCCAGGAAAGGCATAGCTTTCTTGTAGGGGTGCTCCAGGCCTCTCTGTGCCCCCCATTGCAGGTGAGCTGGGAAAGCTGGTTGCTATTAAGCAGGGTTTAGAAATGGAAGGTGGATGGGATGGAGCTGAGCCAAACTGAAAGATGTGTCCTGCTCTTGGCTGGATATCCCGCTGCCCCAGGACTGTCACTGGCCCTGCTGTTGTGACACCTTTGTTTGGATGATGCCATTTCTGAGCCCAGTCTGAAGGAAGTCTTATGGCAAGGGAAGCCCCAAAGCCAGACTGGTCATTGCAACCCTGCAGCCAGCAGAAGCTTCCTGGGGAAGCTATTGGCAAGGACGTGTCTGCCCACCCAGCTCCCAGACACCCTTCTGCTGACACTGGGTGGCTGATGGACACTGACAGGAGCAAGCTGCACAAAACCTGCCCATGCATTGGGCTCCCCCTTGTCAGGGTTTGGCCCTGTGTGAGTATCCAGCCTGCACCAAGGGGCCACAGAGGAGATTTTTAGCTGAGTACTGGTGCATATCACTCAATCCCTCAGAGCATCAGTTTTCTCAGCCACCACTAGGCAATCACCCCCCTTCACTGACGGTCTCACCTAGGCAGCCCTTAGCCCTGCCATAGGGAGACCATGGCTCCTACCAGCCTCCCAGGTAAGCTATCAGCATTTCTGCTGAGACCCAGGTTAGCGCTAAGTGGGCTGCAGATAGCCAGCCAGCCATCAAGGGCCAGCAGAGCATCACCCCACACCCTGCAAAGCCAATGCACTTGAGAACTTGGCATCAGGGTTTGGCATTGAAATGGCATTCTCTGGGACAGCAGGACCTTGTCTTCAGGGAGCAAGGATGTGCTGGCTGGGCCACAGAACCAAGGTGTCTCTATCACTGCAGGCAAGGAATGATGAGCAGGGCTGTGCCTGGCAGCTGATGCCAATGACCTACCTCTGCTTTCCCAGGCACGTGAACAGAGTTTAACCAGCCCACAGACATACAGAAACTTTGTTTGCTGTTTAGAGCTGCAGACTCTGCTGAGCTGATGGGAGAGGAAGGGTATTCATGCAGATTTACAGAGTGGCTGGATGTTAAAGTGACAACTTCCCTGTCTGCCACCACCTCATCCCCGGGGCACTCCTGGGGGCTCCAGCACTCAGCCTTGCACCTTCCTCTAAAGCCTTGAATGACCCAAAAATAATACAAAGTGGTTTGCTTCTTGGGTCGCTTATAACGTGACCAGCCAGAGTGAAGCCTTCACTGCCCTTCTGTCTGCTTTCCATGTAAGCCTGGTGAGGTGCTTAGTGTGATGTAGAAAGCTCCCCCACCCTGCTCTATGTGGTTAATGCTTTGAAGGCTTTCGATGAACCTTAAGGCTGGGTTTAAGGATTTAAGGACCTTGCAGGGTGGCAGCAGCCTGGCTTGCATCTGTCTGTCTGTGGACATCCTGTGTTCCTGGCTGCGGTGGAGGAGGAGAGAAACAACCCGATGGAAGGGGCAAGACACAGAAGTCCCCACAGCCAGTGACACTGTCCCAGCCCAGCACATACTGCTGACATGCAGAGCTTATGTCCAGCCATCCCAGGCATGTCCTTGATGTGATGTCACACTTGTCCACCCCACAGTTACCTGTCTGCTCTGGCATCCTCACAGCCTGGTACCTGCTGAAAAAAGGTGAATGTCTGTGTGTGCATGGTGCATCTGCAGGGAAAAGCTCCCATCCTCTATGCTGAATGAAAATAGACCAGGAGCTGTTTGTGCAGCCCAGGCACTGCAGCTCACGAAGCAGGTTCCCAGTCCCGGCACCCAGCCGTTGGGATCCAGAGATGCTCACATCTGACGTTGGCAGCTGGGACAATGTGCTGGATGCAGGGATGGTGATACCCCTGTGGGCCCCTCGTGAGAGCTTTACAATGGATGTAAAAGTGGGGCTTTTCTTATGCGAAAATACTGGGCTTTCTCTCTTCATCTACAAGCCTAAAGCGTGGAGCCAAGCAGGTCCAGAGGGCTGACCACGGAGGACTGCACGGAGGCAATGGCGGGGAGCTCCACTTTGGCCTGAAACAAACACAAGGTGAAATGACCCAATCTGCATTTGAATAGCCAAATCCCCGGCTGCACAGCCACCCACGGGCCAAGCCGCAGGCTCACTGCCCTGGCCAGCCTTGGAGTGCCAACCGGTGCTGATGAGCATGGCAGTTAGGTCCAGTGGCTGCAAGGCTGGAGCACGGGGAGCTGAGAGTGGGGCCGGTGGGCTGGTGTGTGGCTCCCTGCCTGGTGGGGTTTCTTGCTATGCAAATGCTTGGGAACAGCTGCCCTGCCGGCGTGACTCATTTCCTGCTCTTGTGTCACATTCTGGTCAGGCCAGTTTGGCAAAGGCTTTCTTCTCTCCTCTGGCTTCTCCTCCTTCCTTCTCTCACCGCCGATGGCTGGGGATGTGCATTCACTGAGTCCCTGGCAGGATGAGGCAGGATTTTCAGGAAACTGCGTCAAAGCCACAAAACCTCCATATATATATGTGTGTGTGTGTGTGTGTATAAAACCCCAACCAAGAAAAAAGCACAGTGCAGTTTTCTTTTTCTTTTTTTTTCTCCTGTTTTTTGAGCACAAGGGAGATTGGAGGCTGAATGAGCTCCACTGCTCTTCCCCCAATTAGGATGGCTGCAGATGAGACACAGCAAGAGCTGTAAAAGTTTTGCTGGGCAGTTAAGAAGGAAAAAAAAGCAGGGTCTAATTTTACCCTCCGCTGCCAGTCAGAGAGGTGCTGCTAGAGTCAGGCTGCCAGCGGACAGTCTTTTACAGGGGCGAGCACCTGCCAGCCCTGGCGTTTGCCTGGCATTTCTTATTCCTCAGCAGCGCTTCAGGACAGCCTCACCACTGTGCCCTGAAAAACTGACTGTCCGGGGTTAAAAGTAACTCTCAATGGGGTCAGCAAGGGATGCCAGCAAGTGCTGTCAGACCCCAGTGTTGTGGGCTCCTACTGTAGGTCAGGGCAGGGGAAGGAGATGCCTGCAGTGGATCCTTCCAGCAGTCCAGGCTGGCACTGCCCAAAGACCAGGCTGTGTTGTAGGTAGAAAAGTCACTTTCTGAGGAGTTTGCCTCCTGGTCTTTGTTGTAGCTTTGAGGCCAGAATTTACAGCCTCCTGGGTGGCCATGCAAGCCTTTCTGCCCCAGGGCTTTTCTTCACCTCCGCCTCCTAGTGCCCCTTTGCTGCCTGTGAGGCCAGAGCAGAAAGCAGCAGCCCCTTGCCTCAAGCCTGTGACTAGTAGTAGCCCCGTCTCTGCCCCTGCCCCAGCCCTGTCCCCTGTGCAGCGAGCTCTGGCACAGCATCCCACACTGTAGCTGGGCAACTCCCTGGTGGGAAGATGGAGCTCCTCAGTGCTGCTAACCCAGCAACGAACTTGGGGGCATGAAGCTTCCAGCCCCCGTGCAGGGACTGGGGACCGGTCCCCACCCAGGCTGAAGTGTAACCTTTTGCAGCCTTTACTCTGGAGCAGTTTCTCAGCCTTCCTCTTCCTTTTCAGCATGCTCCCTGCAATTAAAGCCAGCTGGAGTCAAATGACCCAGTGTCACACACATGCTAAAAAGACCCCTGCCAGGCAGCTACTGAGCTTTCCTTTGAAGAGTAGAGCATCTGCCACCACCATGCCCCATGAAACCCCCAAACCTGCAGTCCCCAAACCCTCAAGTCCCACAGTGCCGCTGATCCCCTGCTCCATGCAGCTAGGGGAAAGGCAGTGTGAGGGCAGGGGCTCAATCCAGAGCTGCAGCCCATGCACTGCCCACTGCCAGGGCTCTCCTGAAAGCCAATAAGTTTGTTTGCCCACAGTGAAGGGAAGAGCAGAAGGGTGTCAGTGTAATGGTGTAAATCAGGCCAGGAAGCATTGCTAATAAACTGTCACCCCTAGTTGTGTAATGGGAACAATTATGGGTTTAGGTCTTGCTAAGACACCAGGAAGGAAAACACGGTCTGAGGGTAGGAGGAGTGTAGTGGCAAACAAAAAAGGAGAGTCCTGTTGACAGAAAGATGAAGCTGCCTTCGCGCTGGAAGCACTTCCGTCCTATCCCAGTGCATCAGCAGCCTGGGGCTTGGATTGATTCCCATGCAGGGGGGATGCAGAGAGTGAGCTCTCAGCTCTTCCTGTGCTCTTCTCCTTCTCCTGGGCACTCCAAGTCCCTAAGGACTCAAGACAGGCAGTTTTAGCCCCTCTGAAATCTCTGATCCTTAACTCACCCTGCTCAGCTCAGCACAGCACTTGGTATCTGCTGTTCCTGCATAGTCCTTCCTTGGGGTCCATCAGGGACCTATGTGTAGCAGCATCAGTGCTGGGCTGTGCCAGGAAAGCCTAGAAGTGTCCAAGCTGTGCAGCCACTGGCAGCCTTTCTGTCCCCGAGGAGCAGCCAGGCTTTCCGTGCTGCCCACCACTTTGTGCTGCCCACTGTACCACTGGGCAGTGCATGCCTCTGCTTATCCCTCCCTTTCACTGAGGTAGCCCTGAACCCACTGGACAAGTCTCTCCCAGGATGTCTGGAGGGGTGCTTTGGTGCTCGTAGAGGTCACCCAGAGCTCAGCCAAAATAAACACAGGGCTCCCATGAGCAAAACCCCAGGGCACTGCCAAACTCCCAGGGCGGGAGCACCCGTGCCCCCTCCATGGAGGCTCTCAGAGTGAATATGACCCATACACATCTCAAAGAAGGGGCTGGGGCAGCCAACAGCCAGGGTTAGCCTTTAACCACCCAAAACATGGCAGAGAGGGAGAGGAAATTCTTGAGGCATCTATTAACATAAAAAGAGTCATACTTTACATTCGGTCCCACTTATGGCTTATAAATGATTACTGCACCTTTTAATAAATGGTTACTCAAGTGTTAGAGTCCAAACAAGTTGATGGGTTGCTTATTACCACAGTTTATAACCTTTTATGAATGCCTTCTGTTGATGTACTTATAAACATCCATACCACGTACTTCTCGTGTCTTGACATGTTGATCACATCTGTTCAGGGTTTATTAACTCTTGAGCTGCTCGACAGCGGCAGAGTGCGAGCAGGGATCCTGCCATTTCTCTGTACCAATCTGCGTGGCTCAGGATGCATACCTGCACGAGAGGTGATGGCTGAGGGGCAAACTGGGCAACCTTCGCCGTCTGAAAGAGGTCTGAAGCGAGTGAAATGCAGCCGCACCAGGAGCGAGCTGGCGCTGCGATGTTGCTCTTGTGGGTGCGGAGTTTTTGTTGCTATCAAGGAAAAAGAGCTGAGGGAAGTCTGTGGCAGATTCTTCCTTTCTTGAAGGCATTAAGCTGAAAAAGGATGTTGTCCTGGAGTGCTCATTTGAATCAAACCCACAACTTACTTGGCTCAGCATGAGAAGAATTGAGTGAAATTCTCTGCCCTGCAAACATGGGAGGTCAAATGGGATGATTTAATGGGTTCTGCTGGCCTGGAAATCCATGGAAACATCCTTGTCGGTTGTCGTTCATGCGCAGCCGAAGCCCCCCTCACGTCATCTTGCAAATAATGAAATGAGACTCTCAATAAGCTGAATAATCAGAAAACAATTTTCCAATAAAAGCATCCCCCAGAATCTCCTTTTAAGGCAAGGATTGGGATTCCCACCGCCAAGCATGTTCCCAACGCCTCCCATTATTGTTCAGCTGCCTGTACCGGGGCCGGGCAGGCTGCCATGCCACCCCACACTTCCAGGGATGCTCCCTGCTGCATGGCCTGGTCAGCCCTCCTGCTTCTGAGCTCTTTTTGCCTCGATTTTACCCTATCTGTCAGATGCTTCAGACAATTTCCCTGTTCAAAAAGCATGCAGGGAGTATGAGGTGTCCCGGCCCTGCGTTTTCTCCAATGGTTTTAACAGCCAGAGAAGAGATTTGTGCATTAAGCAGACAAGAGACAGTCCCATCTCAGGCATGAAACAGAGTCTCCCTGGTCACTTTGGCCTAGACACACCTGGAGGGTTTTTAGTATGAATCTGTGCTTTCCCCTTTGCTTCCCACTCCTCAGCTTCTCCAGAGCAGGTACCATATCTCTAGCAGCAGGAGCATCTCCAGCATGGGGCAGCCTCACTCTGCTGGAGCATGGAAAGCCTGAGGCAATGTGAGTGATGGGAAAGGGCATTAAAAATATTTTTCCCGTTGGAAAAAACAACCCAAACTTGACCAGTGTTTTGTTTTGATGTGGTTTTTTTTATCTTCTCCAGCAAGCTACCACAGCAATGGCTGCTGCCTGAAATACACCCACTGCCAGTGCATCCCTGCCACAGGTCAGCAATGCGGGGACAAGGGGCCAGTGCCTGCACTGGCTGTGACACTGTGGCCTGCCTCATGTACTGCTGAGTGATGAGGTGCCAGGGCAAGAGAGGGACATTTTTTACTCCAAAGCAAACTCTGCTTGACAAAGGGTACAGCTGCTCTGAAAAGTATTTGCAGAGGCCAGAGCTTTTGTGTGTGCTGTGAGCTCCTAGACAGGGAGCTGGGGTATGCAGGAGGCTTCCCTATGGAAGGCACTGCCAGAGTGGGGTCTGTTCTTCCCCACCCTGGCAGGTCCCGGTTTTCTGCATTGGAAGGTGAGGCTGTGACTTGCAGCAGGATAAGGATGCTTGCCACTTGCCTGCCATCCCTGAGGCTTGCTGTGGGGCAGAGGGGTGCTTGTCCTGTGTGCGTGTGAGGTAGCACTACCCGGCCTATCCCAGCTGCTTCAGGCCTTTCTGTGGTTACAGTTTGGCCACAGAGCTCCCAGGAGTGCAGGTGTTAATGTGTCAGGTCCTGCATGCTGGGGTGTGCTGGGAGCCTGTCCTTTGCACTGAGGTGCTGCTGCAGCCAGCTGTGCCACAAAGGCCAGCAAGTGAATCAGCAGGCTGGAGAGAACTGAGGCGAAAAGAGAGGAAAAACAAAAATCCAAAAGGAGCTTGTGTGCCCATCAGCCATGAATCTGTGTTTCTGGCTGCTGCATGCTGCACCACCCTTGTGGTCCAAATGGGCTAAAGCACAGAGAATCTCACCATGGACCTGGGGCATATGACAACAGGGGCAACACGCTGCAGAGGTGATGCTATGGGTGGAAGCTCAGGGGTCAGGACCTCCCCTGGCTGCCCAAGCCCAGCACAACCAGTGGCCACACTGGCGCTGCCCTGAGCAGGCGGAGACCACTTGCTGTGCCCCACTCATCCTGCCCTATCTCCCTTCTTGCCCCACAGGTACATCTCCTTCCTCATTGAGGTTCCCAGGCACTGCCATTCACTTTTCAGATGGGATACAAGCCCCAGATCTCCCTCCACACTCAAAAAACCCACAACAAACCAAGAGGAGAGAAATAAACAAACAAACCCTTCCTTCTCCTGGCTTGGCATCTGCTCGCAGCCCTTCCATTATTAATTAGAGAAACTGCCAGCATTATTAGCAGCAAACCACCCCTAATGAAGTTCAGAGCCGCAGATCCAGGAGGGGCTCCCAGACACCACTTTTCAGAAACCTTAATTAAATTCCCTGCCCGAAGGTGCTTTCAACTGGGGTGGAGGCAGAGCAGCAAGGCTGCCTGGGCTGGGCATGGCTGAGCCAGTGGTGGGGCTAGAGATGAAGGGTGACAGTGGGAGAAAGGCATCCTGCTCTGCCACTGCCCCAGGGGCACTCCATCCCTCTAGATTTGGGGTGACTCAGGGGTCTGGCTGAGAGGCGGCACTGCAATGGCGGTGCTGCTGCCTGGGCAACGCAGGGAGGGTGAAAATGGATAATTTTCATTCATTAATTTAACCAAGTGGTCAGTAGGGAGGGTTCCCTGCATTATGCAAGCAGGGGGGTCTTTGGCTGGTCCTAGCTGTGCTGTCCTTGCAGGGATGTCCAAGCAGAGTAGCCCTGTGTTTGCAAGGGCTGGGAATTCAGCTCTCGCACATCTTTTCCCTCTAACCCTTTCTCTGCGCACAGCGATCTCCCCTTCCCCTCCAGATATTCCACCCTTTTTCTTTCTGACCTTAAAGGAATTTATTACAGAGGAGTGTAAAAAGATTACTGCAAAATCGTTCTGCGTTACTGGGAAATCATTGCAACATTAGCTCAGTAATATTTTTTCATAAGCGTTTGCCGTGTCTCTTCTCCAGCAGATTCGGTCTCTGTGCGCACATCCACACCCCCGCAAATCTCGCTGAATCCAAGAGGTGCTTGGCAAAAGACAGGAGTGTGAACCTGACCCAGCACTCACCCTGGCTCCCTCCTTCCCGTGCTAGCAGATGAAGTTACCATTGCTTGGCCTTCCGGCTGCATCTTCCAACCCACGTGCAAGCACTCCCCATCCTGGCTTGCCCAAGCAGCATGGAAAACCCTGGCTGTCAGGCAGCCTGGGATGCGCTGGCTCAAGGAGTTTTGCCAGTGGATACTTGTGGAGGATCCTGCACCTGGCAGGGTCTGGGCCTGACTGTTCTGCTAAATTGCTTCGGGGAAAGGGAGACCCCTTTCTCTCCCATGCTTGCACTTGGCAACAGAACCTGCGCTCCCAGGGCTGAGGTGGGAGACGACGCTGAGGAGGAGCTGAAAGGGATGGGGCAAAGCAGCAGGCAGGCAGACAGTCCGTCCTGCTGAGCCGACTGCAGAGAAAGACACCAACAATTCTGCAAATACGTTTAATGCATTTAGAATACACGAGAGGGAAAAAATAACAACAAACAAAACCAAACAAAAACCCCAAACCAACAACAACAACAACAAAAAACAAACCCAACCGTTTAGTGATTCACAAAAATATTACAAAAAGCCACGTGCAGGCGAGACACACCCAGCACTGCAATGACGACCTAAGAATTTACATTAGAAACTAATAGAAAATAGTTAAAAACCTCTGCTAGTTTAGCTTCCCGTCCCTCATTTTTGTCTTTCATAAAAAAAAATTGGAGGAGAGGAGGGGAGGAAGAAAAGGCCATCTACGAGGTACTGATACATCGGCTCCTTCCAGCCCTGTCGGTAGCGTCCTTGGGCTCCTCTCTCGACACGACCCCGCGCACGCAGACCGCACACACTCGCACACGCGCACACACACACACACAACGCACGCAGCTGAACTACAGCAAGGTTCACCTCCGGGCCACAAGGGCAGCCCCCAGTGGGCAAGGTTTGCTGCAGTCCCAGTTGCCTCACGCATCCCCTGCCTTGGGGAGTTTGCCTTTGCTCTAGATTTTACAGAAACCAGCCTACACAACAGCGTCGCCAGCAAGCGGCAAAACCTCCAGCTCTTTTAAGAGAAAGGAAAAGCCAGCGCGTCCAACCGGGGCTGGACGAGAGTTTTGAACGACTAAACTTGGGCTCGGAGTGTGGCACTGAGCCGCCAGGGCCGGATGGGTGTGAGGAGCATACCAGCGCAGGTGCAGGGGCATCGGCACAAGTCCCCAGCAGAATGCTATCTGCTTCCACGGGGCTGCAGATTGCCGCTCTGGGGAAAGCCAAAAGCCGAGAACAAAAGGGCTTGGAGCCCCCCAGCCTATGATCAGTCGCTGGCAGGATGACATGGCCACTCACACCCAGCTCCCTTTTCTCTGCCCCTGCGGGTTTTGCAGCCCGCTTGCTACTACAGGAGGAACGGTGCAGGAGCTTCGTCGCCAGCACCGCAAAGTCCTCCTGCGCCCATCCTGCCTGCGGCATTGTCAACATATGCCATGTTTATGTAGGACCTACCGCACACGGCGACAGCTCGGTCCCTCCCACCCTCTCTGCTCGTGCAGCAGAGGGTTTCCGGAGCTGCACTTTCATTGCAGTTGGGCCCCAGGGAAAGGAACAAAGGAGCCATTTTCATCTCCAGCCTCGCCAGGAGTAGAGGGAGAGGGCCAGAGAAAAGACCAGTGTTTGCAAAACACAACAATCGGCAGGAAAATTTCCTCCGGCTTTTGGAGGTTGTTGTTTTTTTTTCTCACTCTCCCTCTTTTTAAAGAGGGAAGGCACTGTGTCAGGACAGTTTTAAAACAGCCAGCCACTGGCCAACCACATCTGCCATGTGCAGCCCTTTCTGGGCTGATGTTCCCCTCCTGCCATCTGTGCCCTGTGAGCTGAGTGGCAAATGATGCCGTGGTCTTTCAGTGAGGGAAAGAGAAGTGGCTTCCTTCACAGCAGACTTGGAAATGACGTTTCTGAACTGATGTGCCACTTAGGATGATTTTCTGGTCTGTCAGCAATTTTAGGGGAAACAGAATCATGGTAGAAATGAAGCACTCTACACGACAGGTTCACTGCCTGACAGAGACAGGTCAACAAGGGCCCGGGTGTATAACACGTATGCAACCTCAGGCTTACTCTCCGTTTGAGGTTTTGGACTCACGTCAAACACTGGGGGGTGTGTGTGCGGTGTTTTAAAAAAAGAAAAGACACAGGGACAGACACTCCACAACAGAAGAAATGTTACAAAGATAGTGTGTTGCTACAGAGCTTGTTAAAAACTGACACAGCCCCAGAGACCTAAACTCAGCTTTAACGTCTTGGGAGGTGAACCCCGCCAGCAAACATGCGTTTTGAGATTGTTGTGGATACAGCCTGGCTGCTGTGCAGGCTGAGTTTATCGGTAGGGACAAATGCACAGAAAGGGATTTTCCCGGTTGCTCACAGCTTTGCTCACGGGGGTAACTAAGGCACAATCATTATACTCTAAACAGAAGGCAGTCACATGGAGGACCAAGCCCCCGAGACGTGTAAGGGGGTACTCATGGTACTGGACCCTCTCCTCAGCTGGCTGTGACACTGCATGGGCTGAAGCCCCAAGACTTCATACAGTGGAGCCACAGGACACGAGGCTGTGCACTAGGCTAAGGGAACATCAGGCACATGGGTCTAAATGTTTACCTCTGGCCTGAGGTCTGTGGATCTTTCCTCCCCCTCTGACATGATCAGAAACAAGCTGGTAAAGCGGGCCATGGACTCTAGATGCCTACCTAGGAGAAGGGAGCAGCCACCAGGACAGCTGAGCAGCCACAATCCAATGCTGACATGTTGTCTAACCCAGCGTTCTGCAAAGCATGCAGTCAGCCAAACAGTTTCCAGTGAAGCAACTGAGAAAGATTTTTGTGAGGAGTTAAGGGGACACTCGACAAAGGGAAGAGATGGCGAGTGAGAAATAGAGCTTGCTCAGTGACCAGCCTGGAGGTTCTCTGGAGGGGCAGCAGAGCAGGAGCGCCATTCCTCATACTGATTAGAATAACAAATGACACTGAAGCAGCCCCTTGCCATTCCCCAGCTTTGACTGGACCGCAGATGCAGCTAGCACAGCCATTTGCAGTCTGCACCATACAGGCCAGAATGTGAACATGCAGTGGGGTAGTGCGTGGCTGGCTGCTTGCATTCTTGCAGGACCTCAGTGGGTCCTGGCATGGAAATGAAGTCTTGCTTGCTGTGATCCCTTGCTGTGCTGAGGCTCTGATAATTCTCACTTTGGTTTCCGGCTTCCCTGCACCTGCATTACCTCCCCTAGCAGTGCCTGAAGAAGAACTGAGCTCCCTTGAATAGGCTTGAGCTGTGGGTGCAAGAGGGAGGTTGCGAACCTACTCCCCCACCACACAGTCTCTCTCCAGCAATCCATCCCCTCCAAGCCAAGCATCGCTTTCAACTGTTTTTGTTAAAAGCTACACCCCCTAAATATTTCTACTGCTTGCAGATGAAAAACAACACAACCCCCACTTCTTCAAAGACTATTTGATGACCTGATGGTGTCATTTCAAAAGCCATCCAAGAGCAATTGAATATTTGAAGTGAAGAGCTTCAGAACATAATTCCAAATCACTGTTGGCAAATCTATGTACAGTAAACCAAATATATCACCATCCTCAAAGACATGATACACAGCAGGCATCACCTATCCAAGCCACTGAAAATATCACTGCAGGTCACACCAGCTACAAGACTGACTGCTCAGCTCAGATTGCACATATTTTAACATTGAAACTGTATGTTCCTTCTCCTGCTTTTAATTATGAGTTGGGAGGAAGAGTAGCTCTGGCATTAGGGAGTTCTCTTGATTGAGAACTGCTGTCACATGTTTGATTTTTAAGGCACTGTGGGTCTACTCCACTCTGGTGAGACTCCACCTGGAGTACTGCCTCCAGTTCTGGAGCCCTTATTAAAAGAAGGGTATGGATGTGCTGGAAAGTGTCCAGAGAAGGGCCACGAGGATGATCAGAGGGCTGAAGCTCTTATCCTATGAAGACAGACTGAGTTTGGGTTATTCAGTCTGGAGAAGGCTCCAAGGAGACCTTATTGTGGCCTTCTGGTATCTGAAGAGGCCTACAAGAAAGCTGGTGAAGGACCTTTTAGGATGTCAGGTAGCGATAGGACTAGGAGGAATGGAGCAAAACTGGAGGGGGGTAGATTCAGGCTGGATGTTAGGAAGAAGTTCTTCACCATGAGGGTGGTGAGACACTGGAACAGTCTGCCCAAGGAGCTGGTTGAAGCCCCATCTCTGGAAGTTTTTAAGGCCAGGCTGGATGTGGTTCTGAGCAACCTGACCTAGTGTGAGGTGTCCCTGTGTCCCATGGCAGGGGAGTTGGAACTTGATGATCCTTGAGGTCCCTTCCAGCCCTGACAGTTCTGTGATTCTGTGTGTCTGCCATAAGGCTCTTCATCTTTGGATGACCTGCACTGCAAGATTTCTCCAGGAGCGAGAAAATCTGTACTCACTGCTTCTAAACTGTGTTCACTTCCATCCAGATCATTATCAGTAGCCTACACAAGCCTCACAGTTTCACACAATCCTGCTTTAGACCTTCTACACAAACGAGGGAAAATCAGCACCAGTGGACCTACCACCTCAGCAGCCTTGGGCTAGAAAAATACCACAGCATTTATTAACACTGATGCATTTCCCTGCTTCAGACTACTTGCTCACTAGAAGACAAGGGTTTCTTTCCATTTCCTTCACACACAGGCATGTCCTCTTGTCCCAGGATGAAAACTTGAGATCTCATTTACTTGCCAATGAGTAAGCCTTTGGCATGGTTACAAACTTGATGTGAATCAGGGAAGGGGAGGTCCTGTTGGTGCATAGCTCATCACAGTACTGGGCAACTTTCTTACTGTTAGATAACCGTTGAGAGGCAACCACATGACCTTGGAGCTTAAAGGCTGACTTTCACCAGTTTCTCTCTTACCACTGGTCTAACAATAGGACAAAGATTTCTATTTTAGCAGTTATTTGTCTAATATTTGTCCCCTTAACTAAATAGGAAGATTTCGTTTCCTTCCCTTCCAGCCTTCCCCTCAATTGTTATCTGGCTATCGGCAAAGATCTGTGAGAAAGTGTCTCAGAAACAGAGAATTCTGGTATGCCACCTGTTCATAATTCAAATACACAGACCTATATATAAATACATGACATGGAACAAAAACACACACAAGGATAATGGGTGGATTTTCAAATGCATTCAGTATGCTCCCTCTGAAGTCATGAAAACCCAACCCAGAGCATCTGATGAGAGTAAATATGGTGAGGAAAACGTACACATGAGAAAGACGGAACTGGTGCACAAGCCAGCTTGGAGGAGATGCTTTCCCTGCATACAGTATTGCATCCCAACTGCTCAAGGAGTTCACAGGGCAGGAGGTCCTAAGCTTTCCAGATGTGTGTCAGAACTCAGGAGGGTCTGATGGACTTCTCTGCCCCGTGCTGATCTCTACAGGAACTGCAGCAACTGACCTTCCAAATGTCCCTTCTCCACTAGGATGAGGATTTTAAGTGCCTTTTAATGAGGGCTAGCATCTGGAAACAAGGAAGAGCAGCCAGCACTGTGGCAAGAGGCCAGCTCTGCAGCAGCACCCCCAGCTTCATGCCAGAGCAGTCCATGGGCTACTGTTGGTGATGGCTCTTGGACAAACTGCTGTTGCTGCCCTGGCCTTTTTTTCCCAACTACCAGAACCATCAATTTGTTCACAGTTTTGCAGTGGGACACTTGGACATGCCAGTTCTGAAGCTGGACTGCTACATTTTCATGCCACTTTCTCGCCCACGCTGTCCCCTGCTTATACATCTAGAGTGCAGAAGGGATGCTCAGTGCTAAGCAGGACAATGAAAACTGGCCAGAGATCCCGCGGATGAATGCAGCCTGCCACAGAGCAGCAATCACTCTGGCTGCCACATGCAGATATCTGAAAGTTTGTTCTTTCGCAGCAGGGTTTTAAGATGATCCTCTGAGTTCAGACAGAATGACAAACTCATTTACATGTAAATTGCTTTCGTAGCTTTGCAGAAAGGAAGGTTCTGCTGAGCAGTCTTGGACCCTGCATTTGGCCTGCCTTAGATTATAATATAACAACAATTATAATAATACAAATACTACTTTGTACACAAAGCACGCCCTCCCCTGCAAACCCTGGCATGCTTCGGTAGGTCCTACAGTCCTCTAGTCAATAATCACCCTTTCTGCACACAGAGACATTGAGTGACTTGCCTGAGGCCACAGAGGAATTCTGTAGCAAGCCCAAGGAAAGCTTTGTGGCTCCTAGCTCTGCTTCTTGACCAGCATTAACCAGCCTCAAATATATCCAAGAAACATCAAAGCTGACTGTGACAGGAAGAAATTAAATCAGAAAACAAGCAAAAAAAAAACTAAAACAAACCCAACAACCCTGGGGTACTGTGAGGCCTCCTGGACTTTGCTGTTTGATCAGGAGTTAAGTGTTAAAAGCTTTTGTTATACTTTTATTACAATCACACAGGAATTGTGCATAAACCGCCAACTTATCTGGCAGGCGGAAAGGGGTGAAAGAAAAGATGCACTTCCCCTGACAAGGAGTGAAGAGTTTTGTCACCAAAAGACAATGGGCAAAGGAATCCACATCAGAAACAACCTGCAATAGCAGCAGGGGGTGAAGGCTGCTGCGGTTTGCTGCAACATAGCCACAGGGTCCAGCACCTCGATGCGTTAACAACCTGACCGTGCAGAGACCACCTCCTTTGCACACCACATTTTGCTCCAAGGAGAAAGCCACAGGGATCTAGAGAGAGGGTCTTTTCAAACAGACTTTGATGCTCTACAGTTCAAATCTATCTGAAAGCAGGGATGTTAGCAACAAGAGCCAGCACAGAGTGGCTAGAGGGGAAAACAGAGCTGCACTAGGGCACAACCCTGCTGGAACAGGGAGAACAGTTGGCTTCACTGAGGCTCAGTCTCCTCTGCTATGTCAGGGCAGCAGAGATCTCCATTTCACATGCTTTCGAGCAGTCCTCTGGATCCTGCAGAGCTGCTGAAGTTGTCCCTGTGAACAAATAGTCCTTTCTAGCTTCTCAAATTCTGTACAATAGCAAGGAAAAAATACTTGACAGTATCTCTTTAAAGATAAACGTACTGTAAACAGGAGATCTCCCCCGCCCCGGTAGCTTTCTTCCTCTTGCTTGTGCAAAACCAGAGGTTGTGACCTTCCCTGGGGTTCAGGCACAAGGACAGGATGCAGAGAATAAAGTTGCCTCTGTTTGCAGTGATACCATAGCTAATAGCACCAAGACCAACACTTAAAACATGCCTAATTTGAGGGCAGGGAGGATCTGGGTTTGTTTTTCTTGAGTGAACTAGAAAGTTCATCTTTAAATCTGTTCAGCTTCAAGCATGTGAGCTTTTGGCCTCCTTTAAACAGGGGAAATACCATTCCGTTTCTGAAAGGGAAAAAAAAAAAAGGCAAGCACATGGAGGAACAGTTCTGCAGTCAGTAAAAGTTTGGCTAACAAAAGGACTCCAGAGTCACGTAAAGAACATTTAATCCATGGATTATAGGCTCGCACCTGGCAGAAACGCATGTGTAAATACAGGCGTGCAGAGCGCCTACACCCTGGGCTAAGGCAAGGGGAGTTCTGTAGCTAGGAGAGAGAAAGGGCTCTTGCTACTAATTTTCATAGTTAAATATTTCTCACTCGCACTCACACATACGCAGGCTGTTCCCAGAGAGCTCAGCCTTGGGAAGGATAAAGGAAAGGGCTCAGTTCGGTCTGGGCTGGTGCTGAGTAGCTCCTCTTCTGTTTGCAGTGGTTGTGCAGCGAACTCTTTTATTTGCAGGCAGAGTTTTTACTGCATTAATTATCCTGTGAGTCACTGGGTAATGGACAGTAACTTGGCTCTCCCGGTTGTTACAAGGGTGCAATTCAGCTCTAATGCAGTGGGTTGTCGAAGACGGCATCTGGCAAGATGGAAACTTTCAGTTTCTTTTCAGGCCAGCTGTACTCCTTTGGAAGTTTAAACTGTAAGACAGTAAAGAGAACCACAGTTCACATATATCGCTGCAACCTGCGCAGGAAAAACGATATCTCTGATGAGGCAGGCAGCCCCAGGTTGTTAGAATTTTTTTTAAACAAGAGGCCACTAAAACAAAACAAAACAAAACATTTCCCCATCAGTATGTTTTGGACAGCAGTGGACATTAGATAATGTGGCCTGTGCCTCAGCTGCCAAAGTAAAGTTCTGAGATTTCAGCTCAACCACTGTTTATTTCACCAGATGGATTCTGGAGGGTTTCTGCTCTTACCACCACTTCCCCTCCCTCTTTGAAAATTTGCAGCACAAGTACCTGCCCTCCCACCTCACCTACCCCAGCCCCCAGAGCCCCCCATTTGCTTTCAAGGGAGACTTACAGCAGTTTTGAAACTCCTGCTCATAGAGGGTGGGATGTGAGTTAGCTAGCATAGCTTGCATGGTGACAGGCTTGCAAATGGCAACTGCCTTCAGGAGAGCAAACTGTGCTGCTCTGGTTCGGGAGAGCCTGTGTGCCTGAAGAGCATTTTTGCTCCAATCCTACCTCTCTCTAGTACAAAGGCTTCACAGAGTGTCCGTATCATGCTTTGTTAACCACACAGGCCCTTGGCTGCTCAGGCTGTTTTGCAAACACTGACTGAAGCACAGGGAATGGAGATTTTTTTGCCCCAGTCTGGTTTACACAGCATTGTCTCTGGCCTGTGTTTCCCAAAGCATCTGCACCGGTCCCATTGATGGGCAGCTCCACAGCAGTCTGCATCAGGATGGGAAGTTACTCCAACATCTCTGATCCCAAATGCAACCATGCAGGGACAGGGCTCCAAGGAATCTTGTCCTAACTCTTCTGACAACCACCTCTGATCATAGTCCATGCATTCACATAAATCTCTCAAAGCCAGCTCAGTGCAGGGTGTGGGAGGTAGGAGCAGAATCTCCTAGGCTGCCTCATCCACAGCTGGATGGCAACCTGTTCTGCACAACTCCAGAGCCCAGAGTGAGGGCCCAAAACACCTGGGGACAGCCCTAGAAGCCAGTCTGCAGGATCATTCTGGTTTTAAAACTTGGCTGCACCCATAGCATAGCCCCACCTGACACTCTGACAGGACTTCCAAGGAGGAATCTCACCAGGATCCTACACCACCAGTGAAAACCTGACCTGGAAGCAGCTGATTCAGAATGGTTACAGATACAGTGGTCCTCTTCTGAGAGTGTCTTTGGATCAAGGCCAGCAGCGCTGTAAGCTTCCCAGGGGCTATGTGAATTAGAGTTGGTGCATGGGGACAGTGACCTGCAAATCATCCATCTTTATTCAGTTACTTGTCTTCCTCCTCAAAAGCACTCTGCTTCTGAAGGACATTAACACCAGCTCGGTGGAAGATTCCTGCTAAAGGAGATCCCCTCCAGCTGCCTGCTCCACATCAAGGGTGGCTTTAACATAAATTGATTCCTGACCTTGCACCATTTGCAGTTGTCCATGAGGATAATCTGCAGTTGGTATACACTGACCTTAAGACTGGTGGTCCTGGGTCTGACCCATGATCTGGGGGCATGGCAGGAGGATCTTCTGTCATAGTGGCTACCATAAACTCCTGCTCTTTCTCCTCTAGGAAACGTAGGTAACCCAAGTGCCACTTAGAGGTGCTCATTTTTTTTTTAATCTCAAGCCCCACATATAGCTTGCAGCATATAATCTAATGGCCCTGTACTGCCCAGGAGATTCCTCTGAGTTGAATACCTAAGGTCTGTGAAAAACACGCTAAAGACACTCATTTTCACTTCATTTCACTTAAAGCAGGTGGCTTTTTATGCAGCAAAGACTCTCCTTGCAGCACTTCATTCTACCACATGAATATCATTAGCAACAGTTAGGGCTGCAAAGGAACGCCTTCAGCTGGCCTAAACTAGGATCCTGCAAGTTACAAATCCTTGGAGGAATCTGGATGCTGAAAGATCATGTTTCATCTGAAGTATTTTCTTTTATATAAACAGGAGTGGTTCCAAAGAAACCTTCTTGGAGAAGTCATCCTTTGCATTTGTTTGTTATTCACTTTTTGATTCAGCCAAGTCACAGTACCTCAGAACCGAATGCCTGGTCGTTGTGACAGGAGCTGCCACGCTCACTGCCTCTGCCTCACAGCAGAGAGTGAAGGAATATGAGCTAACCAAAGCCTTAACTAAGGGGCCTTCAAACCAAAGTGCTCCTGGGCTTCCCTGTCACCAGCAAAAATGAGCTTTGGATTAAGTTTAACTGGATAAAAACTGTCCTGAAAGCCATCACACAGCTAGCAGCGTGCTCCCCTCACTCAAACAGTGAGGAACACCCTGGCATTAAATCAACTCGGGATTAAACAATTAGAGCCCTGAGATTTTCCTGGGGGAAGGGGAACAGGGCAAGGGATGGGAGGGCTGCTCTACAGGCCAAAGAAAGTTTCTTTAGAGTCTGCAGGGAGCTGTAAAAAATAGGATTAAAAATATTACATGTCATTTCTGCCACTGCTCTTTGAAGTCAAGCAGAATATTTATATGGCATGCATGGGAGACAGGGTGTTAAATGTTCCCCAGGAAGAGATCACATGGCAGAGAGAAGTTTAGTACTGCACAGCAAAGCTTTATAAAGCTCCCTTGGCTGCTGCTATACTGCTTCCAGGCTGGTGATGGTCCTCTGCCATCACCACTGTGCAGGGCGGCAGGTGAAGGCTGAGTAGCAGATGTGAAAGAGCCCTCACCTGCTCCCCAAAACAAACAAAAAAAAGAGGCCAAAAATACAACCAAGTATTCTTCAGGAAATGTGCTGCCACTGCTTTAGGCCTCTCTGAAAGAGGGGATGGTGATGTGCTCGCAGCTGCTGCCGAGGACACTATGCGCAGCTTGGAGGAAACCCCAACACCTGGCCCAAGGGCTCCACCACTTTGATTCAGGCACTCAGACATCACATTGGGAAAGATGCTGGCAGAAAGGAAATGCAGAGCATTGCTACTACCCATCCTTGCTCTCTATTGCTTAAAATCCCTTGCTCAGTGCCTCAGTTCACAGCAGATGTGAAGGTTTAGAAAGGCCTCAATTCTATAGGGCAGGACTACAGCCTGAAAGCTGAGGAGAGGATCAAAGGCAAGCTGCAGGACAGGTTGAGCTCTCTGTGACAGCACATGGGAAATATGGGAGTGACGCAGCCTTACTTCCTCTGGAGAATTCAGATCTTCTAAATCTTCCAGCATTCTCTCCACGAACTCTTCTGTCAATAGGATCTGCAAAAGAACCACAGCAGTTGACACCTTTACACTCCTACTTTTAGCTAATTGCCATGAAAACAGAATGACTTTTGCAGGGAGCAGACTGTACCTGCTCATTCCTTCCCCCATGTTCTTCTTTACCACAATACAAAGGTTTGAGGGCAAGAAGCTCCTAACTTTGCCTCCCACCCCAAGCACTGAAAAAAAAATTAAAATGATACAGCAATCTTTTATGACCCTCAATTATTCTCCTCACTCTAAAATTAGTCTCAGCTTCCGACAGACAGAGTGGGGAAGAAGGAAAAGGGGTCAAGATAACAACTGTTCTAGAGACAGTTGGAGACAGATACTTTCATCTGATCCATTGAAGATAAGCTCACAGTCTGATTGAGAAATAC
The DNA here is from genome assembly GCA_013400475.1 of Tricholaema leucomelas. NCBI lineage: Eukaryota > Metazoa > Chordata > Aves > Piciformes > Lybiidae > Tricholaema lacrymosa > Tricholaema leucomelas. The sequence goes on from WAAF01000066.1 coordinate 778,436, forward strand.
CAATGCAGGAAGAGTCTGAGAGCCGTACAGAGCTGGTGCTCTGGGCACGAGAAGGGCTCTAACTTGAGCACATCACCCACATGATGCTGAGTATGGAAAGTACTCCCAGAGGTATCTGTGCTAGGCATCTCCACACCGCATTGCACAAGTCCATCCTGTCTGCCTGTGCTGGGAAAGCTTTTGGCTGGCAAGGCCAGGCTAGCAAGGACAAAATGGCCCAGAAAAACAGCTGTTGATGGGTCAAAATTCCTGGCTGACGGACATGACCTCAGCTCTATGGAGCCCCTCAAGTCACATAAACTAGAGACACGGGGTGGGAAACCAGCCCTGGGAATTCAAGGGGAGGAACTCCCACCCTCTTAAAAAAAAAAAGAGCACATGATAGCCAAAAGCAAACATGTCCTGCCTCTCTTCACAACAGTCATAAAGGCTAGAGCTGCAGGCAGGCCAGCTGGCTTGGCACAGGAGCAGAGGCGGCAGTGCGGGACCAGGCAAACATCCCCACATGGTGAGGGGGCCTTGGAGCGTCATTCCTGTAAGTTAGGTTGCAGCAGTATCCAGCAGGTTATTCTCATTTCAGACAACAGGTTTGTTTCTTTCCCTCCTTCTCCTCCTTTCTTTCTTCCACCCCACCCTTTCCTCTGTCTCTGGCATTGCTTTCCATTCTGAAGCAACCGTTATCTCTACACGCTCTTTCTCACCTTTCCTCCTCCTTGTTCTCCCTAGCCAGGAGCTCCCCTACAGCTCATGTCTGGAAAAGGGGCAGCCAGCCTGTCCCACCTCCATGCAGGAAGCCATGTCACATGCCCACCACCTCCTTGGTGCCACCAACATCAGAGGGAAGCAAGTGATCACCAGGATGCCATGGGCTGTTTGGCAAGCATTTTGGTAACACTCAAGCAGGGATATTACAGAGAACGAGAAAGGAAAGACCTGGTCTCCTTTTTTTTTTCCTTTGGCTGGCAAGAAAAGAATATGAAAACACCAGTTCCAGATCTGAGACCTACCAGCATCTGCAGTTCTCTCTCCTTCAACCCTGCCACTGCACACAGATTTCTCAAGGGATGAGTGAACTGCAACCTTTCCTGTCCACTACGTTTCTTCCGTTGCTTAGCTTCAACCCGCATCAGGCTCCAGGCCAGGGTTTATGAGCAAGCCCCCCCAGCATGGATGCAGACACCTCTATCAGACCTCTCTGATCACACCTCAAGCCTGAAAAAACGCCTGCATCAGCTAGGAGCCAGGAGCTTGCTGCTTTGGACAGGACTCTGCAACCTGGCACCAATCTGCAGACTGGCAAGCTGAGAAACATTGCACTGAAACACGCAGTACCACCGCAAACGACTGCAGTCTCCTTGCAGGAGCCTGTAGCTATGCTGCCTGTTGAACTGGAGACTCTTGTTTGTTGACTGTTCGCGGGAGGAGGAAGCTGTCTGCCCGTGTCAGAGGCAGAAGGGCAACCTGATCACTCAGCTCAGAAGGAAAAGCTGGGTGGGGAGCTGGGGCTCTGCAAAGAGCAGATTGGTTTCTGCGGAGGTGCAGCCTGAAATGGGGTGAGGGAATGAAAACAATTTGGCAGACATCAAAATCTACAGAACAGCCGGAAAAAGGAGGAGGAATTGGTATTCACAGCAATCAGGCAAGGAGGAAATGAATATTCAGCCATCCGCGGACGAGCAAAAATGCCAGAGGTTGGGACGGGTGAGAGAGCAGGAATGAGGAGCAGCAGCTTTGGCAGGGGGACTAAAGACAAGCACAGCAGGAAGACCCCTGGGCTCTCCCCAAGGTGCCAGAGGCAGGAGAGAAATGTGAACCACGTGTGCGAGGCAGCTGGCTGCTCTGAGGCTGGAGAAGACGATGGGCCATGCAGCAGTAAACAACAAAGGGTGAAGAGAGTGAAGGCTGAGACAGGCCAGGTCCCAGCTAAGCCACAGACTCCCAGAGCAGCCTGGGTGCAACCCCAAGATGTTTGAGCCCATCTGCAGCTCACTGACCCCTCTCAGTGAATTTCGCTAACCCATCTGAAAAAAAACACCAACAAAATCCACTGAGGTAGTGAACTGAACTGGCTCCCTGAAGGATCTGACAAGTGGAGTGGGACAGGAGCACACAGCTGAGCTGTCTCTCCTGGATCATGTTTACGGGATCTATGCAGCGTGCTGAGGAAAGATTGCAGTGCCATTCTGCAAGCCCTGCATAGACAGTTAACTTTGGTGGAGGGCAAGCATCACAGGCTGCAATGACAAACTGCTGCAGTGACATTCATAGTGTCACTCAGAGCTCATCCTTAAACAGCCCCAGTCAGAAAAAATCCACTTCAAATCCTGCTACCCCATGCTGCTGGGGAGACCTAGTCTCCTTCCTGGAGAAGAAGGGAGGTCTCTGAAGCATGAGTATTACCAAATATACAAGTAGCCATGCCCCTTGAGATGGGAAACAGGCATTCTTGAGCTATCTCACCCAAGGATACAGGAGGAAGGCATTGTGTCCACAGCACATCGACTGTTGAAAGAGGCTTTGAATTCTGCCATTATGGATCTTTATCCAGACAAAATTTCTCCTCTTAGAAGTATCCCAATCAAAACAGCTCAAGAGCATTAAGACCTGTGCTCACAGACCAGGCTGCCATCCCCACCAGCTATCAGGAAAACCACCTCCATGTCGCTGAGTCTTTATCCCACAAAGAATGAGAATAAATTCAATCCCGTCCCAGCTTCCCTCACAATATTTCAGGTTTCCAGTTCTTGTAGCATGCCTGCTCCTGCACAGTATGATACCCCATTACATTAACACACACACGTTATATGTGCATGATATTAAAGGTGACATTCCCAGCAAATAAACATGACAGACTGCCATTGCTCTAGGCACCTAATTTAATTTCCTCTGGGATTTAAACCTTAGAAGCTCAAATTAAACAAATAGGCCCTGTTCACTTTATATTTCAGACTTGAATCTAGAGTTTTCCTCTGATACTGTTAACTGATCTTATCAACAGGACACTGCACAGAGATCACAATGATGAAGCAGCTTATTCCCTTCCCAAAGGAAAACTGAGCCTTGCTGTTGTGCTGCAGCCATGGGAAAAAACTATGCAATCTGGAGGGCAAACAAAGCCATCCCATGCGCACCGAGCAGGCTTTTTCTCCCATGAAATCTCTCAGCTGGTGCTGAGGAAGCAAAGGAGCTCTCCAGAGCGGCAGCGGGCATCCTGGGTGCCGCAGTGATCAGGCACTCACAGTGCTGTGTTTTCACAGCTCTGTGCAAACACTCCTGCTGGCCCAGCCTGCTGAAGCTGGTTACAAGGGTGCAGCTCAGCCTTTGTAATGGCTGTTTGCAGTAAGAACAGGGAAGGGCCTCGCCAGACAGCTGTGCATATCTGAAACATCCCCTTTGGTGCTGCACAGTCCTGCTCGCACCAGGATCTGCCCGACCTGACCCAGAGAGGCCTGCACACACGCTGTCCCATTGCTAGCAGGTCTAGATTCCATTGCCTGTGTGCCTTGCAGCTGCTAGTCACGCTGCAGATGGTTGGGAGACGACGACTAGCTGAAAGAACTCCCCATTTTCTATCACAACCGAGGTCCGAAGTTTGGGTTCTCACCACTTCACTAACTGCTGCATGTGTCCAGACGAGTCACAAAACGCCAGGGTAGGCTGCCTTGTTCAGGTGGATGTGCTCGGGGAAGGCAGGAGCTGTGTGCATGATGTCTCCCTCTCGTGGCAAGTCTCACCTGAGCTCGCTGAAACCTACTTCTTTCCTACAGGGTTTACGTTACAGGGTCAACTGAAGGAGCTTGTGTTGGATCTTTCAGGGTTGACGCTTTCCTACCCGCAGATATCTGAGAAACCTGTACCGTGACTCGTAACAGGTACATGGCTGCGAGTGTACGACATAGGCAAAGACCTGAAAATGTACAAAAGGTCATGGGGCTGCAGATGAGTTTGGCTGACTTTGAAAGCAACTGGTGTTTAGTAAAACATTAAAGGTTTTATAATCTGCTTATAGGTACCACCCTGCAGTTAGCACCCCACCTCTCACTCTAGTTCAACCCTACCATGAGGCCTTGAAATTCTCAGCTTAGGAAAAGCTGTCTGGGGCCAGAGGTCACACCAATGTTGAAAGCCTGGCACAGCTGACAAGTCTTTGGTGAAGGAAGATCCTCAGAAGCTGAGCTGCAGCAATTGAACTGCATCTCTGTTCACCTTCAGGAAACATGCTTTGTCCAGCAATTGGCCCAGGAACAACTAAGCTTTTATTGATAATACACAATTTTCTTGCCTACCTAGGAACAAACCAAACATGCCCACACTTTGCCCTAACCCTCTGTTTGCATTAAACACTGACACTCGCTTTTCTAGTAGGTTTGTCAAAGAGAGGAAACCACATTTTATTAGTTCTGGACTCATTACCAAGCTGGTTTGTATGGCTCAGCCAAAGATGATGAGGACGTATTGCAATAAACCTTTATGTAAACCCTACCAAACCTTCTAAGGAACTTTTCATCATCCATCCAGGTGCTATGCCTGGAATGGGTGGAGCACTTGTACCCTAAGCCACATGTCATCTGCTTTATCTGCAAATATCCAGCAACTCTTAGGAGGCCCTTGCCCTGAAAATGTTTCTGCTTAATTCCTGTCAACAGCACAGCAAAAGGTGAAGTTAAAGTGTGTCAGCGTTTCCCACTAAAGAGAAAACATTCCCAGTAAACCCCCCAATGAATCATGCTTCATCACAAATATCCCTCAGCCTTGGCTTGGCCTTCTTTGCACTGCTTTGCTCTGACTGCAAGTAGCTCAAGCAGAGGCTTCGTCACAGCGTTTTCCTACATCATGCCCAGCCCTCACACTGACTTGAAGAAGCCACCTTGCTGCCTGAATCCACCACAGCTCTCATGAGAGCCTCAAATGTACCAGCACTGTAAAAAACACCTTTGATGGGAAATTCCACTGGTGTTCTTCCAAAAGATTCACAACCCTCCTTGTGAAGGAAAAACATCCACTCACAGATGCCTTAGGGACTCTATTGCTTCACACCATGATGTCATAATCCCACAAGAGGAAGTATCTGATGCTGCTGAAAGATTTTTGTCCTTGTGGGATCTCTCTATGGCACTCCCAACTACAAGGATGATCCTGGGGACTTGGGCTCCTCAGATCCAGCCTTACAAGATCGGTCATGCAGACAGCGAACACATGAAGTTTGGCTCAGCTGGTGAGAGGCCTGACAAGGGAGCCAAGACAATGGGCAATACCAGTTCTTTCAGAGTGAGAAAGCAAAGCAAGAACAGGCCCTTCAGGGAGTGCTCCAAGTGGGTGGAAGAAAATCTACACAAAGTAGCCAAAATGTAGTTTTGAGTAGAGAGGGAGGAGTATTAGGTGGTAGGGTAGTCAGTTGGCTCAAGAAGGAAGAAAGAAATTGACTCATTCAAAACTAGCCTGGACAAAGTACTAGAGAATACACTTACAAGAGAGCTGATAAAGGGAAATCATCATGACTGAAGGGGACATTTGTACCCTAGTGTAAGTTTCTCCTGTTGCCTCATTCAGAACAACACAAAGGGATAATGCAGTGAGGCTTTGGGGAGTGTTTGGAAAAGAAAATAAACTTAATGGGAAAGTGCTAGCATAGATTCCTAGACCTGCTCAAGAACCTGGGGGAAGCCACTCAAAAGATTCGGACAAACTTCTTCCCAGAGTAGATGCATAAAACTGCTTTGGGGAAGAGCAGATTGTAGTTCTACACAACTCAAACCGCTTTGTGCCTGTTGTCTTCAAACCCACCATGCTGGGCTTGGCTTACCTATCCACATTTGGGGAGACAAAAATCCATCCCTCTCTCTTCAAGAGAGGACTCAACCCCTAGCTGCCACTTAGAAGCAACAGAGTAGCCTCTTTCAGATGTTGCTTTGAACCTCTGTTGCTGCCATTATGCCAATGTGCATAAATGATTTAACATGTGGTATGGCAGAGAGAAGAACCAGATGTGCTCATTTCCAGGGGAATGTCCTAACTCCACCGGAACAGTCATCCTCTTGTGCTCTCTGTCTCTGTGACTAATTCAGTGTTTTATATGATGTGGAACAACTCCAATTGGATGAGCTGAGAAAGAACCAAAATGCTCTATAGTTGTGGTGCCCATAAAGTGAAGAAGTAGAAATGGGCAATAAAATAAAAGGAAAGGAATAAAATATGAGTTTCTCATACCCTGTGTGAGCATTTTTTTCCTCAAATATTGATTAGAGAAGGCAAAACTTCTAACAACTTTGCTCCATTTGCTCCACTTTGTGCAAAATACATTTTCTATTTTTTTCTCCCCAGCTTTTGGTCTCTTTAGGGCTTTTCCTTCAGCAAGAAAACATGAAAATATTCAGAGAGTGGGCTCAGATTGATCTTCTTTCCCAGATTTTTCACAAAGGTTGCCAAACAAACTAAAAAAAAAAAAGGATCATATCCCATGACCCTGCTCACAGCAATCCACCCTGCACCCTCCCCAAATACTGCCAGCATAGATAGTGCCTGTTGATAGCTTGTGAATACTGGATGCTTCCCACAGCCTCTACGTACCTATCCTGCCTACAGGCATGCTTAACATTTTCTATTAGAGTTCTGACCTTGCTGTGCTAAGCTTCAACTTATTTTACTGTGCTAGACTTCTTTTTTTGTTTGTTTTTTTTTTAAAGGCTTTAAGAGCAAAAGGATTCAAGTTTTCTCACAGAGGTACTTTTAAAAAAGTATTTTTTGACAGTACTAATAAATGTCTATGTTCATTTTGTTGCAAAGCATGAGAACTAACTCTTACAAAGGGAGTGATGAAGATCAGCAAAAAGTGCTCTGAAGGCCAAAGGAAAGTCTTTCTCCTGATCATGCTTTGCCAAGACAGAAGCCTCTGGAAGTCATTGTCTGTCCATAGCCTCTCAGAGAAAAGCAGGCAAGGGTACTTGAGAGCCCTACTTCATTGCATGTGCCCAAGGCAGCTCTGCCTCAAACACAGGGCAGAGGTAGCTATGGAGTAGTTTTCCCTCTGATCATTCCTCTGAGTGGCGAGGGATTGCTATGGTACCAGGCACATCAGGACTAAAGGCAGGGAAACTCTCCAGTGCTCTCGGCCTTTCAGATGGAAGTCAGGCCATGTGGAGGAGGAGAAGGAATTTGCCAATTTGAATGAAGAGGAGGGGAGGAGAGGAGTGGAGAGCAGAGACAGTTGGCCAGGATGAGGGGAAGGCACAGAAAAACAGGATGGAGGGCAGATCAGAGGACAAAGCTGCAGGCAACATAAAGGGCAGGGAGACTGGAAGAGAACCCCATTTCCACAGCATCAGCATCCACATGCTGTCTGCTGGATGTTGAGAACCTCCTGGCATGGGAGGTATGCAAAGAGCATCCTCCAGCAGCAGCTGGTGTCACAGGATAATACCACACTGCTGCTGTGAGCAACCCAGCTCACATGGAGATGCAAACCTTGTGCTGAGAATAGGAGGGTGCCAACTGCAAATGAACCATAGACTCCATCTGCCTAACAGGATTTGTCCCAAAACTGAGTAAATTATCTGAAACCCCCCCTCTACACTCGGAGACCAGGGACGTTGGGCACACAAAACTTTGGAAACGGCTGTGCAGAGCTTGTCTGTGCCACGCTAATTTGGCCCCAGCTGATGTCTGCCTCACAAAACAAATCTGTAATCACAGGATCGCCTGCAGTTTTTCTCCCACAAGACCTCTGCCCTGTTCAGTCCTCAGGATGGTTCTGCTTACTGAATGCAGCATTAGTCATCATTTCTTTTAATTATCATTCAAGTTGCTTCCCTTTTCCACCTACTCTTTCCCCCTTTATTTAGTAGGCACCATCCAACTACTGCCAGCATGGATTACACTGGAAGTACCTAATCTTGCTGTCCTTACCACTCTCACAGCCTCTGACGTGCTCAGCCTTACATTTCAGCAAGGCAAGGAAGTGTTCCTCTTTGTGCAGCAGATGGGGGAGGGAGGCTAAAAGAAGCTAAAAGATTTAAATATATTGAAAAAAATCTGCAAAAGCAAGAGGCTGAACATGAGTCTTCAACTTCCAGGCTGACCCTCTACACCAGGCAGATCCTTTTTTTCTCTCCTGACCTGCAAGACCAAATTTTAATCTCTTTTTTGAAATGGTTTCTGGTGTTCATCTGTGAAGCTGGAATGCTTGGTGAGCACTGAATGAATCTTCACAGGATGACCAGACGATTTTCCCAAACAGACGTGGCAAAATGAGTCAAGAGAAAATTGAATCTGAACATCTACTTCTTGCAGGTGCCTGTCTCAAGACTTTCTGATCCCTGTTTTCCAGCCCAGTCAACTCTGCAGGGTGCACAGGGAAATCTGCAGAGAAATTTCTCCGGGAACACAAGTCGGACTTTAGGTCTCGATCTAGGCATCCAGAAAACAAGAACATAAACTCAGTTGCCAGGCAAGGACATTTCAGCTTAAGACTCTGGAATGGCACTGAGAAAGAACAGAGCAAAAGAGGCAGAAACAGGATCCAATTCGCCAGGGCAACATTTAACAGGCTTCGCTGTTGGACTGTTGTGTTTCTTCTGCAATTAACCTGCCTCATTCACTCACACATCTCCTAATTTTGCCCAGTGAACTACATGGAAGTCCTATAAGCAAGACACTATCTTACTCCACACTCCTGATTCATCCCTCACACATGCCACGTCTTTGTGCATTGAATGAGGCAGACATGCTTGTATTGTGCAGATACACACCTGTGACATGGGCAAGGCTACAGTGCAGATACACACCTGTGACATGGGCAAGACTACAGTGCAGGGAGATTTCTTAAAATCTGTGTGCTACACTTTGCAGCTACTCAGGACTTTTTAACCACTGGTTTGTTTTTTCTGCACTGTATTGGCTCCTATGTCAGAGTATGCAGCAGTATCTGATGTGTAACATACACATTGCACATGATCAAAGACTTGAGTGTCATCTTCTTCCCTAGAACAATGACTGCCTAAAGCATCAGGAGCAGAAATTATCTAAAGGTGGTGTTAAACAAACCTCCTTCTCCCCTCTGGGGAGAGTAAGCAGCACAGGTGAGCAAGGTAGGAGGGAGGAACAGTCTGCTTTGTGCTAGACGGGCAGAGAGCTCCACATAAAAGCAGAGGAGCTTTGCAGAAGCATGTCCTGACTCCCATCAATGGAGACTTAATGATGGTAATTCCCAAAGGATGATGCATGCTGACAGGCTTTGACACAAACTACCCCAGGATAATATTAATATGTATTAAAGGCTCAGGCAACTTTATTGGGATGGGCTTGATCAGTAACATTTCAACAGAGTGTCTCTATCATCTGCTGGAAAATAAGTAAAGGAGGCAGGGAGAACACACGCACAGCCTCACCTTGCTTTAGGTGGGTTTTAGAGACAAACAAGGTGATCTGTGATTAACTGAATGCTTGGCACAGCTCAAGTGTTGGACCAAGAACCTTGGACACTCCACCACGAATACAAATGTCATCACGGGGCAGTTAATGTCAGAGTCTGCCTGCAAGATCAGCACTCTGAACCCTCCAACATGCATCCAGACACCTACTGCACAGCCTTCCTTTGTGCATGTGGAACATCTACTGTTTGGAAAGGAAAGGAGAGCTGCTGAGAAGAAGGTGTGGGGGCTCTGCTGTGACAGCACTGAGGGAAGGGGGAATGGAAGAAAGAATCACGGAAGCCTTTGATCATGTGTAATGTTAATGCAAGTGTTACACATCAGAGACTTTGCCACAGTAACTAGCGTATAAACAGGAGCCTAGTGTTAACAAGGAGGGCTTCTTGAATATGTTTGTACATTTCTGAGTCAAAGCAATTTCCTTATTCAACAATACATGACACAGTGGAATAAGTTCAGAAATAAACCAGCCTGACATGCTTAGACCTTTAATAGAATTTAGCTTCTTAGAACTAATTAAATGTTACTTAAATGGAAAAAAAAAATCCAAGTACTTGGGAAAGGTGCCAATGTGACAGCTCTGGAGAATGAAATAATCTAATCATCCTCAGAACATGGGCAACAGCAGGACGGGCTTCCCCTACTAACATGCCTCACATGTGACAGGGGAAGACTGTTGATAGAAATGGGGTGCACAGTCTCTGTGGTCTGATGACTTCTTGCCTTTTCTGCTGAGACTGCTAAAAGGGCTGCTGCCGAGTACCAGCTGTGTTCGTGATATGGACACCTGCCTGGTAGGAATGATGCTGGGACCTGCCAAACTCCTGTCATCTGCCAACCCGCCACTGGAGCCCAGCGACTGTCAGCTCATTGCTCAGCCTGGGCAGTGGGGGCTGACAGACTGTGCAACAGCCCTCTGGCCTGTCCCACCCTGGACACACTCCACTCCAGCCCATGAGATGTAAACAGGAGGTACTGTGTTTAGTCTGCTGGTTTGGGCTTTCACTGCACCAAAACTCAGGCTCAAGAGAAGTCAGACTCTGGCTACTGCAGAGTCAAGGTCAGGATTCTTCAAGGTCTTCATTTCTCCCCTACGACATGGAAAAAGTCCATGGGAGGAAGTGCCTTCCATTTTTCTTCCTCTTTGTGGTCCCTCCATTTACCCGTCTTTACAAGCCCCTGCACCGATCTGCTTTCAGCTCCCAGCTCCTTGGAGGTCATCACTGTGCCTGGGATCCCACATAAGGGACAAGGTAAATCCTCCCTGTGCCAGCCCAAAGTGCAAAGGACTAAACCAAACACAGATTGCCTCCTTGGAACTTATATGCACCACACTTATTTCTGAAGCAAAGGTACACAAACCTCCCTCCTCTGCTCCCAGCACCACAAGGGATTGCTGAGCACAGATCAAGCCTCCCATTGCACATTAAGCCACGTGCCTCAGACACTCCCATATGTATCTCACACAACTGGGTGCTCCCCCTGTTTTCTCTGGCTGCTTTTAACCTCCCTGCCACCGCCACTCAGTCTGTCCTTCTTCATTCTCATCACAGAACAGGTCAGAGCCAGCAGCAGAGACAGTCACATCAAACAAGAAGATCCAATATATCAACCTTGTGTAGGAGACAAGTGAGGGAGCTTGCTAGCGCTAAGAAGCCAGCAATTCTCCATCTTTCCCTCCCACCTACTCCAAAAATCTTTCATAATTTTCCACATTGAAGTAACAGGCATGGAAGCAGTCAGGTTATAAGGGTTAACAGCAGTTACATGTCTGAATGGTGACCTAATTATTGCCATTCTTCACTGTGTAGAGGTTACCTGACTGTTCCACACATCAATACATTTTGAGATGTGATGTAAATGCAAACAAACATTCTTATGTTTGGAGTTAACACAGTCACAAGATCCTGTGTATCATGTGTTGGCAAGCACACAGGAACCAACAGCAAATGACCCACCCTTAAACCTGACCCTTTGCTGTTAATCATTACAGGAGCGTTGCACTTTTGAGGCAGTACAATCAAAGCACGCAAGCTCTTTGAAAATCCCCGCACACAGGATGGTTCCAGCCAAGATCAGCTCCTTTAGAAGTCATGCAGATTTCAAGGTATGATGTCCTCCAGACATACGAACACGGGCAGTGGAATGCCTTGAAAACAAGTCACTGGAAGGTTAACTGCAATGCTAAAACAAACCCCTGCCTTCAAAACAGAAGGGGAGGGAGGAATGCCTCAGTAACAGTGAAGGCAGAGACATACTGCATGCATATAGTGCCTCGAAGATGGGCTTTTCTGCAGAAGCACATTCCTCAGAACTCACTTATTTGTGCAGCTCTTATGAAGAAATTCAATGTTAGAATAGTGCTATGCCATCATATAATTAGTGCATTACTGTTCCATAGGGCTGACCCTCAACACCAGCCAGATGGGGAGTTCCAAGGAAAATCTGTGATACGGAAAAAAGTCTGGGCACAGAAAATGTGTGGGCGCTTGAAGCATCCACGAGCATTTGTCAAAGAATCAATAGGAAGGAGCTGAAACTGAACGAAGCAGTGCTTTCTGCGTGGCTCTCCTGTTGGGAGTGATGAGACACAGGGAAACAGGGAAGCAAACCCAATTTTCTCTACAAAAACTGCATGAAAATGTAGAAGTTACTAACCTTCAGCACAAAGAGTGATAGGCAAAAGTCAATATTGCAAATGTACTTCAGCCTTAACACAAGCAGCATTATCTGTGTCAGGATTTTCAGTGCAACACATCACACCTGGCTGTTGGCTCAAGAGCAATGTGGTCTGTGACTCTCCTCAACATGAGGAGAAACATCTTTACAGGGAGGGTGACAGAGCACTGGAACAGGCTGCCCAGAGAAGTTGTGGAGTCTCCTTCTCTGGAGACTTTCAAAACCTGTCTAGATGCATTCCTGTTCAGACTACCCTAGGTAGTTCTGATTTTGGCAGAGGGGGTTGGACTTGATGATCTCTGGAGGTCCCTTCCAACCTCTAATGTTCTGTGATTCTGTGATGCAAAATTTGAGCTCTTGGCTCTGTAGGACCACAGGCCCACAGCTTCTATCTCTTCTGCCCTGGCTTTGTGCTTGTTTAGGTCATTCCACTCTGCCTTCCCAGATTCCTTTCTGGAAGGAATCAGGAGTAAATACAGCCTATAAAGTGTTTGCTGACTCCAGGAAATGGACACCACTGCATTCACAGATGATTTTGAACTTCCCAACCACAGCTTATCAATTTGAGTTCCATTAATATAAATAGCACCAGTTAAACATTGTTTTTTGAGTCCTTAATTACTGAAAATATTACACAAGAGCTATGAGATTGCAGCAGAACACACAGGTTTGTTAAGCCTTTCAAGCCACATAAGCCCTTAACAGGATCATTTTTAGGACACAGGGAGGAAAGGGGAGAAAAAAAGGAGGAGAGACTTACTTGTAACCAGGGTCCATGTGCTGCATAGGGGTGCTCTTCTGTAGCAAAGGCTCCTTCTACTCCCGTTGATACAAATGTGATTGCTGTGTCCCCTGTAATACTTTTATACGTAAAGTGCCGTCCATGTAAGAGCCTTCCCCTGGGAAATGAAACAAATGCATGTGAACTGAGAGGTGTGAGCAGTGTGCAACAGAATCATACAGATACCTCATTATGGCTTCTGTCACCAGCATGGGAAACAGTTTTGAAGGCAGCAACTATTAATTTTTCAAGGATATATCAACTATTTGCTCCACAAAACAGGGCACAAGCCTTATTCTGAGTCAGGGAGATCCTGCCCTCATCTTCCCCCCTTAATCTCAGGGCCTTGTTACAGAACTGGAATGCATCTAAATCGCACTGCAGTGAAGGACAGGGGACCTACAGCCTTTGACCAAATGAAAACTGCAGAAAAGAAGCCAGACTCTGCATCATATGGTAACATGAAGATGCATTTCTAAGCAGACTCAGTGGCATATCGTGACAACACCTGGCAATCTAATACCCTGAGACTCTGTATTATTACTTCAGCAAATGCCTAGGCAATGTACATACCTGACCATCTATGGTATTGCTTCCTTTTTTTTCATTTGATGCTTTCCACAGGGAAAACTACAGCTATGGTATGAAGGCTCAGAGCACGTGTGACACACATGCATGGCTTACCACATGCAAGGGGGAAAGCTTCAGGTAAGATTTATAGCACTTAGACCTACAGTTTCTGGACAAGTTACTGCTGGTCAGCTGAGGTAAACTGATCAGGACAGACTGTTCACATGTTTGTGATGTAAAATAAAGTATGTTCCAGATAACTATCCCACTGGATTCTCAACAGGCACAGGCAAGTTCACACCTGTGACTGATAACTCTGATACCACAGACATGTAACTCATTAATCCAAAGTAACTCAATCACCTGCAGTCATTTGTGTCTACCCCACAGTTCACCTTTATGTTAAAGGGCGCATTTGCTACAGGAATTTTCAAAACCAGTGCTTATTGAAATTGTGGAAACCTAGAAAAGTCACTTACAGTGGTATGCAAAGCCTGAGCCTTCAAAAGACAACGTGTGAAGTATGCACACAATGTTTTACTCCTTCCATCATACAAGTGACTTTTTTTTTTCCTAAAAACACACTTGCATGCATAAAACTGGCTGCAAACGGGCTTTGTACAGCCACTTATGTCTGAGTCCCTAAGCCAGAATTAACAACTGAAGAGTTTTCTTTGACAGAATGCAGTAAAACATCCCTTCTTGATCACAGAGTCGCCAGCATTAGACTAATAAAAAAATCCCTATACTAACCCTGTCCTCTTTCAGCACTCAAAATACACTGGAGGACATAAACTGAGTAAGAAACAATCTTACCATGATGAACACACATGCAAAGAATCATCTGCTTCTAATATGTTCTGGCAAAATAGCTCGGCTCTGGCCTTTAAAGACCCATTGCATGCATGTCTGTATGGTGAAACAATGCCGCAAGGCAAAAGCAGCATGTTAGCACAAGCTGAGGAGGAGGAGGAGGATGGCTTCACTCACCTTAGACAGAGGGGAATGAGTGCTCCGGACTCCTGGTTAAATTTCAGGTGTACGCTCTCCAGCTGCCTGGTGCGGATTAGCTCATGAGGAATGATAGCTGCTGAACTCTCACTTTCCAAGCTGTCCTTACGGCTTCTAGAGAAGAGACAAAAATGCACACACTTAGGACCCTAGTGCTGCGTGCTGCTCCTGCTGTGTCTCAGACTGGTTCTGTGAACACTGAGGGACAGGGCAGCAAACTGTTATAAAGGCACAGCTGACTGAGAGACTGAGAAACCTGAGGCTGTTCCGTTTGAAGAGAAGACTGAGAGGAGACCTGATCAATGTACACAAATATCTGAGGGGTGGGTGTCCAGTAGATGGGGCCAACCTCTTCTCGGTGGTCAGCAGCAATGAGACGAGAAGCAATGGCTATGAATTGGAACATAGAAAGTTTTGCCTCAACACAAGGAGAAACTTCTTTAGAGTGAAGGTGATGGAGCACTGGAACAGGCTGCCCAGAGGTTGTGGAGTCTCCTTCTTTGGAGATTTTCAAAGCTTGCCTGGATGCATTCCTGTGTGAACTAGCCTAGGGGATCCTGCCTTAGAAGGAACGTTGGACTCAATCTCTGGAGGTCCCTCCCAGCCTCTAAAGTTCTGTGATTCTATGACTTTTCATCACCCCTACTTCAGATTACCAACCCCAGCATGCAGCTCTTCACCTTGACTTGATTACCTAGGATCTGAACTGGTGCACAGATATGGTGCATCCCTTCCCAGCACAGATAAAATTAAATGTCTGGAAAGAATTGGTGCAAAACTACACTCCCCGCCAGCCATTAAAAAATGGCTTGAAATAATTACTAGGTGTGTTCCCCTCTGCTTTTGCTTCATCTTCAGGATTTTTCAGGAAATGGCCTACAGGAAAAAGTTGTCCAGTCCCTTGTACCTTGCTTTGAGACCTGAGGCATCCCTACAATTGTCTCCAAATAATTTCTTTGTGCAGTTCAACTGAGAACCCTCTGTGTCCATCAGCATCAAGTGTAACAGCCAAAAGCTGGACTTCCCACGTGATGAGTAGGACTCCTGCAGACTGTTTTCCCTTGTAAGTGGGGCTACTTTGTGACAATGTTGCTTTGCTTCCTTAATCATTCATTTCTGCAAGACCAGCATATTGTGAAGCTATGACTAAAGGTTATGTTGTTACATGATTAGGAACTTCATCAGACAGAATCCTTCAGATAACCAAGTGGGAGTATCTCAAAATACTTGACCATAAACACTTTATATGTTCAAAGAGCATCGGCGTTGCCCCTTTCTTGGTAGTCCAGAATAATGAATGAAGGACACAGGGGTGACAATTTTTGCAGATGACAGACTGATGTGGTGTGTCTGATATGTGATTTGTGTTTTTGTCACCTGGCATTCCACGTGAACTTAACAGAGGTAAGACCTCATCGAGATAGTTTCTATAGTACAGAATAACCAGAAGAGGAGGAGACCGACCACAAAGCAGGACACAACTGAGAGATGCCACAGGGCAATTTGCTTCCATTGTGACAGACAGACCAAAAGCCAAACAAGGCTATCAGGTTGTGGCTCCATTTGGGAGCACTGTTAAAACAAGCCTGCATCCTTTCTCTACCCAAGTGCAGCCACCTTCAACACGCACCTGGAAATGACTGTAAAGAAACAATTTGACCCTCACGAGCTGACTTAGATCACACATCCACTTGATTTTACATTTGGGTGCTCTCCTCAAATTACTCCTATCCACCACACACATAGTAATAAAGTTCCATGTGGCTGCCAAAGCAGACCAGCTTACTGCTTCCACCAGGTCACCCTGTTCCAGGTGAGCCTTTCACCCAGGCTTTTGAGCTGCCCTGTCTGAAGTGAGCATATAAGGTGAACTCTACTAATCTAACAGTACCTTCCTGCAAATACTTTGCAAGGCCAGGTCAGAGATATGTAGGAGGAAAAAAAAATCAGAGCAGCTCAGCTTGCTGCAAGGTAAAACACATCTCCTGTTCTGCCTTGGTAACACGCAAATGCAATAATGGATCCAGCAAGGACAGGTAGGTCAGGATACAGTTTATGCACAGGGTGGGCTGATGGACTGACAGTCAGCAGTGTCAGTCTGGTGGGTTAACCCTGAGGCAAAGACACAACATGCTTTGTAGTCTATAGGTGGCACTTAAAGCTGTGTTTAATCTACTTTAGCAAACATTTTACAGCTCTTTGTAGGTAAGGTCTTCAAAGAGTGGAGTGGGCCAGCATTTTGCAGGCTGATTACCTGAGGAGTGCAGTTACAGTTGATTAATGATCAGTTGACCTTAAGCTAAGCTTTACCTCAACTTCCTTATCAGATCTTATATACACAGTGAGCTGTGGGAAAGTCAGCCTGTGGTCTACTGCTTCAAATCATTCATTTATCAATCCCTACCAAAAGGGTCAGCCATTAGCAATGCTGATTTCCAAACAGGCCATAAGCTTCCACTCCTTAAATGCAGTTCAGTGTTTACCCACCCTGAAGCAGATCAGGAGTTTTACAGAAATGTTATTGCTACAGACAAGAGACTGTGCCCTTCTCACCTGGATTGCCTAAGTGCGCTGGGCACATCCTGTAGCAGCCTCCCAGGCAATCGCTGCTGTAGGTTCATGCTTCATAAGCACAGACAGCCGCAGGACAATTCCACATAGCCCTGGGCTCCAAATTCCCCAAGCTGAAGTGGGTTTTTAGGTTTCCACCATGTTAGCCAGTACAGCTGCTAGCACAATGGAGCCACAGTCCAGAGGGAAAGCAGCCTCCGGTTGTTAACGCAATAATAGGAATGACGACAACATTCTGGAAGCAAAGGGTAAAGCTCTCTAAGCCTTATTAAAACCAGCAAATGCTGTTTGTCATTACATGCTCAGGAGAAGATGTTGACTAATGTATAACTATCAAACGGAACTGTCATGACTTTAAGGCTGTCAATAATTGTGACTTCACATTAATAAATAACCAGCCCTGTCAAAAAGGTGGAGCAAAGCAAAATGGTAGTTAATGCTCTGAATTACATGAAATTATGAATCCTTTCCACAAAACCTTTCCCAAACAGTCACAGTCTCTGTGTTTCTTGTTTCACTTTAGTGCAGCTCACACAATGTCAGCTATTTAAAGTTAGCTCCAGTAGCAGAGACCACATAATCTTCTTTCTCTCTAAGCTCTACCTTTCAAAATGAGAGTCCAGTCCTGTGCTGTGGGCACATGGAGATGCCACAGTGACGTTACCTTCAGACTCAGGAACACATCACATGACACAGAGACTTGGCAAGACCCATCACAGTTCTCTCTTTGGGTATGGAAACCCTTGTGCTGACCATTCCAAAGGGTGATGGCCCAAATGAAGGGTTGGTAGGATTTTTAAGTTGTTACTAATAACAAGTTCATGTCGTAACATACATTGCGTTGCTGCATGCAGCCTGTTTCAGTTCTACCAGTACTATTCTGCACAACAGTTGTAGATGCATTAAATTTTCTGCTGTTCCCACTGCAAAGATCTGGTTGCTTATTCCTTCAGATAAGAATAAGCCAGTTCTCGTGGTCGGGAGGTACCATGGGACCATTTGTTTCCACTTCTGCTTCTTTGTTATCCTAGAGCCACATGACATAATTTTCTACAACACATTACAGCACTGGATGATGGTGGATGTAGGAGAAAATTGCCAATATCAGGTAACAGCAAAACTTAATCCTTGTTTTCTGAATATACTTTGCCATCAACGGCTTGCAGTTTTCAGCCTCAGAAGAAAAATCTAGAGAAAGTTTGCTTTCTAACACTAGCACCCTTGGTTTTACAACTGTTAGTTACCCGTAAGCCTTTGCTTCCTCCACCCCATCACACCAAATAAATCAGCAGCAAAAGCCAGTGGAGTTTTACTTGTTATGACTAAGATCGAGCTGAGTATCACGTAAAATGTTGCAAACTTTGTCTATTCCAGATTTAATACTTCATCCAACCCACACAAAAAATTTCATGTTTCTCAGTGTCCAGAAAAAACAAGTCTGGAAAAGCCAGGACTGCTGCATTAGGAAAGGCAGTTGATTTAAATGGAAGTAGCATGCCGGAAATGCCCCAGTTTAAGGACTGTACATCTCGTGTTTTGTGAAACTGGAGGGAGTTGGAGGAGATTAAAGCACATTTCCCTCTGATTGGGAGCTTGTGGGAGGTGTAAACGTGGGCAGTTGTCAGATTAATTCTTTAGATGATTACATTCTTTTTGTTTCTTTAAAGCTGTTTGTAGTAGGGTTTGATGTCTCCTGTTCTGGGCAAGTGTATTGCTGCTGTTACCAAGGTGACTTTAGCTGACTTTCAACTATTTTTTCCAGCTTCAGTTTCCACCAGTAGTCTGCTTCTGGGCAGAAAAGAGAGGGAGGAAATAATATTTTTTAGGTCTTTTTATTTTTAACTCTTGTGAATGCTGATTAACAGTCCCTGAACTTAACCAAAGCCACATCTGATTTTTTTGTTTTGAGAAAGAAGTGGTGAGACTGTTGTGAAGATGTCCAAAGTGGCTTCTCCAGATCTCTGTCAACAGGGAGAAAGGGCTTGAGGAGACTACACGTCCCAGCGTGCTGTGCTCCTTCTTGATGTGATCAACCACACGCTAGAACCTGTAGTCTCCTGGAGGCCCTCTCTTTGTATTAAAGATGAGGGTGGCTGCAACCTGCTTAATTTTATGCCAATTATCAGCAGCCCATGGGGATCCTGGAAAATTGCCAATGCAATCATTGGGTTGCACAAGGTTTGGATGTCCCCTCCTTGTAAGTCATGTTTATAGCAACCTCTTCTCAAGCAACCCTACTGGCAGTTATTTTATGGGATTCAAGAATAACCAGGTTGATGAGATTAGGAAAGGTTTATTTGTTTTTGCATTTGCATTTTGCTTTATGATCAGAGCATTTGATCTCATGGATCTGTCACAGAAGGAGGCCTCAGTTCCCTCCAAGATCTGTTGCTGGCATGGAATGGAATTTCATTGCGTTTTGAAGTTATCCTTCTTGGTACAAAACCCACCAAGGACACACTGTTGGAAGCCGGCCACATCAGGGTGTCAGCTGCATCACTAACCTGAGTTACTGCTCCTTGCTTCCCTGGTACAAACCCCAGCACTGCGATTCAGCCACAGCAAACCGTTAATGCAAGTTTACACATCTAGGAGAGAAAAGTTGGACCACCTCTTTTTTCCCCTCCTCCTTTCTTCCCTTTCCAACTGTGTCTATTTCAAACATCCTCACTCCCTAATGAAGATATGGTCAAAGATCACTTAAGTACTGGCAATCTTCCAGTGTCTTTCCCATAGTTTCCCCTGAAGGGCAAACAAGCAGTTGTGGGAAAGAGCCCTGAGCATCTTAGCACACAGAGTTACAGAACACATCACAGATGCACTTGCAGAAACAGGGACACAGTTACACAGCTCCTGCTGTGGTGGTCTCACTGAGACAAGGCTATCTGGAGTGCTCAGACCTGGCTGCCCACCATCACCTGGCTGGCAGACAGAGCTCAGAGGGCTGTGGTCAGTGTCAGAGGTGTTGGAGGTCCCTAAGGGATGGTGTTCCCCATGTACTGGGTGAAATCCTGTTCAATATATTCATCCACTACCTGGATGAAGGAACAGAGCATAGCCCCAGCAGGTTTGCTGATGACACAAAACTGGGAGGAGGGGCGGCTGACACACCAGAAGGCTGTGCTGTCATCCAGTGTAACCTGGACAGGTTGGAGAGTTGGGCAGAAAGTAACCACATGAAATTCAACAAGGGCAACTGTAGGGTACTGCCCCTAGGGAGGAGTAACCCCAGGCATCAGTACAGCTTAGGACTGACCTGCTGGAAGGCAGCTCTGTGGAAAAACACCTGAGAGTCCAACACGATGACCATAAGCCAGCAATGTGCCCTTGTGGTCAAAAAGGCCAATGGCATCCAGAGGTGCATCAAGAAGAATGTGGCAGCCAGAGGTTATCCTCTGTTTTGTTCTGCCCTGGTAAGACCTCATCTGGAGTACTGTGTCTAGTTCTGGGCTTCCTGATCAAAAAGGACAGAGAACTGCTTGAGAGGGTAGAGCAGAGGGGTATGAAGATGATTAGGGGACTGAAACATCTCTCTTATGAAGAAAAGCTGAGGGACTCAGGGCTTTTTAACCTAGAGAAAGATGAGGGGGAATCTTATCAATGCTTATTAATACTTGAAGGGTGGGTGTTAGGAGGTGGAACCAGTCTTTCTTCAGTGGCAGGCCAAGTAGTAATGGGAATAAACTTATACATCTAAACATGAGAAAGAACTTCTTTACTTTGAGGCTGCCCAGAGAGGTGATGGAGTCTCCATCTCTGGAGACCTGCCTGGATGCTGTTCTGTGCAACCTGCTCCAGCTGAACCTGCTCTGGCACTCTGGCAGGAAAGCTGAACTAGGTGATCTTTCGAGGTCATTCTGTGATTCTGTGATCAATACTGGTTAAACTGGACAGTGAAGAAGTTCCACAGTGTATTTCCTGCATGGCAGGGCTCCAAGGACAATGCCAGTAGCAGCAACCTTCTTGCCACTCATATCTCTTTGGAAAGCTGCATAATAACTACTGTCAGTGCTTGCAGGGGTCAGACTGTTCCAAGACCTGCAGCTGAACAGAGATTGAGAGATCCTGGCACTCTGCAGATTCATGAGCAAAGTCAAACGTTTTGTGCTTCAGGTTCCTTGTCTGTAAAACTGAGATATTTTTCCACAGAGGGGTGTTGCAAGAATTAATTCAATTTTTGCAGAGCACTTTTGAATTTTTAGATGGGGAAAGCCATGCTGAAGTGCAAATTATTATAGCATGGTGACTGCTCCACATGTCTACTGACGCTGGTTTTCCAGACATTTGCTTTTCTAGTTTGCAGGCTTGTCACCCAGCACTCAGTCTCATGCTGAGAGACACTCCCTAAAATATATTGCCTCCTCCCATTCAGCATTCCTTACTCAAGCAAGACACCACTGAATGGCGTCTTGATGAGAGAACATGCCTAAATAAGCAGGACTGGATTGGAAACTTACTGCTTAGTGGTTGCAGAATCAGAAAGTCTAGCCAGAACTAGACAGAGAATGCTGACATGCTCCCCTTTACATAGAAGTTTGCCTTTGAGAATTGAAGACAGGAAACCAGCGCCACAGACAACTGCTTCCCTCTGCCCAAGTAGAACAGCAGTCAAAACCCAGCATAACTGGGAGAAGCAAAGTGCAGACTCGCCTTGAAGTAAATCCCCTACCTTGATATTGCCATCAGAGCTTCCTCAGAATTGCTGCTCAGATGGAGCCTGTTAACGTGCATTAACCCAACACTACTGACTCAAAGGAGAAATCAGCACGCCCTATTTACCAGCTTAGAGGAACTACATGGCCAACGGACTCCAGTCCTGCAAGTGGTGCCATCCTCACTCACATGCTCCAAACCGAGTGCACCATGTGATGGTCTGGGGTTACCCTGGTGTGATGGTTTAGGTGTTCCCCGCCCCCCCCCCCACTTTAGAAATCACCCAGACTAGACTCAGCCTATGATCTAGTTCTTCTCATCAAAACATTCTAGCTAGCTTCAAACCAGCACACCTGGGAGGACTCCTGGAGTCACACAACTCCTCCCTTTTCCCGCAACAGAAAAGCAACAAACTGAGATGCTCAGGGTGCAGCGTACTGGAAGGTCACTGCCAGGACAGTCCTGCCAGCCTCATCTGCCAGGGGGTTGTTCCCTGCTATTTGCCAGGAACTTGCCATCATTTTTCTGCACAGCTGGAAACTGTTCAGAGCTGGATGGAATTAGTACATGGGCGCAGAGCTACCATATGTCCAGGTTTCCTTAGACTCAACCTGTCTTTCTGCCTGGAAATTGAATTCAGATGGGATTTGAGGTGTCTGAGGCATCCACTGTGGGACCCTGGACAAATAACCATGGTGTGTGAGAGGACCAGAACACACACAGTTATCTGGGAAATCCCAGACAGAAATATGGGCATCAGGCACGCTAAACCACACCTCTTTATCCTACTTGAGAAGGGGGAGAGGGCTAAACAGCTGAAGTAATACAGCCTTAGGCAACCTTTTTCCACCACTCCAGCCTCACATTCAGACACTGGACATTGTGCACAGGCATTACTTGAGTCCCTGCACAATAAAACGTAGCAATTACTGATAATTGTAGCCTCAACATGCCCAGTAATGCAGCATGCTACCTTTAGGTTTCTGCTCCACGCTTCAGCTCACGGGAGCAGAAAAACACCACTTTCAGCAACACGGCATGATCAAGGGGACCCTTGAGGGGTGGAAAAGGTCAAGAATTCTCCTATCCCAACCCTGGCTCTCACTGCAGCTGTGGCAAATTAAATCCTCTGTCCTCATCTGTAAAGTGGAGATACTACTCACCCACCTCACAGGAGAGCACAGAGCTAATTGTCAGAGACAATTAAAGTCTTGGCCTCAGAACTATTACATCAAGAGATTAAATAGCAAAGGAATCAAGACTCCACAAGTGTCACTGAACTTTGACATCTGCAGCTTCTAGCTCACTGAGTTCTTAACAGCAGTGGCGCTTAGTCTGACATCTGAACATTCCCTATGGGTAGCAGCTCACCAGATCCAGGAGACTGGGAGCCTTGCATTTCTGTCTGAGCTGATGGGTCCCAAGAAATAAATAATGTGCCACTGTGAAGTACATGTACATTCACATACACCTCATCTTTCCAAACAGTAATCAAGAGTATTATGTTACCTATGGTCAAAATGATTAGTTATGTTTCCAAAGATTAATTTACATGTTCTTTTGTTTAATGTGTATGAACTGATTTAATGGCTGCTTATGAACTGAGCTAACAGTCATTCTAGAAACAGATGTCCGATGCAGTTTCAAGCATTAAAAGTGCTTTTATTCATATCCTTAGGAGAAAAAGGGCTACACAGTCGACAGTAATAACACTAATGAATCAAAGTACTACAGCTGCCCAACAGGGTTTTGACAGAAACCAGCTTTGTCTCAAAGAAACTTTTTTTTTTAGGAGTCTGGGACAGTGAACAACTGGTAAAATACACGCTTAACATGTAAGTGTGTGCTTTGCTGGAGCCAGAACACCGAATCAAGCACTATGACCAAACAATGCGAGGTTTTTGCACAAGCACTGAAAACTCTAACTATGCAGAGAGAGGGAAATGTGTGTGGAATCTGGAAAAAAAAATGGAAAAACACAGACTGGATGGGTGGAGCAC